>VZZY01000075.1:58309-234876 GCA_013400335.1 Eurystomus gularis
GCTGTCGGCCTCCAGCACGTGGGGCATTGGTGTTGCCGCTGTCAGGGCTTTGGGATCGGGTGTTCTCCCCTTGGACCAGAGGTGCGGACATCTCGGGCAAGCTGGGGAGGAAAGGAAAAGGTGGCACCCCGGGCCCCCAGCCCAGCGCCCCCAGTCTCCCACTGGTACTCTGCTGGGGGCCAGGAGCCCCCCAGGTGCACGCTCTGCTCAGGATGCCAAGGTCCAGCCACGCTGCCTGGTGTTACCGTGCCCACCGGTGGTGCATGTGCCATCCTGGTTTTCTATCAACAAGAGCCATGGGGGTGGTTGGGAACAAGGGACAGTGTTCCCAGTTGTACAGGGCTGGGGATCCCTGAGTGGGCACCACAATTCCTCCGGGGATACCTGACTCCAGAAAACTTGGGTCACCCCTGTTCAGTACCTTCTGCCTTGGGGTGAGGATTAGGCCTGGGGTGACTGGGGACCTCAGTTAGGTCACTTCTGCTCCTGGCCCATGCATGCTGAGACCGGTGGTGTGTTCACGTGACACTAATTTTGAACTGTATTTGCTTGCATTGTATTCACTCTGCTTCCTGAGCAGGGACCCTGTCTGCCTCTGGCACTGCAAAAGGCATGAGATCACCTCTCTGGAGAGAGTCACACCTCCAGGGCCGCCTTCTCCCCCGGTGTTACTATGACCAAGCCCTTCTACCTGACGGGCTGGGGTGCAGGTACCCGCTGCGGAGCTTGTGCTGAACTTCCCATTCGTACTGAAGCATGTGCACATAGACCTTTGCCACGCGCTTCCAGGGCCACTGCACGCTGGCCCCTGCCGGCACGTGGCCTGGTGCAGTAGGGTCCTCACTTGACGGCAGCTCTGGCTGCACGGTTAGCAACGGGATGCTACCACATGGTGAGACCTTACCAGCCACGGTGACTGAGGTTAGTTACTGGTTGGTTACTCTGCCAGCAGAACCCTCCCAGCAAGGATGCACCAACGTTCTAAATGCAGACGGTAGCAAGGTGAGCGTTACAAACAGAGAGTTGCTGGTGTAACCCTACAGCTGTGTCTTTCACCTCTGAGTTGAGTTTTGGCTCCTGGGGTCCCGGTGTGACCCACATGCTCACCCACTGAGCTGTGCAAGCTGTATTATTTTACCGTGGGCCTAGACTACAGTGGCACTGGTGCTCGCTGTAGGACATGGTGCTTTACGGACGTGTATGAAAGCACAGTGGTGATTTTTCCCCTTGATTTTCTGTTTTGAAGGAACCCAGAGACTTCTTTTTAAAAGACATTAGTGTTGCATGGTTACCCACCGGGAAGGCAGGTGATGGCAAAGTTAAACTTGGTTCCCCAGCTCCATTCCGTCGGTGTGTGCTCTGCTGTGCTGCCTTTAACTACAGCATTCCAGATCGCAGCTCTGGTAACAACAGACAGATCTTTGCTGGAGGCTTGGAGCAGGCTGTTTCATGGCGTTCTATGTGTTCTGGGTGTTCATTGTGCTCACAGACCCTGCTGAGCAGAAGGAAGTGCCAGCAAAGTGTTTTGAACGTTGCCAAACATGTTGTTTGTTGCTAACTGTATTACTTGAGAAATGAGGTCTAAGTATATACTGTCATGAAGGGACCAAAGTCAGGCAGCACGAGCATCTTGGGTGAGTGCCTGACCACAAAGCAGTGACCTCAGGGGCTACTTATATAGAATATCTCTGTATCAAAACACCTTAAACCAGCAGCTCAGAGCAGGTAACACCCAGAAGCCATCAGCTTCCAGATGCGAGCAGCCAGGAGTGGACAGTGCCTTCTCTTACCCGCACAGAGCACAGGGCCAGTGACCTCCAGGCTGTTGTGGGAGTTGCTTTTGTTTGTGCCACCTTCTGCCTTTTCAAGTGGCTGGGATGGGTTTCAGGTGTTGTTGGTGAGCCTCTAGCTGGTGAATCAGTTGGTTAATTGTTTAATGTAATTACGTAATGATTGTTTTTTAACTCTATAGATTTTGACAAATGCATTTTTTGGTGCTAATAAACACATGCTCGCAGACGTACACCTGCCTGCCTGCGAGTTCACATGCAGATGCACACTCAGGTGAGGAACAAACACAAGGGGAGTGTCTGCCCTTGTCTTTGCAGATGCATCCAGCCATAAAAGCCTCTCTCGCCTGGAGGAGAGGTGTGGTGTGGTGCAGGTCCTGGTCAGGGGCAGCAATTCTTGGACAGGAGTAACAGGTGGGAAGGGGGTATCCACAGCCATTTGCTTTGTAGAAGACACCATGGGTGGTAAGTGGCCCATCATTTTGGAAACAGATTAGCAGATGAGAGGGCACACTTGCTGAACACAAGTGTGAAAGTCTCCTTCATCTCTATGCTGCCTTATGCCCCTTCTCCTTTGCGAAGGTAAGCCAGATCAGTAGCTCTTCCAGCTTGAAAATAATTTGACCAGAAATGGAGCTATGTTGGCTGGAATCAGCTCTCTGATCTGGCTTGTTATGTTACCCCCTAGATGTTTCACCAGCATAACCATTTGAGAGGAACCAGTGCCTGCAGAAAAGGAAGGCGATGGGGGGATGGGAGGCTTGCAGTGGTAAGAGGTGTCCACAGATCCACAGCCTCCAAGTTTGCCGTGTTGTGGTGCCATCTTCCTGTGCTGGTGCTGTGTCTTGAGGACTTCCTGTTCTTGAGCAAGTTCATATTTTATTTTACGGAGACCAGCATAGACTTGTCTACTGCATTTCATGCTGCCTAGCCAATGGCTGGGCGTAGAGCTGGGAAAGGCCTGACTAGTCCTGGTAGCATCTTCCTTACTCATCTTTTTGACCCAGAACAGGCAGTTCCTTGTCATGCTGAGGTCTCAAGTATTAAGGACCTAAACCACCACCACTGTATTTACAAGGCACAGTGCATGGCTTGGTCTAACCCCAGGCTCACAGGGTCTCCTCCATCTCCCCCTGCACTGCCATCTGTCATCAGCCCATGGACAGACTGGCCTTTCTGGGAAAGCAGATAAACTGCCCGTGTATCAGATCCAGTGCTGGGGCTGGCAGTGGGTCAGCCCTGACTTAAGTCACCACATAAGCCACCTCCAGGAGTGTGTCACTCACAGCTTCCTGACATAGGACTTCCCCAGTCTGGCCGTACTGGTGTCATCAGCCCAGTGTTATCGAGGGTGGATTACCCACGCTGGGAATTAATCAGATTGTTGCTCCAG
The DNA here is from genome assembly GCA_013400335.1 of Eurystomus gularis. NCBI lineage: Eukaryota > Metazoa > Chordata > Aves > Coraciiformes > Coraciidae > Eurystomus > Eurystomus gularis. The sequence continues at coordinate 61,493 of VZZY01000075.1, forward strand.
TGGCACCAGTTTGGCTCTGCATGACTGGGGATCTGGAAGCACTGCCTGTGTGTCGGTGTCCCAGGTCAAGGCATCCATGTGGGTGGGCATCAGTCTGGGGATCTGATCACCAGCACATCACAGACCTTTTCTTTGCCCTCTTAGGAGGGCGCTTGCAGCTGATGTGCAGTTGGGCTGTGCTACCTATGACTTTATGTAAGGTATTTCCTCCTCATATTTGATCCCTGATAATCGTGCATGGACTGCACAGCTCCAAGGGTATTTCTGTGGTAAAATCATGTCTCCAAAGCCCCCCAGGGATGAGAGGTGGCATGGGTGAGTGCTTTTTTGTAAGCAGAGATGTGAACGCTTCCATCTCACAATGTTTTGCATGTGTCAAAACCAGTTCTTGCTAATTCCAATTGCTGATCTATGGTTCCAGATCTCTTTTTTTTGCAAGATTCTGAGAACCTCAGCTTTTGGGGAGGGAGGGAAAGAAAAAAAACCCAACATTTTTATCAAGAGCTTTGTAGGATGTCAGATGTACTGATGAAGGGAGAGCAGGTAGAGGATTTAGGGGGGAATTTCCTCTGACCAAGTGATTCTCACTGTGCATTTCCATTTACAACCCACCCACTGCTGTGGGGTGTGATCTTCCTTCGAATGGAGATTGCAGAACAATTTGAATAGCAATGTGAGCTATGTATTTGGGTGTAGATGGAAGAATCTGAGGAACCCTATGATTCAAAGACTCCTGGATGCCCAGCTAAGTCAATGCTTGGCCCTCCAGAGCTCCTGCAAGTTTCAAAGGAATTGAGGTGTGCAGAGAGAAGCTAAATCAATTTGAAATATTATCTGTTAAGGGAGAAGCTTGCCTTTGAGACACAGATGTCCAGAAGGAGCCCTTCTCACTGAAGGACAAGTATAGAGAGTACAAGTGTGCAGTGGGAGGCTGGAAATCTGCAGAGATGTGACCTAAGCTGAGATCCATCAGGTACAACTGTTGGACATTGCTGCATCTGGGTCTGGCCATGGGCAGATGCAGGGCAGCAGTGTGCAGAAATCACATCCACATCAGCTTAAACTCCCTGGAGCTCTCAGCTGCATCACAAAGGATTCCTTAAGTATTTCCAAGAGATGCCAGGCACCAGGTGAGCTGCTCCTCTTGCATACAGTTGGCTTGCAGTAGCTCCCTTGGGCACAGCAGCTGGCTGACTGTAGCTTTTGGGAAAATCTTGGGTTGGATGAATCCAGATCTGAATCACTAAAGCACACATTTTGTTCCGTGAAGGGAGGAAAATGTCAAGGGCACACAGCGTACAGGGGGATCAGCTATTAAACACCAAGGCAGTCATAACGTGTTGCAGCAACCAGCGCCCACCCTCCTGTTTCTCCATAAACCTTCTGTCCTCACTTAATCTGCCCCTCATCACTGCAAAGCTGGTACCTACATTTTGAGTATTTGAAAAAGGAAGGGCTGGAGGGTTCACAGAATCTCAGAATCACAGAATGGTAGGTGTTGGGAGGGACCTCTGGAGATCATCCAGCCCAACCCCAAAGCAGGTCCCCGTAGGGCAGGCTACACAGGAGCACATCCAGATGGGTTTTGAAAGTCTCCAGAGAAGGAAAAGGAGGGTCCTGAGGAAGATGGCAGTGGGGATGGGTTGCTGCTGCTAGAGCAGTGTCAGATTTTGCCAGCTGTTTTTCCATTCCTGGTGGAAGGGTTACCATGGTCTAGCTTTTCTACCTAATGTTTGACTATGTTGGGACATCCAGTTTAATCAAACATTCACTGTCAGGTGCTGGAGCTCTCTGTGCCATGGCTTGAAAGGCTCCCAGTGAATCTCTGCTGCATGTGTAATGCTTTCCTAGCAGATTAGTTTATTGGCAGTCAGGAGGTGAGAAAGGGATGCAGTGCACTGTCATTTTTGTTTGTTTAAGGATGTTCACAGTGGTTGGCAAACCTCAACTTTGAAGCTGAGAAGTCCAGCAGAGGTCATGGTGCTATAAACACTGAACCAGGAGCAAATTTTAATGGAGTTTCTCCAGTTTGTCTTTAAAAAAGTCTGTTAACAAGCCAAAATTTAGAAGTTAAACGACATATTAAGCTTCTTGACACAGAGTGTAACTGCATCTTACAGGTCCAGCAGGCTCCTGGCCAATAGCAAATTATTTCAGACACCTGTTATCAAACCTATTTCTTATCTTCAGGTGGGTCTAATGTGGACAAGTGAGGGGACAAGCACCATTTCCTGGGTAGGACACGGGGCAGCTGTGGTGCCATCAGGACTGTGAGACCCAGCATAGCCCAGCAAGGAGCCGAGGTGGATCTGAGTTCCCCAGGGGCTTTACAGCAGGACACATCATCTTCTCCTGGGAAGGTGCCCTAGGTGCTACGTGCTTGGTGAGAGGTCTGTGGAGCTGTCATCCCACACGTGGTCTACAGAGGAGGACTTTGCCTGGCAGTCACAGCGTTGTGCCTTCCCTTTGTAGTTTAGATGCCTTAGTACATGTGGGATGGGAGCAGGGGCAGGACGTGTGGGACAAGGATAGGCTCGTGCCAGCGTGGAGCAGCCTTGGGCAAATACCTCTTGGATAGATGCACAGGAGAGAGATGGGGCGAGTGTGGGTTTCACCAAGAGCAGCCATGAATGCCCAACAGAAAAGATTTTTCATTAAGGTTAAAAAAAAAAAACAACAGAGAAATAACATGGAGGAAAAGTGAAGAGCCCAAGAGGGGACAGTGCAGCTCCTCTCCAGGGTATGGGGCATTGATGGCGTCTCCTTGTCTGGTGTCTGGGCAGCCACACAGCAGCAATGTAAGGATGCACAGAACAGCAGCTCAAAATTCCCTCTTCCCAATTTCTGCATGGTAAAAGGGTCCTCCAGGAGAGCTGAATCCAGGTGCTACATTATCCTGCGATTCCTCATCTGCATTTAGATGGGAACACTTCGAAACAATGCAGGAGGTGTTAGGCAGAGACCAGCAGTGCAGATGGCCCAGGGGAGGAGGGTGAAGGGCAGGTTGCTCCCTGACAGCCTCGCTGGATGCAGGGACTGTTGATGTGGAGAGCAAGGGTGACTGGTCTGCAGCCGGTGGTCAGATCCAGGGAAATGGGGTTCTCCATTAACCCTGCTGGGCTTCAGGAGGAAAGATGCTTCAGGAGGAAAGCTGTGCCCCGCTCCGCTCTGCGGGAGCCTGCCAAGCCAGCACGCGGCTCACGTGCAAGCTCCCTGCACACGAACTCTGGGACACACGGCTTCGCACGCACCCATAGCGGTGTGGGGCTGGGAGCCCTTTGGCAGCGTCTTACCTGCTGGGGACACTAAATGCAAGGTGCAAAGGTGACTGAGAGCAGAGCAGGGCACGGCGGGGTCTGGTGCTTCTCCTGAAGTGGCAGCCATCGCCAGGCCAGCAGCTGACCCCAGCGCTGCTGTGCTTCAGCCTCTCAGCTGGCTTGCACAGCTTGTAAACAACTTTTTTTTTTTCCTCTGGGCTAATCTTGCTCTGTGGGGGCAGATAACATCACTGGAATTTTTCCAGTGTCCTTTGCAAGCGCCTCCCGCTTTGGACTTTGGCTGCGATGCACACGAACGAGACACGAGCTTCCTCAATCGCTTTCTCTTGTTTGCTCTCCTCTGGGCCTGCTGTGCAGCCCTTGTGCTGTCTGCTTCCCGCTCTGCGCCAGCGTCTTCTCCTTGGCCTGAGGACAGTGGTGGCAAGGAGAGCGCAGCACAGCCACGTGCCTGCTGGGATGTCCTCTGGGGCTACAGCCAGGCTGCTGGTGGGGAGCAGGAGCGGGTGGTGGGGTCTAGCCTCTCCTCGCCGATGCCTGCAGAGCTGCTGGGGGACTCTGCAATGTCCTGCTCAGCATCCTGGCTCTTTGCCCTGAACTTTGCCTTGCTCTGCTGCGCTGGTGCCAATGCAGCCATTTTGAGTTTAGACCCGTACCATGGCAGGCATTGGCTGCACTTTAGCCTCAAAGGGCCAAAACACTTCTAGTCCTGGGGTGGAGCCAACGTCACAATAGCTGGTGTGGTGCCTGACACCCAGCCCACCCAGCTGCCTGTCGCCACCCCGCCCAGAGATGCCACTTGCCACCCCCCTGAGCCCTCAGGGACCTCCCTTGTAGGGTCTGAAGGCAGAAAATCAGTCCTGCTTTAGAGAGAGCTGGCAGCCTGAGCACTACCCAGCCATGGATGTGCAGCCTGAGCCTGGCCCAAAGGGCTCCGGGTGCTGCTCTGAGCATGGCAGGAGCCTGCAGCCTACCAGACCGGTTTGCCAGCACGGCCTCTGACATGGTACAAGGCTGTGCCTGTCACCAGCTTGGGTCTCAGCTTCATGTGTTGCTGCTCACCTCCTCCTTGTGCTGTCACCCCTCCCCAGCACTGCCCTGTGGCTCGCCATGGCCAAGGAAACTGCAGCACTGACCCCATCTTTCTGCGGACCACAGGCTGGACCCAGCTTGTGCAGGCCTCGCTACAGCTTTCTTGATGTTTCCTGTTTCCATCCTTCCTTTCCACCTTTGAGTTTTCCAGGTTTCCATATGGTGTCTGTGGTCCACGAACTGTGAGCCCGCATACCAAGACTGATGTAGTGTCAAACGCATGGTCCATGTGCAATATCGGGGGGGTCTGTTCTTGCATGGTCTCTTCAGTCCCATGATTGTCCTGCCCAGGTACCCCAGTGTGTCCTCTTCCCTGCTAAACACAAGCCAAGGAGTAAACCCTTCTCATGCGAGCAACCCATAGGTCTGCTTCAGATTAAGAAGCTGCTTTGCCCGAGGCCTGGCTTGCATTGCTGCCTGGACATATGTTTCTCTCTGAGTGGCCTCTCTGGATGTCTTGGTCACTGCAATTTCCCTCAGGCTGGATTTGAAGCACAGAGTGACAGAGCTGTGCTGTGGTTTCTCTGGCAAAGAGCCTATTGAGTCAGAAATCGTGGGTCAAGGCTACCTCTTCTGGTGCATGGTGGTGGAATCAGTGGAGATGGAGAGCAGTGGGACTTTTCCACCTGAATGGCTGCCCCTGCAAGGCACAGCGTCCTCTGGGGCATGGAGTCAGAGACGTTCTAGGTTATTTCTTCTTATCTCTTGGTGCCTGCATTGCTGCTGTCTCGAGGCAGATTAGCTGCTGGTGGTTTCTCTGGTCTGCTGAAGTTGCCTCATGCAACTGTCTTGCATTTGGATATGTGGGGTAGTCAGGGCTGTGGTGGTGAGTCTTCAGGGGGGCGGAGGGGCATAATGTGGTGTTTCTTGCATTATCATCAGAAATAGCTGTTGCTGTTTATCTGCCTTGTCTTTCCTTCACATTATGCAACCTCCTTTTCAAGTGGCAGTGGTTGTTTTCCCTGGTCGATGTAGCAATGATGCTCTTCCTGCTATTTCCAGACCCTCATGGCTATGACAGTACTTCTCCAACCTCACTCCTGGCCTTCTCACTCCCTGACGGCATTAGGATGCCCACGTGCTTTTCCACTTCCTAACCAATCCGAGTGTTGGACAGGGACCATGGTGAAGCTCTGGGAAGGTGCGAGCTTGTGGTGGGCTGGGTACCCGGTGGCTCCGGTTTGTGTGGCCAGGGGAGGAATGGGGCGGGTGACTCAGGGCAACTGAAAGTTTTGTTCTGGGAGAGCTGCCTGGGATCCAGGTCGCCGAGACCTGTTTGTCAGGTTCCTATTTTTGTTATTCATTGGCTTAGTATTCCTGAAAACAAATGATGTTGTCAGCTGATTGGCATCACTCAGAGCATGGAGGGCATCCTGCACGGAGCGCCTGTTTGTGTGGCTGGATTTTGGTTCTGCCATGACCAGATTTCGACTCTGCCATGACCATGAGCAGTTGCGCCAGTCCCCTGGCTGCCTTCAGCACGAGCCGCTCCTCTCTTGGGCCATGCTGCTGGGAACAGCCCCTAGTACTGCCTGAGAACTGGCCTTCCCACCAGCCTCCTCTGAAGCCAGGGCAGACCGTCATAGCCTTTGCTGTCAGAGGAGACTTTCGGCTCTGTAATGTGTGGCTGCAGCTTTGTGTATGGTGGCTGCAGGCTGAGCTTACAGCATGTGGGAGGCTTCACCGGGCTTTGGAGAAAAGCCCCTGGGCTTTGTTGTCCAGCTGGACCCCTCCTGCATCAGGGGTGAGCTCTGCTGGGCCCTGGCTTGGGCTGTGGTCTGATGACAGTCTCTGAGTTGTCAGTGGGTTGGGATAGGATGGGACAGAGCTGCGCAGGTGAGTCACTGCTGTGTGAGGGGTGAGAACCTGCTGGCTGTATAGAGAAGGGAAAGACCTGACAACAGGCCTTTGACGTAGCCTGAACCATCTTGGGAGGCTGTAGACACCTCTGGGGAGAAGATACTTAGAATCATAGAATCATTTAGGTTGGAAAAGACCTCTAGGATCAAGTCCAACCTTCATCCCAACATCTCCCTGACCACTGGAGCATGTACTGGAGCACCACATCTACTTGTTTTTTGAACACCTCCAGGGATGGTGACTTCACCACTTCCCTGGGCAGCCTGTTCCAGTGTTTGACCACTTTCAGTAAAGAACTTCTTCCTAATATCCAATCTAAACCTCCCCTGGTGCAACTTGAGGCCGTTAGCTCTTTTCCTGTCGTTAGTTACTTGGGAGACCAACCTGGGGTGGACATTGCTGTTTCCTTGGTCTGCAACAACTTCTTTCTAGAGCTGGACAGGACATTTCTACTCAGGCCAAGTTTTAGCAGGTTGCCAGCTAAACCAGCAATTTCACTGGTATGTATTTTTCCCTTAATGGGAAGTCCCTTAACTTCTAAATGAAAATGTTTAGTTTATTTTAAGAAAATAAAGACACAATCTCTCTTGCATCATCCATTCTCCTTTTTATCATGGTAGAAGCTTGCAGGGATCAGTACCTCCTTCTGGTCTCGGAAATAAGGAAGAAAGCATCTGTTGGTATTTGTGGTGAAAGAAACACATCTGTGTGGATCTCACCGAGCAGCCGTCCTGCTGCTACCTGCCTGGATTTTAGTCATCTTCTTGTGTCACCAGGGTGGCAATGCCAGTAGACTCGAGCAGCACTGCTGGCCTGGTGCAGTGGACATGTGCCAGATGCCTGGAGGTTGGCCAAGGCAGTGGGGCTTGTGGCCAGAGGAAGCCCAGTTCTCATGTGGACATATTTTCTTTCTACGTTAAGAAAATGGTCTGGATGCTTAAGTGAGTTATCAATTTATTGGGAGTAACCTGAAAACATGCGCTACCCAAAAATGCGCTTTCCTGGCCAGTATCCACTGAAATCCATGAGAGCTATTGGCATATGTGATGTTAGGAAAACAGCTCGTGTTGCTGCTGCTATTGTCAAGATTAAAACGCAATTGCCCTTTTTGGGAACACTGATTGCTGAAGGCATCTGTTGTGTAAGGGACAAGCTGGTGAAAGCAGTAGAGTGCCAGGCGGGGAGAGAAACCGTCCTCCTGTTTGCCACGGGCCACACTGTGTGCTTTTGAAAGGCATTTTTAGTTCCTTGCTCTGCATTGTGTTCCTCCTGTCTGGGCTCCAGGGAAGGCGGTGGTAGGACAGTCAGTGCATGGGGTACAGGAGAGGTGGGATCAGCTGGTGGTCAGCCCAAAGCCAGGCAAGGAGGTCCCTAGCTTGATGCAAGATGCAGAACTCAGAATCATGGGATAGAGTTAAGAAGAAGAAAATGAGAGCCAGACTTTGTGGCAAATCTCCTGCCTGGGAGACCAACCTGGCCACAGGCCAGCATCCCTCTGGAGAACCTTGTGTGCCTCTTCACCGAGGAGCTGAAGCAATGCTCAAAGAGGTGTTGGGGGGGAGCATGCAGCAGGGCCTGGGGGATGGAAGGCACCCCTTCTTCCCCTCCTTTCTCCACTTGCCTTGCCCTGTCTCTGCTGCTGAGTCTACAGACAGGGTTGTGTACGGACTGTGTGGAGCTGTCTTGATGGATGCTCCTGTATACCTCAATGGAGAAGTGTCTGAGGCAAGACTCTGAGGTTCTCCTGTCAGCAGGGCCTCTCTGATGCTAGCCGGTGGAGGCACAAGACAGCATCTTCGAGTCTGACCAACGGCTGGGGCCTGTGCTGCCCAACAAGCGTGGGGCATGTCAGTGTTTGGTGTGGACCTGGGCTGTGGTGTGCTGGGAATGATGAGGTACCACCAAGGCCAGGACAAAGCATGCTGGGAGGTGGGAAGGTCCACTAGAGATGACCTGAACTGCTGCAGCCGTGTCGTGTGGTCTGTGCAGTGTGTAAGCAATGAATTACACATGGAAATGGGGGAAGGGAAGAGAGGTGGCTACTTTTGTGAAGTTAAAAGTATGAGCAAGTTTTGAAGCTGGTGACAGAAAAGAGCAGGAAGAGGAGATGTGAAGGGTTATAAATATCTGACTCTCAAGGGGCAAAGCATTGAGATACTAGTTTCCATGAACAGGCTTCTGGAGTGACACCCTCTTCCCTCTCTCGCATAGTTGTGCTCCAGATAACAGAAACCACTGCTGATTTCCTGAACTCACTATCTTTGTCATAAAAACCCCAAACAGCAGCAGTTTATAAATAAGGCTTAGAAAAAAAAAACTGCTATTCTGAGAAGCAATGAAACCAGCAGCTTTCCCAGCTCAACACTTCAATTCTGGTTCACAGCAAACTCAAGCTACCCCAGAAAGAAACCTGAAGCCTTTCACAAAGAGGAAAGGAAAGTGGGACTGGGCTGCAAAGGAGGCAGTGCAAGTTCTCTGCAGGGAGATGGGGTCCTGGGTGTCGGGGCTGCCTACCTCTCCTGCTTCTGCTGCCTCCGTGCCGTGCTTACCTCTTCCTCCCAAGCTTCACCAGAGAACCTACCTTCATCCTGGCAGAAGCCCACAGACCCGCCAGACCTGCTTCTCCAGAAAACACATTGCTTCTTATTCACTCTTCTTTTGCAACCTGTGACATTTCAAGGGCTCTAGGCTATGTAGTAGTATCAGTGCATAATACTGCACTTGGCACTGTGTTGTGGCCAGATGCTGAGGAAACCATCAGCAGGATAGCAGAAGCTGACATGAATGAAGGGATGTCTACTAAATGTTTTTTTAGAGTTAACCATGCCTCTGGATCAACCTTATACTGGGACTTCTGGGTACTGTGGCATCTTCCCTGAGATAGGGGGTGAACCTGTGTCTAACAGAGGTAGCTGAGCCAGTGCTGCAGTGCTGAAACCCCACAAATGTCTGGTGAAGTTTGACTAAATGTGGTCCTGGCACAGTGGAGCAGATCTAATGGGGTAACTGTGAATGAGGAAATGCCGGGGGAGGGTTTTCCTGAAGCCCCAGCACTTCAGGAAGGATATGGAGCAGCTGGAGACTGCTTTGAGATTGGGAATCACCAGCAGAACCCTGGTAGCTGGAGGTGCTGGACAGTTTATCCTGGAGAAAGGACAACAGAGGCAGGCAGGAGAACAGTCTTCAAATACACAGAGGACTGCTGTGAAGGTGAAGGACAGATCTTTCTGCCATGTTCATGGTGCCCAGCACATGACCAAGGGGTTTCAGCTGTGGGAAGGTGATTCACATTAGACCCAAGGTAGATCTTCCTGCCTGGAGACAGCTCCTCATCTTGTAAGAACTTTAAAATAGAACAATGCAAGGATGGCTGAGCTACCTGGGGTTAGAGGGCAGACCTGCCTTCACCCAAGGGCCCTTCTAGTCCCAAGGTGGTGCCATGTCCGGTCTATGAGTTTCTGTGGTCCAAGAAGACTGTTTCTTCTGTCTCTGTGGTCCTCAGAGACTGGTCTCTTGGGTCATGGTCTACTGAATTTCCAGAGTGGAGCATCTGCCCTTTGCTACTCATGTGTTTGTTTTATAGTTCAGGTCAAGAGAGGACCAAACACCAACCTTCCTGCTGCCCTGTGGAGTGCTGGCATCCTGAAAGAGCTTCCTCCAAGGCAGAAAAAATGACTGCACAGATAGCTGTGTGGCCCGAGACTTGGCATTGTTTGCATTTTGAGAAGGCCATCTTGGTGGTTCTTGCTGTCAGGGCTTGACACTGCTGTACTTTGATAGGAGTTGTCTGGCTTATGGACCTTCCTACCGTTGAGCTTTGGGTTTCCACAGGGCAAGACCTTGGGTGCAAAGGCTTTTGCTGAAAGCATGGTCGGACCCAGGCAGGCCAGGACACAGTTCTATGCTGGGGACTGCCAAGCTCAGGGTGTAACAGGGAAGCAGAGCCATATCTTCTGGAAAGCAGGTGCACCCCCATTCCACCCTCCAAGCCCCTGGGCTCCGCAGCAGAGGGAAGCCTAGCAGAGTCCCACCTCGCAGCCAGACAGCCCCTACTCTTGGTGCAAGAACAGATGATTTCCGAAATGTCGCCAGCTCTAACTGCAATTTTTGGGCTTTTGCAAGCTACAATATTGACAGAACAAGCAGTTGAACAAATACTATCTTCTGCTGTAACGTTTGTTATTGTAGGCCACAAACCACAGGCAGCTTGGCCTGACTCCAGGAGAGAGACCTGCGTAAATATTCCATGTTAGCAGTTATCTTCAAGATGCAGCCTCAGCCTGAGTCTTTCCCAGAGAGGATGGAGAGATAATGGTTTGCAGCAAAGGCAGATCATCTCAGCACACTGCCAGCAGAAGCTGAGGCCATAGAAACCCGCTCCCTGGGCTGCAGCTTCTGCAGCTCCCGTACCCTAGCAGGAATTTTCAGACAACACATGTGCACACACGTGTACATATGCGTGGTGAGGGGGGCAGCAGGCTAAAGAAGGGGCTTTGGTGTCTTTGTCGGCAGCCCCTGTGGGCTCAGCTTTGAGGAATGACACTAGAAAAATGGCAAAATTCATATCAGTTTTGAATTCTGCAACAAAAACCTTTCCCATGTTCCCTGCTGGGATATTGGAACTGTCAGCTCGTTGCAGCCAAGACGATGGGTTCTGCTAATTCGAAAAAAGTCCTAAATATGAAGCTGTAGCACAGATCCCATATGTTATGCCCATAAAGTAAAATGCTATTTGATGTAGTCCTTCTTGGTTACCTTGCTGATGCCCCTGACGCTACAGACGGGATGGAATGGGATGAATGGAAAGAGTGCATATAAACTTAGTAATCTGCTACCTCCTTTCTCGGAAGCAGGACAAGATGCCGAACCCTCAGGGCTTCCTGCAGTTGTGCTTTCAGAGTCATGCGTGCAACCCTGGATGCTCCCCTGGAGATGAATGGCCACTCTTTATGAATGACCATTCATAATGACTGAGCAGGAAGTCCTCAACCAGAGCAGATAATGGAGGGTGGCTCAGACTCAAGCGTGCTTGGTCCTTGCAGAAGGTTGTCTGGTTCTCTCATGTCTCTGGCTGCTGAAGGTGGGTGGTTATTGAGTGTGCGACTCCTTATCACAGTTCAGTGGCCCAGTGGGCTGAGGCACCAATGTAGGATTGGCACAGCTCCATGCTTTAAGACAAGATGCCCCAGGCCTGAGCTTTTACCTGGATCCTTGGAAGGATCCAGCGTTTTGCAGCATGGGCATAGAAACCATCTTGCCTTGCAGGGAGGCAGGAGCGATGGAAGCCTTGGTGGTGGTGTGAAGGTGCAGCAGCTGCTGGTGCGGAGGCGGGCGCAGGTCTCTGTGCATGTTGCTGCTTGTGTTGTCCTTGCGGTGCAGGGCTGAGCTGTTGTGTCACACTTCCCTGCTGCCCTCCGCGGGAAGCGTGTTATGAAAGAGTCAAGCCGTTATAGTCACCTTCGCCTGGCTGGCACATCGGGTTGCTTTTTGTTCCTGATTCCTTTCCTGCTTAAGAAAACAATTGAGGTTTTTTTTTTCTGTCTCATCTCTGGTGATCCTGTGAACGTTTCTTTTCCAGCCATGTGGCCTGTAACCGGCTCTGGGCTCCAATGCAATCAAAAACTGCACATAAACAAGATTGGACGCTGTAGCCCTCCAGAAACAAAAATCCTTGGACCTGTCCTGATGGACTTGGAGCGTGGTCTGATTTCACATGAGCAGGGGAGGCTGCTGGGATTCACTCCTGAGCCAGTAGCACTGCTATAGGTCTGACAGCCTCAGAAGCAGTGCTGAAATTATCTGACACCCAAAATCAGCTCTGTGACCCCTACAAAATGTCTGGGGGGGGGCGGAAGCGAGCATCTCACCTAGTCCTGTGTGGCCATGCCTCTCGCACATGGGCAGGCTCTCTCTGTTGTCTGCCCACAGCGCCAGGAGCCAGCTGCACTGCCCAGCCATCAGTGCCTGGAAATGCTGATGGAGAAACAGGGGATGAATGCGAATCCCTCAAAGCAAAGCTTGGTTGGCCTCTGTAGCGTGCATACGTGCCCCCTTGGTATTTGGGAGGGAGGGAGCAAGTGGTGTCAGTGGAGCCATGAGACTCCACGTTAGACTATTACTAAATGCCAGGTCTCAGTCAATCCTGCTAATTTCTTAGGAATTATTCCTGCCCTGGGACAGGAAGGTAGACTTTTGTTCCATCATCCCTCCTGCTCCACAACAAGCAGTGTTTGAAAGCCCCGCAGAACAGATAGTGACCTTGAAGTAAACATTTCCACCATTGCACCTTCATCACAGGCTTTAGACAGAATTCCTGGAGGAAGTCTCAAGTCTTGGTCTCTACAGAGCTGCACAGTGATGCTGTGTTCCTGTCTCTCCTCCTCGCGATGATGCTGGTGGAGCTCTCTGCATGCTCTCCTTAAGCTGTGCTGCTGCAGAGACAGGAGACAGGAGGAATGGGCAAAGAGCATTTTTCTGGTGGACTGTTTTCAGACACAGCGTGTTTGCTAAACATGAGAACATACCTGCCTCCCAGAAATGGGTCTGATTTAGGTGGAACAGCCCAGTGAGATAGAAAGGCCCATGGCTACAGTGGGCTCAGCCCATGCTGACCATTTCCAGCTTGACTGGAAGAGCCAATTCCAGGTTCATGGTGGAGGAACAAGAGGTAACTGGTTTGTCTCCTTTGCTGGGCAATGTAGCAAATGCACACTTTCCCTGTGCCTGAGGCAGCACGGCCTACCTGACATGCTTTTTAGGTAGCAGCAGCACTTCTTGACACAGATTCAGCACAGCAAGCCACAACTGGGTCACCTCAGGCCTGGCTTGCAGCCTTCTTGATGAGCACCAACCTTGGGAAGGAGGCAGCAGTTTAGCTCTTTCAAGGGGCTAGCTGCTCTGAGCATGTCCAGGCTGGGCTCTATGTTGTCCCTTCATCCCTCTGTGATGACAGGTGGAAACTCTTGACTGTGTGTCACTCATCCACAGAAAAGCTCTGCTGGGCAAGCTTGGCCAGCTGTAGGACTGAGAGGAATGGGGAAAAAAGTACTGATGGGGTCATTTGTGGTGAGGGGCCAGGGAGATCATCACCCATTGTGTCTTGTAGGCTGCTCAGAGGGCAGATTGCAGGACATGGCTGAGGGAGAGGATACCTCCAGGTCAGATGGAAATGAAGGGGAAATGAACATTGCTAGACTTGGACGTGGACTCATGTTAGGGCCAGAACAGACGAGGAAAAAATTCCTGGAACTAGTATTGCCTTGGCCGATACAAACCTACCAAGAAATTGTGGAACAGGACCAAGTGGAGAATTCATTCAGGAAAGAAGAGTTCAGAGCTGCAATTGAACTTGTTTCAGAGCTCTTTTGGAGCGAAACAGTTTCGTGTTTTCTTTTGAAGTGGATGTTTTGAAATCTCAATATTTTTCTGCTTTATGTGATAGAAGAAAATCACTTTAAGTTCAGAATAGAAATGGAAACTTGGAATTACCTAAAATAATGAGTGCAGAATTTCGTTTCCATGTCTTTTATCCCAGTTGAGATCAAATTCTGAAATCCATGGTGGAAGGGATCCTTGCATCTGCGCAGCTTCCCTGTGGCCCAGAGAGACGAATGCACAGTACCATTTGTCAATGACTTGCTCTGGCTATTCTGCTCTTCTGGTTTTGCCCTTCCCTCCTGTGCAGCAGTGTCCTCTGCATCTTGGTCATTGATTTCCTTAAGTGCATCTGGCTGGATGGGGAGCACCTTGCTCTGATCACACAGAACATGAGGAGAAGGGATGAGGAAGATGGAGGAGGGCTAGAGGGGTCAGGTGGTGGGAGATGGAGATAGAAGGAGGCAAGTGGAGAGGCAGCAGCAGTGAAGAGCAAAAATAGTCCTGGGAAAGGCTCCTCAACCCATCTGTATGGTAGAGACAATTCTACAACCTCGTCCGCAGGACCTGTGGGTCCAGGAGTGTGCTGAGAGCATCTCCCACTGTGCCATCTCCCAGGGCAGCCCTGGGTGCACAGAGGTTGTTTTTGACTGCGTGTAGATTTTTCCCCGAGTTTATGCAAGACGCTCTCCGAGAGAGCTATAAATACCGCAGAGCTTCCTGTGCGGCTCTGCGAGGAGGAAGCTGCTTCCCCATCAGGCAAAGAGGCAGCATCGTCCTTGGGGGGCCGGCAGCCGCCTGTGCTGGGGGGTGGGGAGAGAGGGGCTGTGTTGTGCAAGACCCCCCCTCTTCCCAAGGTGGGGACTGGCTGCTTTCAGCCAGCCTGGGCAGCAGGGCCAAGCCCAGCTGCTCCATGTCAGATTGGCCTTATTTTGGTGTTTCTAGAAAGCAGCATGTGGAGAAGCCATGGTGGGCTTTCCAGGGGCTGAGGCAGGAGGAGGAAGGTGAGGTGCATTCAGAGACTTGTGCTAGGAACTGACAGCAAGGTTCTGCTGGGGACAGTCCCAGCCCATTTCTCACCCAGGTCTGTTGGGTGAGAAGATGCTGTTTTGAATGATGCAGGAGGTAGAACTCCTGGAGAGGGGGGTTTGGAGTGGCTCTAACGGGTTTTGCACCTACCGAGATCTCTACAGAGGTGACGAGAAAGTGTAACTTCTCAATCCACCATCACTCCCCTGGTTCCGCTGCCCAGCTCCTGCCAACAGCCCTTGAGGCAGCAGAGCTCCCAGAGAGAGAGGGAAGATGTGTTAGGGGTGATTGATTCTACCCACCCCAGCAGCAGGTGATGGAAAGTATCTGGTGAGGCACCCACAGGTCACCTAGTGCTCTCCTCACCAGTCTCCAAAGTTGATGGAGGTTCTCTGGGGCTACGCTAATGGTATGAAGGCACCAGCCAAGCTCTGGACCCTCGTTTGAGGTATGCTTTGGCTGCTTCTAGTGCTGCCATCTCTTTGGCTTTCCACAGATGTTTCTGTAATGATGTCCAGCTGGCAGGGCAGCAGATGAAGGGGCCTCAGGGGGAGCTGGTGCTGTTACCATCAGGATCTGTAGAGGAGTTCTGCTGCTCCTGCTGGGAAGACTGGGAAAGGTAGGCATGCTCCAGGGCTGACTCATGATTGCTGGGCCCTGCTGTGAAACCCGAACCTGGGGACATGTCCAAATAGGAGCTCTCCTTTTGGGGCTGGCCCAGAGCCCCATCCCCATGGTGGCACAGGTGGTTTGGGTTGCTCTCCCAGGGCAACATAGGGACTGCTCAGGTGAGCATGCATTGGGATCATCAACAGCACTTGATCTCCTTACTTCTCTGGTGAGAGATGTATGGACATAATGTCCTTTGGAGAGCCAGGATGGTGGACTGGACCATACCCATCCAGCTGATGAGCCTCAACTTCCTGGTGATCCAGCTGGGAGAGGGGAGGGGGATAATTTATTCACTAGGAAATGCACTTGGGTCACATCAAAGTGTTGGGCTGCAATTGCCAGGAGTTTCAGTTAAACATGAAGCGTAGGTGAAATGGACAGTGTTCGTGGGAGCAGGTGAGGAGAGGCATGCTCTGCCCTGGTTCCCTTGCCAAGGACCTTTCTGGGAATTGAGTCCTCATCTCCATGGCTCGAGCAGCAGAAAGCAGGAGATGGGAAGGCTGAGCTCTCTCAAGGCCTGGTGGTATCTATTTCACTTTGTGGCACATGTCTAATATTCAATGGAGGAGAGAGGGGGTGACTGTCTCTGGGTGTCTGGAGGGGTGAGTTTCTCAGTATGCTCTGGTGGTCCTTAGTAGAAACACAGGACAAGGGCACAGAGAGGGAAGTCGATTCCACTTCTGTTTTGTGTCTGCCTTGCAAAGGGATTTTGCTGCCCTTGCTGTGAAGACAAGCCATCAGTCACAGCTGTTGACAGGAGTGGAAACCGTTTCTCAAGTCTCCTTGCATTTTGCAAGCAGCCCTGTAAAGCAGCTGCTGCTGCACCCACACCTCTGTGGCTGTTCCCCTTCTCCTTCCATCACCTTTCTGCCTGCTCTGCTGCCTTCATGTCCCATAGGCTATGAAGAGCCAAGGGTCCTTTTGCGGCCACCACAAGAAAAAGGTTTTTGGACTCTTCTTGCCTCTCTGATTCTTCTCCACAATATTTTGCTCTGTATTGTGGGTTCCTCTCCCACATTTTTGACGGCTCTGAAATCTTTGAGTGGCATCGAGTGATGGGTGATTCATAGCAGAGGCAAGGAGCCTTGCAGATTCACTGAAGTGCTGGTGGACAGATGTCTGGAGGTCTCCAGTCCAGGCTCACAGTTGAAGCAGGACTGTGCCCAGCAACAGATCAAGCTGGCTGTGTCTTTTTCTAGCTATCTTGAAAAATTCCAAGATGAAGATGAGATGAAGACCTCTGTTTCCATGTGGGCTGCTGTTAAGTTGCCCTTATGTCCTCTTCGCCATGCTAAATCATCCTTGTTTGCTCAACCTCTCCCTCTACCCCTATGCTCCAGCTCCCTGGACCTGGCTCTCTCCAGTTTGCCCACCTCCCTCCTGAACTAGAGTCCAACACTGGTCCTTGTATTCCAGCTGTAGCCTCAAGTAGAGCAGATAATGACTCCCCTCAGCTTGCCAGGTATGGTTCATCTACTACACTTCAGTGTCAGGTTTGCCATATTTGCAAGAGCATGCTGCTGGTTTCTGCTGTATCAAGCAGAGCCTGAGTCAGAAGGAAGCACCAGGCTGACGTTGTGTGCCATTTTGTGAGGAACTTGCCAGAGGTTTTGTATTTGGGAAGCCCCAGGGCTCAAATTCAAAAACAAGATTGGTAGTCATGCAAGTTCTGGTCCCCGAGGAAGCTCCATCCACAGCAGATGCCAAGCTGCATCTCAGCCATCACTTAGGAAAAAGTGTCTTGGGTGGAGACACTTGCACAGAAACGTTAGCTTTTCATACTCAAGAAAAGCACACCAACCTTGTTTTCCCATGATTTTTAATAGTTACGCTTCAAATGATCTCCAAGCCAGTTTGATGATATGGGGAATTTCAAGTTTTTGTTTGGCTGGAGGTAGCAGCAGTGTGTGTACAGTTAAAAACCAGATTGCCTGGGACCAGGAGGCAGGAGGGGCAGGAGAAAGGAAATAGATGGGTTTTTTTTAATGGAAAACCTGCTAAAAAGTAATGTGTGTTGACAGAATGTTTCTGAATTATAATTACTATGTATACTATTATAATTTCCTGAGACAAGTGAATATTGGGGAACTAGCACAGACAGAGAAAAAGCTGTTCCATTGCATTGTCCTCATGTGAAGAAGGTCCCTGTGCTGGGGCTTCAGGCATAGCTATGCCCCAACATGATCGTGCTTCCCCATGAAGTGTCCACCTGGGACCAATGTGTAGGATGGGGACAAGAGCAGGGGAGGTGTAAGGAAGCCCTCCAGAAGCCTTCCACTGACTAGGTTCCCCTTCAGGGAAAGCTATGAGACAGGAGGGCAGTTTTGAATTTCTGCTTGGTTTTTTGTCAAGATTAGAAGATGGATGGTTTTCTGAGCACATCATTGAGGGAAGGCACTTTGTGATGAGGAGCTTTCCTGCCAACTGAACACGTGTACTAAATAAAACGAGTAAGAAGCAAAGACAGAAGTACTGCAGCTAGACTTCCCTCCTGGGATATGGTAGCAGTGCTTGCTCTGCTCTGCATGTCACCACGCAGCCAAGTTTCTCAGTCATCTGTAGCCTTTTGCAGAGCAGCTAATGGAAAAATAGTGCATGGGAGATCACTCTGGATTCTCACTCCCCTTGCAAGAAACAGGATGAGTTGAGAGCTTTGTTGTTCCGCCTTGAAGTTTTCTTGGGGAGAACATCCCTGGCACTAAGTGGTTCCTCAGTTTTGTAGGAAGAGACAGGACACAGTCCAAGGGCTGGCAGCTGAAACCTTCACACAGGAAGGCAGGCTCTGAGCCTAAGCAACGTGAGTCATCAAACCCTGTGAGCCACTGCTGGGGCCAGCCGAGAGATGGGTGGCTTTTCCATCTCTGTGTTAACAGATACCTCCAAGGGCCAATGCTTTGGCCAGACCCACATCCCTGGGCTCATCGGGAGAAGCTCAGGCCAGCTGAGCTTAGCCTCTTATGGCCTTATTATCTTGCTGAGGCATAGGGAGACTCCCCAGCTGAGTCTGCTGTAGGATGCTTCATGTTAGGGAAGGGCAGGAGCACTCAGAGAGACCTCAGAAGTGTGGTGCCCTGGGACTGTGTTGCAAGGTGTGTGTGGGCTTTCCCAGTGCAAGACAAATCCAAAGAGGGACTGTGGATGCATGCTGTGTGGGGAGTGCTAAAGTGATGAGGTCTTTGCAGAGGCTGCAGCTTCTGTCTTGTGCTGCTTGGAAGAAGAACATGATTCTTCCAGTAGTCAAGAAATAACAAGAAAACATAAATCACATCAGAGTCCTGCTAATGAGCTCAGGAAAATCCAGCAGTCTGGGGCTGCCTGAGCAAGAGCCCGCATGAGCTGCCTGGGGACAGCACAAGAGCTGTGTGAGTCCTGGGTGAACAGACACTATCCTGTGCATGGGGACAAGGAGACAGGGCTGTGGCAGGGGCTGGATGGGTGGGTGTTGGGGGGGAGCAGAGGTCTGGCTAATGCTCTGGTGGAGACCAGGACATGCTGGAGAGGAAAGATGGGCTGTGGAGAAGGAAAACAGCTCTGGCTCTGGAAAACAGAGACTAATTGTTCCTCATTCATCTTCTCTGTGTCACTTGTGTTCCAGCCCTGTAGTGTCTCCCTGTATGGTCACTGAAGCAAACGTCATGACCAAGAGCCACAGTGTGACCCAAGGGCTGATCTGCTTGTTAGGGTGCTTAGTTGCTGGTTCCCTGAACTCCTGATGGTTTCAACCCAGAGGGCCTCCACTGCATTGTACAAGGTGTGTCTCATAGCCAGCAAAGGGTGTGCTTTCAGAGACCCAGTCAACTGCAGTGGCTCTTGAAGGAAATCTCAGTGCCTACACCTGGTCTGTTTTTCACCCTGATGGAGCTCACTGAGTGGGAATCAGCCAGGGTATGTGGCTGGCTCCTACCCATGGGGGTGAGAAACCCCTTGATGACAGAGTTCATACTGCCACAGGGACAAATGCAAATATTTTCACATCACTGAAAGCAAAATGAGAAACCACCTACTTCCAGAAATAACAGCTCAGATGGTGCTGAGCTGATGGACCCATGATAGTCCCAGGATCTGTTGAAAAGCACTGACTGTGGTTGCTCATCATATTGTAGCTCTCCAGTTGCAGCTACAAGCTCTTGTTCAGCTGCTCTTTCATATCCCATTATTGCTTCCCAAAAAATGTCTGCTCTGAGCTTGGGTTCCCCATTGAACCTGACAAGACCTTAATGTACCCCACCTCTGAGCAACAGTTTCCACAGACACTGTATCAGCTTTGTGGTCACTAAGGGCACGGAACTGGTGCCCGTTGTCTTGGCACCAGTAGTTTAAGGAGTCTTTCCCCTCCTCTTGCTGGCTGCAACATTTACTCCTATAAAGGGTCTTCAGATCCCTGTCCCAGAAAGAGGAGCTACATGAGAGGGGGGAATGAAGACAGAAATGTGGCAAGAAAGCCCAGGAAAAACTGATGTCAAGATTTTGGTGGAATTTGGGAATGAACACCTTCCATTTGAGATTGGCCAGGGGAAAGTGTGGAGGAATGGGACCTTGGAGAGTGTTTCAAGCACAGAGATGGAGGTGATGGACAGCAGAAACACATCCTAGCCTCTAGCTGGACACACAGCCCCCTCTTTGTCTTGCAAATGGTGTGTGTGGGGGGAAGTAGCAGGCTCAGCACCAGCTCTGCACTGAGCAGCATTTGGGGTAGTCTACCTTTTGTATCCATGCTTGAATATTCAGTCTCCTGAGATGTGCACTTGCCCAGGAAGGGTGTTCCTGCACCTCAGTCCTGTCAGCCCTCTGGACTCGCTGCTTGCCCCTTACTCACTGCTTGTCCTCCCATCACACTGCTCCTGAGGTGGGAACAGCATGGACACCCAGGTTACTCCTGCAGGACCTCAGGACCCAGACTTTGCTATGTCCAGTCTCAGCTTTTCACCTTCTGGGCTTTGCTTCGAACTGCGGCACCACACAGCCCAGACAGCTCCACTGCTGGGTGCTGGCACCAGGGTGAGTGAGACAGACTTGCTTTAACAACCCAGCACATGAGCAAGAGGGCAGACCTTTAGAATGGATCACAGAATGAATCATAGAATGCATTGGGTTGGAAGGGACCTTCCAAGGTCATCTAGTCCACCCCCCCCTGCAGTCAGTAGGGACATCTCTAACTAGATCAGGTTCCTCAGAGCCCCGTCAAGCCTGGCCTTGAACGTCTCCAGGGATGGAGCCTCCACCACCTCTCTGGGCAACCTGTTCCAGTGATCCACTACCCTCCTAGTACAGAACTTCTTGCTTAGGTTCCTCCTGCTGTGCTCTCCAGTCTGAGTGGTTCCAAGAAGCCCTTGCCTGGGGAGGTCCATGTTCATCCACTCAGGCTCTGGGTGGATTTGTGCTGTCCCTGTGATTTGGAAATGTTTTCCAGAAGCTCTGTTTCTTCACCCTCGCAGTCTGATATGCAAAGGACACACTGTGGATCATACTGCTCTGGAGGATGTCTGCTGCTCTGTCTCCTGGGGATGGACCCTCTGGGAGATAAGAACTCTGGTACAGATTCTGCCTCCTGTCTAGTCACTGGGCTGCCTGGCACTTCGCAAGAGGAAAAAAACACGTGTTCTGCCATGGAAAGGTACAGCTTGTGTTATGCCAAGGACACAGTGAGGAGGAGGAACACAGCGTGCAGGCCGGGACGGAGTGAACTGTCCCTTACAGAGATCTTCTCTTTCACGTGTCCATTTCCCATGGCAGGAGCCGATCTAAGTGGAGGCTTCTGTGACCTGTCCAAGGCTCCTGCCCTTGGTGGCATGTTCCTGCTCGCTTCTGTGTCAGTGCTGGATGAGCTCACGTGGGCAGAAATAACCTTGCTAAAAGTGCTTTGTGTTCGGCCGAATCGGCCCCACGCAGCGGCTGCTTGCGCAGAGTGAGGGACGGGGGCTCCAGGGCCTGGGCAGGGGCAGGTCCTGCCCTGTCGAAATTAGAGGAGTTTATAAATCACCAGAGAACCATGTGCATGGGGCTGAGGGGAAGGGGAAGCAATTAGTCCACAAATCCCCCAGGATCTGTTAGCAGCTCACTCCTGACCTGAGCCCAGCTTTTGCTGCCTGTGAGCTGACGTAGCTCCACCTGCCAAGTGACACGCAGCTGGCTGGAAGGTAAAGCTCTTCAATCGCTCTTGCTTGGGTTATGGTGAAGGTCAGGGTCCCTGAGAAGCTCAGTGCAGGTGTCTGCCTGGATAGGCTGCAGCAGGTCCAGAGATGCAGTTTGACCAGGATGCGTCAGGAACTGTTTGTCCTGACAATGCATGGGGCAGATCTGGGATCAGGCTCTGCTGCTTCTGCTCTGAGGAACAGGAGGGAAGGAAGCAATTTCTGTAAATTTAGTAAGAAAGTCCTTAAATCTAATTGCTGGAAGTGGTTAGGGAAGTTGACAGGCTATAATCAGCATTGTGACTTTTTTCTGGCTCATCAGCCGTGCCAGAGCTCCTCAGCTGCACTCAGAGCAGAGCTGGTGAGAAGCGCTGGGAAGCCTCACCTGCTCGCAGGGCCAGCCCACCTCGAGGAGCAGCAAGTGCAGCCAAACGCAAAGGTGGATTGTGTAAACACCTCTGGCTGGAGAGCAGCCAGAAATGTCTGTGCAGATGGGGTGTCCAGATTGGAAAATTGGTGATAAAACATTCTCAGAGGCTAATTACTCACAAACAACTGTAGCAAAAGGAAAAAAGTTAGGCTGAAATTCCAGTGGCCCTTCCAAGAGATGAGCTTTCCGAATGACATTGCAGTGGTTTCGTATTAATTGGGAATTAAGAAGGGGTGACACAGCTCTGAATGACAGGAGGAGTGATAGCTGCTGCAGAAGGAAATTTCTCAGAAAGCAGGAGGCAGCAAGGTCCGTTATTCCTGAGCACATATTCCTGAATTCATCTCCATGAGATTTCAGAGAATTTCATCTGTACCGGAGGCTGGGAACATGTGCAGTTTCACTGATGTGATCAAGGGGGAAGCGCTGCCTGACACTGGACAGCCACTTTCATAAAGGATCTTCTCTGTATTAATGTTAATTAATGTACTAATAAACAATTTTCTTGTCAATTCTTAGAGATTTCATTTTTGCACTTACAAAATAGTTACTCAGAGAATTACAGAATATTCTGTTCTTCCTATGTCACCCAGACTTAAACACTTTGGGAGGGGGGGCTGTATTTCAGCCTCAATGACTGAACCACCAGGACACAGCTGCTTTGTGATCTGACATAACGTAAGGTGACATCACATGACTTGATGTCACATAATGCAGCATATTATGACACCTAAACTTTTTATCCTGTGGGTTTTTAATGCACTTGGCTGAACTCTGCACACACGTCGAGCCTCATTTGAGCAGCCAGGGTGTAGCTTCCAGTGGGGCTGATCACCCTTTGGAATGTGAAGGGCTTGTTCCCATATCTGAGGAGCAAAGTCATACACTGTGCTGGTGCTGCTAAAAGGCGTTTTCTTCCAGAAAACAACAGGTTTGAACTTCAGTGGATTTTGGACTCTGGATCACTTAAAAATCCTGGCCTTAATTCCTTCATTACAAATCATCTGAAGTCCTTTTATTTAAAGGAATTGAGAAGCAGACCAGAAAGGGGCAGCTGTTCATCAGGTTAAGTCAAAAAAAGACAGAAGTTCTCAGGCGAGATGAGACACCAGTGAGGTGCAGGGGGACAGGGGGTTTTCACAGGCCAGCCAGGGACTCCTTGAATTTTCAAAAACAGGCTCCTCCTTGACCAGCCAGAATTTGAATCCCTCTGTCATGAGCAGTCTGACCTGTCCTGGGTGGGAGGTGTCTGACACCCTCCCACCCTCTGCTTCTGCTCTTTGGCAGATGATTGCACCCTGGTTTCCGAGGGAAACCCTGAACAGACAGAAGACCTTGAAGCCCTGTGAGAGCTTCTCTGCTAGAGCTGTTATGGTGTATTTGGCCATTGCTGCGCATGAATCAGAGGTCTCCACCATTCCAGACACATGATGCTCTGGGCCCATGCCTCAGTGATTCTGTAGGTTCCATCAACAATTAGGCTGTTCTGTGGCTGTCAGTGATGACATTCATGTGCTATTTCATTTCCCAACATTCAGATCAACTGGGATTATACCCAGACCTGTAGTTTTCCCTTTTATGACCTTGGAAAGTCACTTGCAATAGTTTGAATCATGCAATGCGATGGTCCAGTTCAAACCAAAGCAGTGCAGGGGTCTAAGATCTACAGAGCCAAAGATCCAACCCCTTTTCTCCTCTGCCAAGACTGTCTGGCGTCTTGCTTGCCTGGTGAGGAGCAGGACACAGAGGAAAGGTCCAGCTCTCTCCTGTGCTGCAGGCTGGGCAGGTAGGGTGGGTGTGGGGCCATGTGGGGGGCATCAGCCTCCAGGTCTGCTCTGGTGAAATCTCTAATAAGGGCTTTTTAATCCAACTGAATGGCAGCTCTTCACAGCTCCAGGTAAACACTGAGAAGGTCTCCAAGTACTCATGCATGGCTCAGACAGACATAGACCTGAGCCCCTTAGGGCTGTCCCTTAGGGGCAGGATCCCATTAAGATGGAATTTGAAGTGTTTTATTCTGATGCTTGTAACAAACACAGGCAAATGTGGTAATTCCCCTAAATGGGAATGAAAACTCTTGGGATTTGCTGAGTGAACGTATGAGCTTGTACATAGACATTGAGAGAGGTGAGAACTCCTCCAGATTCTCCCATGGTCAAGGGGCTCCTTGTCTTGGCTCTAACAAGAGCTGGATGGCACCTTGCTTGGGAAGCATCCTGCAGTTTGGAATGCAAACAACACCCGGTGTGGGGCTAGCTAAGAGCTGCGAGAAGTCTGTGGCTATGGTGAATGTGAACAGGCTGAGACACAAGAAGTTGTCTAGTCTCTGTCTTGCAGTGCATGGCTGTGTATTGCCTTAAGGACTGGATGCCAGCTGTGTGCTTGGACAGATGTGGCCCAGGGCTGAATGACTGCTTGGATAACTCCACTGTGACCATTAAACCAAAGTGCAAATGATCTGTCCTTGGGGAACAGCGGATGGGTTGAGGAATGGCCTGCTGTGACCATCTGAATCACAGCCTGCCATGTACTGCCTTGGGCAAGAAAGTACGAGAGGAGAGGCGGATTCTCGAGTGGTGTGGTTGTTTCTTCAGTGAGATAGTGGGGATGCTTCTTTTGAAGAGCTCATAGAACCAGTGGTGGCATCAGACAGCCTCCCCTCCTTGGTGACACCAGATGACCAACACAGACAGGAAAGGCCAGGGTTCCCAGGCAAGCTCTCGTACATCAGCATGCCACCCTCCCCTTCAAGCGACTTAGGAGGCAGTCCTCTGGAGATGTTTCAAGAAGACCCATGCACAGAACCTCATACCCAGGTTAGCACTTTCTTAAAACAGGGAATTATCATTCACAGAGTCACAGAATCACAGAATCACAGAATTGTAGGGGTTGGAAGACAGCTCTGGAAATCATCTAGTCCCCCTGCCAGAGGAGGTTCACCTACAGCAGGTGGGTGAATGGCATCCAGGTGGGTTTTGAATGTCTCCAGAGATGGAGACTCCGCCACCTCTCTGGGCAGCCTGTTCCAGTGCTCTGTCACCCTCAAAGTTCCCATTTTTAAGAGACAGAGAAACTGAGTCATGTAGAGTGCCTGCAGTTCCTGCTGTTACACGGTCCTATTGCTGCTGAGCTCAGTGCTCAGCCTGGACTATGCTGCTTTGTAGAGCTTCTGCGCACCTCCACCACCTTTGCCACACAGTGTGATGGACAGAAGCTGTTGTGTTCCCACCTACCCACACACACTACTACACATGCCCAGTGGTGGGGATTAATCGCTCTGCCATCTCAGAGGGGCTGAATCCCTTGTCTGGTTTGGGAGGTGGTTTTTAGATAAAAGACTCTTGGCTGCAGGGAGATCTCTTAGCTCTTCTGGGGCCAACCCTATGCAGCTGCAGCTGATGCTGAGCAGGCGATGCAGATGCCTCTGTGTGTTGGTATCAGGGTGCCAGCCTGAGGAAAAGCAGAGCAGGAAGATGAGCCGGGAGTCAGTAGGATTTATCTTGTCGGTCTCCAAGTAGGGCAGAGTGCAGTAGGGAGTGGTCACATTTCTACTGTGCTGGGCGTATTCTCCATCTTCCCTCACAGAAATTAAGACATATTTGTCACTACAGCCCTGGTACTGTGATGTGTGGGCTTCAGAGGTTCTGCAGGGCCCAGAACCACAGAGGACTAAGCTCCATGAGATGAATACCACTAGTCCTTTCTCTCTTTCAATGCTGACTTAAGAGATGTGGCAGCTCTGGTGCTTCCTGAAGAATGAGCAGTTGCAAGGCTGCCGCAAGACCGTCGTGGGGCAGCCCATGGAGTGGTTGCTGTGACATGGTCTTGCTGATGGGAGCATATTACCAAGCTGGGAGCACATGTACTCCAAGCAGCATGAGCAGTCTCAGGTGCATTGCTTTGTGTTTCCAAGCTGGGCTATTTTACAGCTGTTCCCCTTGAGCCAGTTGGTGCTTGTGCATTAGATGTGATAAGGCAGAAGGATATGTCCTAGCCCTCTACCGTCAGGGCTGGCATAATCCATGGGAAAAGACTGCAGGAAGCATCTCCAGGTGATTTTAGTGACACCCAGCACCAGGGTGGAAAGGGCATACAGCGGCTAGAGCCTGGCAAGGCTGTCCTGGGAAGCCGTGTAAGACAGCTGCTGCTCCCTGCCTTCCAAGGTTGGGTTCAGCTCATCGATCCTCACCATCGTAGAGTAGAGCTCCTGCACACTCATCCCATGGGCATGTCCCTGCCGTGGCAGCGCATCTTCCAGGGAAGGCTGGGAGTGGCTCTGTGTGAGGCAGTTTCCCCGTCTGTGTTTAGGAAGGGCAGGACAGGGCATATTTGCACAGATCACACCTGGTTCTGGGAACAACCAGATGCCTCCTGTCCAGTTGGACCTGTCCCTTTGGCAAGCACTGGGGGAGGATCTTCAGGGAAAATGGGTGATCTTACAAAACATGCCATAGGCTCTTGTTCCTGGGTCACATAACCATAATTTGGAAGAAGCTGCCTCCCCACAGCAGAGACAATAGTCATCCAGTGCTCAGAGGGGTGTTCGAAGTCCTAATTCAGGCCCAGCTCTGCAGGCCCAGCTTTGTGGAAGAGTGCTGGCATTAGTGCAGAAACGAGGATGTTCCCTTCTCACTGTGCCCTGTCATTGCTCTCCTCCAGGCCTGGAACCATGCTGCCCCAAGGGCAGCACAAACCCATCATGACAACTGGTATCCTCTAGCCAAGCATGGGCAGCATTGCACCACGGGGAATGGGAAGGGAGCAGGGAACTGCAGCGAAGGGATGTGGTTGGGATGTTTCATGATATGACTCGGTTCTACAATGTAAGTCCCGGTGCTGTCCCTGCTGCACTGCGCCTGTGCACATCCTTGTGAATTTGTGGGCACTCGGTGAAGCACACAGGGTGTGACTCTGAGAGAAATCACCTCCTATCTGCTTATGTTCACAGAAGATCAATTTTATTTTGCAGTCCATTTAGAAGGAGCTCCACTGGAGCAGTGAGTTGTGTCCCTGAAGGTCCCAGCTTCCCCATGGATTACTGGCCCCAAAGCAACTCCATTCCTCTGCTGATCTCAAGGAGATTCTTGTTATCCTAAACTGCTTGAGGCCATTTTTGGGACATGCTGTTGTAAGCATGGAGTGAGGTTGGTGGAGAACACTCATCTCCTCCTCTTGGCTCTCTCTAGGTGCCCGTAAATAAGTGGTAGGTCGTTAATGTCATGAGCTGGTCTGGAACACACAGAGTGGTTCTGCCATTGCTAGAGTGTGAGTTCATGTCTGAGCTATGGAAGCACAGAGGCAATTAGCAAGGTTTTTCAGCTGTAAATATACGGTGGAAACCAAGGGAACGTGTAATTAAATGTTAAGAGTTGTAATTAATGCTGCCTATATGAGTATCTCAGCTTCTTATGGAATCCAGACGTTCCCTGCCGCTCCCTGTCTCCATGGGGCAGGCAGAGAGGGCAGCAGTGGCTGCAGGCGGGCGGGCAGTGAACGGACAGTACCGGTGGACACACCCCTGGGGACCGGCAGAGAGCTACTCAGACACGTGCAGCAAAGCCATAAACAATAAACAACCTGTTTGTGTATTTGTTCTCATGACATTTCTGGATTTCATCTGCTCCTACTAAGCCACGGGTAGGTGCAGAAGGGGTGTGCATGTACTGCATCTGCCTGGATGTGAATGTTAGGTCATCTACACATCTCTGAAGAGCAGATCTGGAATATGCCCCAGGAGGTACAGCTGTGATGGGTAAAAGGCATCTAGAAGAGTCAAGTGATCTCCTTCTCTCAGGTGCTGTGTGAGGAGTCTCTCCCAGGGGAACGCACTCTGAAGAGCAGCTGCAGGAAGGAGCTGTGCTTTGATACCACCCATATCAGCTTCTTGTTGCATCTGTGTTGCTTTGCAGCTGACCTGTGAAGTGCTGGGAAAGAAGGAAGCTCTGAACGCATGCTAGAGACTGGATGAGACTTTAGTGCAGTCACTTGGAAATCAACAGTGTGTTTATGAATGTAGGTAAATAGAACCATCTTCATCTGGGAAGAAAAGGTCTGCAAGAGGAAGGTGACTGGCTCATTCTCAACCAACAAGTCAAGGATGGCACCTTCTCCACCCCCGTGCAGGACGCAGGCATCGTGGTTACCAGTTCTGCATCACAACCATGGGATGCACTTAGCTCTCATAAAGTGCAGGGAACTGGAACAGAGGAACAGGGAGAGACTGAGGACACAAACTGTGACAGAGGCCTGACCTTAAAGAGGAAGAAAAAATCTGAGTTTTTCTAGGAGATACCTGAAGTTCCACTGAGTCCAATGGAGGTGCCTCAGATGGTTTTCATTTGAATTCACAGATCTCTTTCTACCCATTTCCATAACTAAAGCCTCCTTGCCATACTGCCAAGAATTTCTTCAGTACCCAGGCTTTAAAGAGTCTCCTTCACTTGCCTTTTGTTTGTCTTCTTGCCTATATTTCCCAGAAGCTGCAGTCTCAGGGCTGCTGTCTGTACAGAATTAGCTCTTGAGAACATGTGTTGAGATGGACTTTAAGCAGACCTGCTGGTGTCAGTAGGGTGCTCCTGGGCTGTCTGCTCCTGCCCTGTGTGCCAGTCTGCCACGGCAGGATTTTGGTCAATACGTCCTTTGGTGTACAACTGGGATTTTGGTCAAGTTCCTGCTGTTCTGATTAGATGGAGCTTCTCCTGGGATCATTCCTCTGTTTGATGGGAACAGGGATGTTAGCTGCTCTACCTTAAGGCAGTTTTCTCTCACTTAAGCAACTAAATGCTTTTCCAAAGATTCACGGGACCATGGTTTATGAACAACAAGTTCAGCTGCTTCAGCTCCTTGGTTATGAGGAGCAACTTACTGGTACCATTCTGCCTTTTTCTCTCAGTGCCTTTCCATCTCTGCTTTCTATTTTTCCTACCCATCATTTACCCAGATCCCCCCACCCCTGTCCAGTCTGAAGATAGGGCAGAAGCTTTCAGTTCTTCAGCAAAGCCCTGCTGGTGGCCCAACTCGTGGAGGGACCAGAAGGCTGAGTCGCATGGGGAGGAGCAGCAGAGGTTGAGATCACAGAAGTGTCACAAGCTGGGAGAAGTGATGGCTTTTGGGTGCACAGGGACGTGGGTCATAGAGGAGACATCCAGAACATCCTGAAATTACCTGCCATTTCCTCGATGCCTTGGTCTCCAGCAGTCACCCTGTGTGTGATTACCTTCTCCAAGTGCTATGTGAGGAGCTCTGGCAAAGCCACGAGTGACTCACAGCAGTGTGTTATAATCAGTGTAGTCCTGCCAGCTCTGATGGCAGGATGACATGATGTGCTGGCACCTCTGCAGTGCCAGTGAGGAGCAGATCCATCCCCTCCTTCAATGATGGGTCAGCACACCACTGCCTCGAGCTGAATGTGTGGGACATAGGCAGTCAACAGCCACCCTGCTTCCCACTGTGTGCAAAGCATGTCTTCCTAACCCAGCTCCTTCTGTCTCATCTGTGGCTGTCACCACCAGGTCCTCTCTGAACGAGTCTTGGCTGAAAACTCCAGACCATCGCAGGGATCAAGTCCTCAGACTGCTCCATGTGGTGCACCCTGAGAAGCTGCAGCCAAGCAGATGAGTATATAAAATGGCCAACCAGCCAGGGATGCGGACAGGGAAAGGAAGAAAGGGAGATCTTGTCTCAGGACTCTGCTGTGCTATAAAAATTGTTTGCAGATTCATGGTCCTCCTGTGGTTAGTGGATTTTTTTTATCCTGAAAGAATGAGAAATCAAATTAAAACACAGTAACCTGGTCCCTTACTAAGCAAACAGAAAAAAAAAACCTGACCATTTCTCAAGGGACAAATAAAATGAACCATCTGATGTACGCTCAGTGAGGAAACTCACATGGCTCGTAGGGCAGATAAGCCCTGGCATTGTCAGCAGAGGCTCAGCGAGAGACGTGGCTACGGAGGTGCAGTTGTGCCCCATGCAGGACATCTCTGACCAAGGCCATGCGTGCTGGACCCAGAGGCTGCCAGGGAGGTGGCCCTGAGCCAGCCCTGCCAGGATGGCTCTTCTTGAATGGTGGCACTGCAAATCCCCTTGGGCTCCGTGTGCTGCTGCCCTGCTTTTGGTCATGGTGTTGGAGTAGATGAACTGAAATCTCCATCCTGGCAGCGAACACAGACTCTCTGTGAATACTCCTACAGCCATTAAGGGCTGAGCAGGGAGATCACGGACGCTGGCTTTGCGGATGTGAGCACTGTCCTGAGCTGGGGTATCCCCAGACAGGTGAAGATTAGAGCTCTTGAAGGACTTGCAGCTTGAAGCTTCTCTGCAAAGCTTGACTCACCTGCAGCTCTGCCAACTGGAGGAGCATTGACAATTCCCTGCAAGCACAAGAAGTGTGTGTTCCCTGGGATTCTGCCTGGCGTTTATGGACCTGCCTCTGGGCTGGAGGCCCACAGCATACCTCAAGAAGGAGCTATCTGTGCTGGGGTTCATACCAAGGACTCCAGCTAGAGAACAGGGAGACACTCTTCATCTCCCCTTAGACATCCATGCACCAGCAGGTATGATTTGCCAGGAACTGAGGGCCTGGAGGTACCTACAAGAAGATGCACAGATGTTTGTAAAGCCTTCTTCATTTACAGCGGGTTGAAGATCATTGCTCCATTTCTCACATTCACAGTAGTCTCTTCTCATGGGATGGGGTTGTCAAAGCCTCCTCCAAAAATGCCCTTTTTTGAGAGTAAGGAGGTGTTTGTAGAAGTTTTAGTGATGCTATGGCTGTCATTAAGGCCAATACTTCTCCATAGCTCAGCCTGAGATTTAGGCAGGTCTTGATGGCTGGAGAGACATAATAACAGGGAGTGCTTGGGGAAGGAGGAGTTTATCAGGAAGAGAGACCCAAGATCTTCACAAGAGTGCACAGGAGGACAAGAGATCATGGATATAAAGTGGAAAAATAGAATTTCAGAATATATATGGGGAAAAACTTCTTATGAGGACTGTCAAGTGGTGGAATAGGTTGCTCAGAGGTTTTGCAGTCTCCACCCTTGAAGGTGGATGAAGCTGTGAGCAATCTGGTCTGATCTTCTAACTGACCCTGCTTTGAGCAGGAGGTTGAACTAGAAACCTCCAGAGTTCCCTTCTGACCTGAA
Source organism: Eurystomus gularis (assembly GCA_013400335.1). Lineage (NCBI taxonomy): Eukaryota > Metazoa > Chordata > Aves > Coraciiformes > Coraciidae > Eurystomus > Eurystomus gularis. The sequence goes on from VZZY01000075.1 coordinate 92,502, forward strand.
TTGCTCTGTAATTCTGTGAGCCCAAGAGCAGAATAGGACCAGCTCCTCTATGCAAGAAACATAGATTCATAGAATGGTTTGAGTTGGAGGGGACCTTAAAGATCATCCAGTTCCAACCCCCCTGCCATGGCAGGGACACCTCCCACTAGACCAGGTTGCTCAAGGCCCCATCCAACCTGGCCTTGAACACCTCCAAGGATGGAGCATCCACAGCCTCCCTGGCAACTTGTGCCAGTGTCTCACCACCCCCAGAGTGAAGAATTTCCTCTTAAAAAGAGGATGCAAGAGGATCTATGCAAGGATGTAGGGTCTGGCGATGGATCTTTAAACACAACTCTACAGATGAGCTTCAGAATGAAATAAGATGCAATGGGCCAGGAGTCAGGGGGTGTGCATGTGCAGGCACATGTGTGGGGGAGCCTAATGCCCTGCTCCACTTAGTCCTGGTGGCTGAGCAGGCCTGAAGGCTGAAAGCTTGCGTTGGTGCATCTTCCCTCTCGACCCTGCACATGTTCGTAGCTTCAGGGCTTTTTTGTGGGATAAGCCTAGATTGGATCCAGTGATACTGGTGGCTTTGCATGCCTTCATGAGATGTCCCTTCCTTGCCCAGGCACCAAGGAGATGGGTGAAATAGATGCTGCAACAATAAACCTTTGGCACTCTGGGAAAGGGCTGCAAGTCGAGCTCGTGCAAATGATCAATTGCAATGTTGGACACGCTCCCTTTTGTTGCACTCCGGAAGTCCAGGTGCATTCGGTCATGCTACGGGTTTGCCCGCCGTCTGCTCCCAGGAAAACACCAGATGATTTGTTAAATGGGAGTTTTGGCCAAAATGTTGGGAACAAGGATAACCAGGGTTTCTTTTTTTCCAGGCTGTGGAAAATGCACCCTGTTAAGAATCAATAAATTTGTATTCAGATTCCTGGCATGTGAATAATTCATGAATATAAGAAAGGCGAAACACTATAGTGGTTTGATTATGCATTTGTTTTAAATAAGCAAAATTAGTTGTTAATGAGACCCCTATGCATATTTAGGAAAGCTGAATAATTTATTAAGAGCCAAGAAGTGACGGCTGGAGAAGAGAGGAGAAAGCCAAACACCTCTTTTGAGATTGATTGTATTACTGTGCTCGGGGTAGAAGAGGGCACAAATTAACCCCTTTTTAATAAAGCACAACTAATGCACATGCTTCCATGAAACAGCTCTGCAGAGAGACCAGGTGACATCTTGGCACTGATGCAGAGGCAGACACTTCTAGAATGGGGCTATGAATTAAGGATAATTGTTGGGTGGCATCTCAAATGCCAGGCAGTTCGGGACCCTGCAGCCCTGGAACATCCATTTCCTTCCAGTCTGTAATGAATCACCAGTCTGACAGAAAAAAAATACATTTTCCAAGGCCCTGAATCACAAATGCTGGACAGGAGAGGGACTTTTCCAGACAGGGAGACCAAAAAAACAGGAAAAGGATTCTACCCACCTTTTTGTCAAAATTTTCCCTGGTATTTTCTCCTAACAAGAGCTCACTATTTCCAGTGAAGCTCTTCCATGTTAGTAGCATCTGTGCACATCCTAATCCCCTTGCCTCCCATGCCCGGGTGTGCTGAGGGAGATGTGCCCCTTCGGTTGGAGCTGCAGGTGACCTGTGTCACGCTGCTCTTTGGTGTGCAGGCAGAGCATGGCTACTGCTGCAGCTTTCACGGGGCAGACAGAATAGCTCCGGTTAGCTCCACTGTCCCTTTCTCGTTGCCCCATTGAAACTGCCTGCACCTTGGAAACCCTAGCAGGAATCGCAGCTTAATTGTGGGACAAGAGGGTTGTGATTTTGGGAGGATCACCTGAAGAAAAGGTTTTACACATGCAAACCCTTGCAAGCGGTAGGCTACTCCCTGTACGGATCCCTAGTCCTCTTACGTGTGGGAATAACAGTGGTGCTGTCATCTAGTGACATTGCAGATGTGCAGACATGGGATGTGGATGGGCCTTGAGGGTGCCTCAGCATTGCTGTCATGTGTGGGTGAAAGAGGAGAGCCTGAAAAGCTGAAGAGACTTAGCAGTGCTGTGCTGAGAGACGTGACTCTAGGAGAAGCGTTTGGAAAGGAGATGTGAAGCTCTGCGTACTGAGTCTGTGGCACTGTTTTATTTGATTTTTTTCTGTTCTAGGGTTTACTTTTATGTACAGAAGACATGGTGGAGGACTGGGACCATTTTATCCCAGCTTCTTGTTGTTTCTTCTAGCCTTTGTTTTCCTAAGCTTGGCAATTTGAGCTACAAATCTTGGCCCCATCATACCTGACAGTCCAGTTAAGTGGCACCAGCTTTGCAAGGGCTCCCATCGTCTCTATGCTTTCTTGGGTGAAGGCCACACAGCTGCAAGTCTTCTCATGGAGTAGTCACCCCAACTGAATCTATCTTTCAAGATGACGTTGTATAGAGCTCCCATTTTGCTGCATAGAGCATACCAAAGAGGTGTCAGTTCTGTGGAGTCTCCACTGTGGACCATCACTGCAAGCTGAGTTTTTCTGTGCTCTACCAAGCAGTGACAGTGCTCACACCTGCTTGGAGGACCTGTGACTCTTCAGCTAGAGTGTGTCCTTTTTCCTGCAGCTTTCTGCTTATCACAAGGCAAGAGCCTCTGCTTCTTCTGCTGCTTGATCTATGATTTGAGTTTGTGGGTCAGTGTGAGGAGCTGATTTTGGCTGTTCAGATCCTAGTGAGCTGGATAATTGCAGAGACCTCCAAAGACTGTAAAGAGCAGAGCTGGTGCTAGAATCTGACATAGCCAGGTCATTTCACATGATGCATGAATGCTTGGGCCTGATGTCTTGTCCTGTTCCTTTGTGCTGGCTGATTGCCAGCAAGGATGGATGGGTCATATGTATTACAGAAGAGACCTTGAGTTTCTGGTGCCTGGACTACCACTGGATCTTACACCCAGCTGGGTCCTCTACCTTTACCACAGCCACAGGGCTTCTGGAGGGATGTGTCCTACCAGAGCCAGCCAGAGTACCTTGTTCAGAGTACGCAGCAATGGAATTCTGAGCCTCTTGCTCATCATAGACCTCTGCCTTTTCTCTTGCTATAAATGAGAGGCGAAGATTTTCAAGGCAGCTCTAAGCGATGTGTCTTCACTTCAGTGCTCCCTGGCCCAAGGTCTGTGGCCCAGGAAAGAACTGCCAGCACAAAACATTTGCCTAGAAGAGGTCTAGCAGCAGATGAGGTCAGAAATGTGGGTTCATGTGATGGTGCATACTCTGGATCAGCCCTTGTCTAATTTGGAAATTCAGAGGAAGCACAAGATGCAGAATCCATGGTGGAGGCCTGGGAAGGAGAAATGCTGTCACCTTCCTTATCCAGTTTTAGGGCTGGAGAAACTCACAAACGCTCCTCACACACCAGATTGTGTGCCTTTGTTGTTCTCTCAGCCTGGAGGGCGCAGAGCTGTGTTATCAATGATACTATCTCAATGATGCTAGTCACACCTTCTCTCTGCCTTGTCCTGCAGTGCAAAGAGTTTCTTACCGTGAAAAATTGGAGGATCTGAAACCCTTTGAATGGCTGGAGGAAGTATTGATGTTTCACCTCTGTGGCTGTCAATGACCTTGGCCATGCTCTGGAAAGTCTGCCCTGAGCTCTCCCTACCAGGCTTGGCTCCTGCCCCGGGAGCTCATAGCCAAAGGGCACTCAAGCCAAAGCTTGTGGACTGGTGCTTTTGCTGCAGAAATATCCTAGTGGTGGAAACACAGGAGGATAATCTCTTCCAAAACACCACAAATGCTTCCTCCTTGGAGGGAGTTTTTGCAGCATGGCCATGCCACCTCAAGTCCCCAGTCTGTCCAGTGTCTGTCCAGTTCATTGCACTGCTGCCTGGGACAGACATGGGAGCCTACGCGAGGAAGTGTCCTGATGTCTGCCATGGTTCCATGGAAACCCAGCTGTGTCATGGCTTTGCAAAGCTCTGCATATTGTTCTACGCAAAGTGCACCAGAGGAGAGAAGTGGGCCCAGAAACTTGGGGAGAGGCCAGATAAGTGACCTACCAAGAGGTAGTGCTTACAGGAGAGGAACACAGACACTGGAGGAGATGTGGCTTCTCCATATGGGCATGGGCTGTGTATGACTGCCCCCCCCAGTTTTGGTGCTGGTGGCTGAGCTGGCAGGTGGTTTGGTCTTGATGTGTGTGGTGGTCTAGTTACTCTCTGAGCATATTGCACCCCTGGATGATATGCAGAAGGAGACAGCTTTTTGACCCTGGGAATTTGTCCTGTTTCTTTGCATGCAATGAAGGTGCTGGAAGAGTCACAGCTCCCATGAAGTGGGTTTTTCATCAAGAGACAGGAATGGACATGCTGGGCTCCCAGAAGGATCGATTTGGTGCACAGGGCCAGGGGTCTGGTGGATTCGCCATGTGGGCAGAAATCTTCCTGTGTGCTGGTCATGATGGGCAGCCCGTGTGGCCGCTCTGCTTTTGGGAAGAGAGGTCTCAGGAATCCTTGCCATGTGTCAGCCAGAGAGGAGGCAAGGAAGTGAGCTGCAAGTGCTTGGTCATGACCCAGGTTGTAGAGCAGCTTCTCCTCAGTAGGTATGGCAGAGCTGTGGACCTTGCCCTGGGAACAGGCACAGGGAGCTCCTGTGGGAGTTTATTTTATGACCTTCAATCCATCAGAGAGCCTCTCTCCCGTGCAGGGTTTGTTGACCTGAGCATTGGTTGTCACCTGCACAGGAGCTGTTCCCCATGTGCCAACACCTTTGCCAAGTGCCATTCCTAAGTTCTGGAGCTGACAACTGCACTGGGCCAGAGCAGATGCCCCACAGTGAAGCTTAGGGTGGTCACAGCGGAAGAAGGGCAGGTGCTAGACCTGCTACTGGAGAAGCATGTACAGCTCCATCTACCTGGTGGTTCCCATGGCTCCAGAGCTGTCTGGGGACATGCTGGGCTGGCTTGCACCTGGACATGTTGCTGAAAGGTTACAGGTGCCCTTGGCCCTGGCGAGGCTGGTGAGACAGAGGGCAGCCAGTTTGCACTTGAGATACGAAAGGAAATTGTTTTCTCAGGGAGGTGACGTTGGACTGAGGGCTAAATGGATTTCCATAAATATTTGAGCAAGGCTGAATTATTTATGACCCTCCGGTGACACAATAGAAGGAACCAACGGAATCGTCTGTGAATTTTCCAGATGATTTAATTTAAAAATGCTGCTCGTTACTATTTATGTGGGTCAGATCCCTCTTTGCTCCTGGCCAGGCCTTGCACAGGAGTTACATAAACATGAACCCTGCGTACAAATCTCTCCCTTCATCTACCTTGAACTGCCGGTCAGGCAGTGAGCAGCAGCCTCCTGCTTGACTCCTTGGGAGGGCTGTAACCAGAAACCTCTGTCATTGAAATGGATGTGGAGGAAGAGGAAGGAAGGAAGGGAGGAGGGAAGGAAGAAAAGAAAAGAGAGGAGAGGAGAGGAGAGGAGAGGAGAGAGAGGAGAGGAGGAGAAAAAAGGAAAGAAAAGGAAAGAAAAGAAAAGGAAAGAAAAGGAAAGGAAAGGAATGGAAAGGAAAGGAAAGGAAAGGAAAGGAAAGGAAAGAAAAGGAAAGGAAAGAAAAGAAAAGAAAAAAAGAAAAGAAAAGAAAAGAAAAAAGAAAAGAAAAGAAAAGAAAAGAAAAGAAAAGAAAAAAGAAAAGACAAGAAAAGACAAGAAAAGACAAGAAAAGAAAAGGAAAGAAAAGAAAAAAGAAAAGAGAAGAGAAAAGAAGTAAAAGGAAAAAGAAAGGAAAGACAGAACTTGAAAGAAGAAGGAAGAAAATTTATAGGAAGGAGGCAGTGCTGTTTGCAGGCAGGCTGAGGGGGAAAGAGGACCCTCTGTATCGGAGATGCAGCCAGACTCCTGCACGTCCAGGTCAGACCTGTGAAGATTCACACTCAAAGAAAGCTCATCTTTGAGCTCTTTGTGCTCTGCTATTGCTACCTGCAAAGGAAAGAGATGGTGCTGGGTAATTTCGGGGAGAGATGACCAAGAGCAGGCAGGAGAAATGGGGTAGGGAAGCACTTCCCACCTCTAGGAAGGCAGGACTGCTGTGACACAGGACTTGTTGGCCTACAAATGTTGGCTGGAAGGGAGGCTGGAAATCTTGAATCTGATCTCTTGGTTGAAATGGAGCTAACATCATCCTTTGAGGGGGCAGGTGTGGAATGAGTAGTTGTTGCCAAAATAGCATAAAAAAAAGGAATCAGAAGCCCCAGTTGTTAGTGTTGTCTGGAGATTTGGGGCGTGTGTCTCCAGGGGGTTCAGCTCTCTGGGATCTGAGAGATGAGAAAGCAGAAAGCTTTGGAAACTCAAGAACATATGAAAATATGTGTGAACTCTAGAACTGGGGTTTGCTACTGCTCTAAGCGATTTCAGATGCTGGCTGTTTGGTGTGAAGGGCTAATGAAATGCTCGAAATTGCTCCGGGTCTGCTGCATCAGAAGAGGATTTTGGATCTGGGCTTAGGTGAGGTTCACCAAGGTGTTCAAATACCATGTGGATTGAGTAGGGTTGTTCAATTGCTGAGCAGTGAAAGTGGATGGAAGGTGTCTCTTCACATCTGCCTACAGGGAGGTGAAGCACAAATCTGTTAATTAAGTGCCTTTGAACTCCTAATTGACAATTGAAGTGGACTTCATTTAACTAAGAACGGTTTGTATTCACTTTTCTGTTCACTCAAGCTGATGAGAAGCACTTGTGAGAGCCATTTTAAGTGGTTTCCTCTTCACAAGAAGAATAATATTAACTTAAGTGGGAGGAATATATGAGATGTGTAAAGCCTTGGCTTTCCCAGAGCCGTGCAAAGCAAAACCCACAGCTGATCAAATCCAGTCCTTGAGTTCCCCTAGACTTGTCTTAGATGAGAACATATGCACGGATCCATTTCTTTTCACTGGCCAGAAAAGAGCAGAAGTTCAGGGGGCTGAAAGAATCACAGAAAGAATTAGTATGGGAGGGACCTGAGAAGGTCTCTGGTCCAACCTCCTGCTCTGTGCAGAGCTGACTTAAAATTTGCATCATGTTTCTCAGGATCAGACCATTCAAGTTTTGAAATTCTCCAAAGATGGAGATTCCACCCCATCTCTGGGTGCCAGTCCAAGTGTTAAATCATTCATATTAAGAGAGACAAGTACTTATCAGAGGACATGTCCTATGTTTAGTCTTCAAAACTGGGAGACGTCCTTCTTCACCAGCATCAGGGATGAGCTCCTTCCAGCTGTCTTCTAAGATGAGTCCCACAGACACGTCTACGTGGAGCAGAGCTCCAGGTGGGCACTGTGCCAACCCAGCAGATTCACAGTGCTGGACCCTGTGGTGGGCTGAGCCAAGAGTGACTCTTCAAGAACAGCTGAGCCTGGTGCTGGGGCCCAGAGAGCAGTGCGAGTCAGCAGATGGGGCAGGCAGGATCTCAGGGCTGATGGTCTCTAGTGTGAAGAACCTGTGGTTCTTCATCATGGCAGCCATGTGGAGACTCGGGAGGATCCTGGGAATGTTGGAGGCTGAACTGGGTAGTGAAAGGAAGGAGTCTGCTGTGAAATTGTTGCAACTGGCCATGGAGGAGAAAGCACCTGCTCTCTGGGCAGGTAAGAAGGTGTTGTAGCAAACCTTGTGGGGTCTCCAAGTACAAGACACACAAAGAAGGCCTTTTTGTGACCCCAGAGCTTCACATTAACTCCTGACTCAAATTCTGATGGATGCCACAAGGACAAAGAACAAGATCCCAGCTCCCTGGATTTGCCTTTAGATGCAAAAACATCTCTGCAGAGAGATGCAGCTGTCTACATTAGGGTCAGCTCTTGCTTGGGCGAAGTTGTGGGCAGAGCTGGATTGGGCAGCATCTTCTAGGCTGCTGACCCAGCCCAAGCCCTTGGATGCAGCTCCAGAGCTGGCATTTCCCCCATAGCTGCCACACTCTCTGGGTGCTGGCGGTGGGAATGGCCCAGCTGTGTGTGCTGTGTAAGCAAAGGCAGAAGGGCTCGTTTACCTTGTGCCCTTGAGTGGCCACGTCCCATCTAGCTGATCATTAGCCAGGTTAAACACAGCAGGGCCCGGTGGTTTCAGAGTTTCTCTGCTCCCAGGACTGGATGGTGGCTCCTGCAGGGCTCAGGTGGAGGCAGCTCCACACCTCCCAGCCCCACCTGCAGTGACACCCGTCTCCATCCCTCCCATAGCCCATGGGCTGAAGCCAAGCAATCCCACACCATTGTTTGAACATAGGAAGTTCCATCTACAGATGAGGAGAAAGTTCTTTACTGTGAAGGTGGTGGAACAGGATGCCCAGAGAGGTGGAATCTCTGTCTCTGGAGACATTCAAAACCTGCCTGGATGTGATCTTGGGCACCCTGCTCTAAGTGAACCTGCCTGGGCAGGGGGAGTTGGACTAGAAGATCTCCAGAGGTGCCTTTGAACCCCTAACATTCTGTGATTTCACAACATAATCAGAGCTTTTTCCTCTGCTATAATAAACTCTTAGGGGTCTCTCTAGGGCCTTTTGTGATCATTTTTGCCTTGGCTCAAAGCTCTTCATGTACTCACGCTCTCCCTATACCCTGGACATCCCTGAGCCTGGTCTTCATTGTGTGACACATGTACCATCCTCTTGAAAAAGCCTCGGAGGCACAGCCAAGGCAGGTATCAAGAGGAGCAGAACACTCTAAAGCTGTCATCTGAGATAACTGCAGGGTCAGGGATAGCTACAGAGGTCAGACAGACCACCTCTGGGGTCAAATGGTGTAGAAACAGGTGGAAAGATGCTGGTGGGCAGCAAACCGGGAACTGGGGGTGACACTGAGGGTCTTCTTGGCAAATTGTGTGCAATACAGCAGGGTCCTCCAGGCTTCACAGCCTAAGTTCATGGTGTACTCTGGGGGGTCTCATTGCAGCTGCTCTACATGTTGGCTTCTCCTTACAGCAGCACTGACCTGCTGTAGCTGGTGAGGGAGAGAGGTGCTGCCCTGGCACCATGCCCCATGGCCTGGCGTTGTCCTGGGTTGCCTTGGGCAATCTTGTTATTTCTTTGCCTACCCTTAAGAGACAGCCATATGTCCAGCCGTTCTCTCATCCCTCTGGCAATGCCAGGGACCAGGGCTGTCCCTGTAGGCAGCAGGGAGGACATAGTGTGAAATGTGGTGTCATTTCTCTGGTGGTTTAATTTAGCAGAACCAGCAGCCACTGACAGGCTCCTTCAGTCTTGCTGGTGGCAATGGGACAGGGGCCAGGCTGGCTTTGTGCTGCACTTGTAGTGAGGCAGGATCCCAATCCATGCTGGGAATCCAGTGGCCAGTACTGGCTCAGCAAACCTGCTGAATGCTGGACTCTTTCTCTGCCTTCCTTCATCCAGGGATGCACTTTGGAAATTGCATCTGCAAACATTGTAACTCCATGTCTCCTAACTAAAAAATGTAAAATGAATACTTGCAGGCCTTGATCTGCACCTGCCTTTGGGCTCAGAGGCTTAGAAAGACACCATATGTCAGACTCAGAGATGGAGCAGCGGTTTGGGGTGCTCAGTGTTGGCAGCAGCATCTACCCCTGGACAGTGCTGAGCCATGAGTGGCCCTCAGGATGTTCCAGAAGGTGCCAGCACCAAAAGGGACTTGACATTTTGCAGCTGGGGTGGTGGTAGCTGCCCACCTCCTGCTGCCTTGGACTTCCATCTCCTCTTAGGGAAGGTGCTCAGGGCACCAAACCATGCCCAAGTACTGATGAGTGGTGTGGTTGTGGGGAAGGGCCCAAGGGTGTTGTGGAACCTCATAGCATCCCCCTTGTCCCTTGGAAGGCAAGGGAAGCCAGTCTCCTGCACCCCTCACATCAGCTCCCCAGCTCTGTGTATGGCTTCTGCAGCTCTGTTCCCAGGAGACAGGTTTAGGAAATGAGCAACTCAGCTTCAAGCTGGCCAAGCCAATGAGATCCTGCTACATATTGGGTGGTGAGCAGTGATCTGGATGATGAGGATGGGAACAAGAAGAGATTCATAGGGAAGGAAGTATGTGCTGGCCTGCACTACTGGCTCCTGATGGTGGGCTTGGTGTTCTAGAGAAGAGCTGTGTGGACACCTCACTGCTGTGCATGTGGACACCTGACATGCAGCTCCTGATAGCATGAACATGGTGATGCCTCTGTGCCGGTGCATGGCCTTGTGCCCAGCCTGGCCAGGACCACTAAGTGGGTGCCATGAGCAGAGCTCCTCCGCCCTTGCAGGGCAGCCTTGCCACAGACTGCTGAGCTTCCCAGGGTCTGTGCTGCTCTGCTACTCCACAGACGCCTAGGTGCAAGAAGGTTGCACCTTCCAAGACCCAGCTAAGTCCTGCTCTCCTGAAACCATCACTGCTGGGAATCCTGGGAAATCAGGAACATCTGGGGCTTTTTCTCTCCAACCTACTGCACAGGGACTTTCCTTCTGTCACCGAATCAGGGCATATCTCTTTCTGGGAAGTGGCTGTGTCACGTAGAGACAACAGTGCTCCCAGGAAACATGAGTTGCAGCTTCCCTCTTTGTGGCAGTGTCTGTCTGCAGGGCCAGCCCACGGCCGGCCGCTGCCAGCCAGGGCAGCACCTCTGTTCTGTACAGCTCCCTTTTGGTCTCTGCTCCTCCAGCCTAGAAGGGTCCCAGGGTCAGCGAGGCCCTTTCCCCAGAGGCAGTGAAGCAGTTGGGTTGTGTGGGGGTGGTGGGCTGCCTGCTGTTCCTCTCCTTTGTGTTCCGGGAGCTGCTTTTGAGAGGGAAACAGGTGGATCGAGGGGATCTCAGCCTGGTGAAAAGTCTCCCGGCACGTTCCAAAGTCCGGCAGTGCCACCTCCACCACCTCCCTGGCCACATTTCTCTGTGGGAAGGGCAGCCAGGATCAGCCTGATTTATTATTTTTTCCTGGCTCAAAACCTTTTGATAGGTTCGGGAGAGAGCAGAGGCTGAGGAACCTCCTGCACCCGCTGCGACAGGATCAGGGGCTGCTGTGCCTCTGGCTCTGACTCACAGTGGACGTCTGTCAGTGTCACATGAGCTGTCGGGAGACAGATGGCATTTTACTGCCTGGCTGGAAGTCACCCCTTTCTTCTCTTTCCTTCCCTCTCCTTTTCTTCTTCCTTTTTTTTTTTTCTGTTGTGCCGTTTTTGTGCTTAAAAGAGACAGAAGGAGACTGAGAGCAAGGAGAAAGGATGCTTGCCTTTTGAACTGTTAGCTGATGCTGGCAGAGATGATCTCCACATGGCTTGGGCTTTTCAATGCTCTCTGCCTGCCCCGCCAGCCCAGCAGCCCTTGCAGGGCTCAGCCACACGTGGGGCTGTGTGCAGGACTGCGCCAGGGCTTGGGCAGGGGCTGAGGAACCAGGATGCAAGAGGGATGCAGAGGATGCTCTGCACAGGAGGAGGTCTCTGGCTTGGCCAAGCGAACACACACTTGATGGCTGTAGCCCCCGTTGGCTCCTGATTCTCCAGGGGACCCAGCTCCGAGGGATGGGGTCAGGATCCACTGCGAAGTGCCAGAGGTGTGTGAGGGACTTGGGGAAATCCACGGCCCTGTGGCCAGCAGAGCTGGCAAGGGCAGATAGCAAAATTCCAGCAGTGCTTCCTGCAGGGAGGGCTGACCCTGCTGTATTAACCCTTTAGAAACCACATAGTTGAACACAGTTCATAGCTGAACACAGTTCATAGTTGAACCCTATTGAATAGTTGAGTACTTTTCCCACAGCCCAGCTGCAGCTGGTGACCACCAGGTCCTCACTGTGCAGCCTGTCCTGTGTGGAGACAGTGTGTAGGAACAGATGTGAGCTGGGCTGCAGGGTGAGGACATCTTCAAGCTGGGATCCTGGACAAGAGGAGGGTGTGCCAGCGGCGGTTTAGGTTGGACATTAGGAAAAAATTCTTCATCAAAAGGGTTGTCAAGGCCTGGCCCAGGCTGCCCAGGAAAGTGGTGGAGTCACTGTCCCTGGAGGGGTTTAAAAGTCATGTAGATGTGGCGCTTAGCGACATGGTTTAGTGGTGGACCTGATAGTGCTGGGTTAATGGTTGAACTTGGTGATCTTAAAGGTCTTTTCCAACCTAAATGATTCCGTGATTCTATGACTTTTGAAGACTTGACTAGACTCAGCCATGGTATTGGTGATAGCAGGTTGGCCTAGAGACCTCCAGACACCCTTTCTACCAACTCTGGGATTCTCTGAAGTCCTTTTTGTGACCTAGGTTACTCAAATGGATGACTCTTGGGCTTTTCAGACCCTAAGAAGCCATCAGTAAAGCTAGAAGATGACTATCAGCCTTCCTAAAATATTCCTGACCTCGTGGCTGCTCAGGCTGAGGACCTCCCCTACCCTTTCCTTGCCATGAAGGTGCATGAGTGCATGTGAGCATGCACAGAAGTGCAAGGGCCTTCCCATGCAGGTATGGCTCACAAGGAGGGTGAGTGTCTGCAGGAGCTGCCAGCTGTGGGCCAAGGCGCAGGAGACAAAGACAAAAATAGTTGGGACAAAATCCTATTCCATTACCAAAAGACATGATATAGGCTCAGTCTGTGTCTGTAACAGCAAATCACTGAGCTGGAGAAGCATAAAGATCTTAAAAGGAATTGAAATGTTTCATCTGACACTCCTCCCCAAAATGTATTTACTTAAGTACTAAAAATTATATGTATTATTGAAACAAATCATTCAGTAAGTTGCATTTAATGTATCATGCTTTCACTTGAAATGAATATCCATTTTATTTCTAAGCTTTTTGGTAGCGCTCAAAAGAAAGCTTTCTTTTCAGTTTGAATTTGGTATTTCCTGCTTCCCTGTACGACTTAGTTTAACTAAGATTTCTTTAAATATTTTTTCTTCCAGGGTACCTGAAATTACAGTTTTGTCCTCCAAACTCCAAATGACCTAAGTTACCAGATACCTGCATAGGTGTTTTCAAATGCAACTGAGTTGGTTGTTTGCTACTGGGAGCAGGTCCCCATGAATCCGCCAGCTGAAACACCAGCAAGCAGAGCTGTGGATCACCAGGTCTGGGTGGGAGACTTTGGAACAGTGCAGAAAATGTTTCCTTTTAAATCTTTCCTTTGCATCCGTCACTGGTACATGATGTTGGTTGCCTCAGTGCCTGAGAGCAGGTGCCCTCTGTTGGGGTGCAAGGGGAGTCAATTAATTAATTCATTTGGAGCTGATGGCAATGACATAAAACTTCCAAACTACTCCTGGGCCCACCCGCTGCCCTGCCTGCATAGCAAGCGCAGCGCTTCCATGCGCCCATCTCTCTGGCTTCAGACGTGCATGTACAGTTATTAATATGACTCCAAAGACAGCCATTATCACTCATTTGGAATTTATAATGTGGAGTAACCTCAATAAATGGGTGATGGGAGCTGGGTGGTACTTTACTGGACACACACTACATTAAGTGCCTTATTAAATGTAAATTATATGTCTATTTGCATTTCCAGTTCAAGACTTTTACTTATTATGTGGTTGTAGGTAGTAAAAAGCTATTGAGAGTCAACACAGCCCTGCAGCTGAGCCGCGATCCACAGCTCTGCTTGCTGGTATTTCAGCTGGTGGATTCGTGAGGACCTGCTCCCAAGAGCAAACAACCAACTCATTGCTAAGAAAGACCATGACATTGTGCTGACTCTAGAGCTGTGCCCCAAGAGCAAAGCTGTCAGGAAAAGCCCAGAAATAAAAGGAGACACTTCCAGAAGGTGCTGGAGACATGGAGGTAGGAAGGAGCCTGCTGCTGATGACCCCAGTTTGTGTGGGCTGCTGTGGATGGGGGTTGAACAGTGTTCTGTTGCTGGAGGCCTATGGAAGGTGATCTGTGGGGTGGTGTATGTTCACCCATCATATTTAGGGCAAAGTGAAAGGCTGACAACTCAGTTCCCACAGCTGCTTGCAGCAAGGACTGTGCCTTGCAGCCTCCAGTTGTGCTGCAGGTGTCAGATGCTCCTGGCACTGCTGGCTCACGCTCCAGGTAGAACGAGCAGAAGAACCAAACCTGGATCCTTGTGTTTGCATCTCCCCAGCACTTTTGGGTACAGCATTGTCACATGCAAGCCCAGGAGGTGTCACAGGCAAAGGTGCTGCCATGCATCTCCCTGCTCCCCTGTGAGCTGCTGAAGCTCCTCCTTGGAGCATGCTCGCTCAGGAACCACAGCAAGGACGACTTGGGGTCAGACAGTGCCTTGGCTAGTGGATTCACTGAGTGCCATTTCTTCAGTGCCTTTTGAGCGCAGAGGTCTATACACATCTATGTGCTGAGCATAGGAGTGTATATATAAACATATACTATCAGAGGTGACTTAAATGGACTTTAAAAAGAGTCCTGTGTAACACCTTCCAGCAAACAAATCTTGCTTCCTCCTCTGGGAACTGGGGAGTGGGTGAAAGCCACTCCAGGTGCTACAGAGACAGAAAGCTGGGTACGGCCCCTGAGGGATGCTGTGGGATGCTGTAGAGCAGCCCTCTCCCCCAGCAAGATTCAGTGAATGCAGGGATACGCATCAGTGCGGAGTTGGGGCTATGGCCAGAATTCCAAGGGGCATAATCACACCCTGTGAGCAACACGTGGTTGCTGAGCCCTGCTGAAAATTCCGTGGAGAGTAACATCTCCTTCACTTGGTCAGTGCAAGAAGAAACTCTGATTCCATCCACATGGCACAGGGTGTAACAGGAGAAAGTCTACTTGCCTGGCCTGTGCCCTCCTACCTTTTCTGGCTGGAAACCCCAGGAAGAAGTATCTGCTGCACAGGGTCTAGGTTGCTAAAGGATGTGGCACATGGCAAGATCTGGAACTGAAAGCACCATTCAGCATCTGGGCTTCCAGCCTTTGCAACAGTGTCCACCCTGGGAATTGCTTACCTCCTGGCAAGAAAAAAACCCAAAGGTATTTGGGATTCTCTGGGGCTTTAGCAATGTTTCCTGCTCTGCTGACATTGTGTGAACTCTTCATGTATGGTCCCAAGTCACCCAGTGGGGTTGGCCCCAGTGTCACCTGAAAAGGTTACAGGACAGTGGCTGCAGCCCAGACTACACAGGCTAAGGTCCAAGCAGTGTTTCATCCTGGTTGAGACATCCTGCCATGCTTCCCACTCACAGCTCAGGGGACTTCTCTCAGTCACCACAAGAGTCTGTCCTGTGTCCTCATAAAATGTTCACTTCTCTGTACCCTCTGATAGCCCAGAGCGTGGGCTCTGCATCCCTGCAGATGTGAGTGCCACTGAGGAACCCAGCATGGAGCTTTTTGTCCTGCCCTCTGGGGAGACTGGGCATCAAGACTGCATGCAGAGCCCTGTGCTTCTTCCAGAAGGTTCTCTAGAGTTTGGTTTTTTTTTCCAGGAAACAGGTAAAAAATGTGAAAAACTGAGACCTGGCCAGGAAAACAGCAAAGTGGTTACTCCTGCTTTTGAGATCATCCATTCACTATGTACAAAGTGGGTTGTGCACTTGGTTCCTGAGAACTCTTCTGTGGCACCAACTCAGACACGTCTGTCAGAAATTCACCTAGAAGCACTTTTCCATTATCACCCAATTTTTCAAACTCCTTAAGAAGTACCATGCTAGTTCAACAAAATCTGTTTCCATAAAACCATGTAATTGGTCGTAATTATATCACTCTATTTTAAGTCCTTGCTAACAGACTGGTGTATCAATTACTCCTTCACCTGGCATCAAAGCCAGACAGATGAGCCTGCGAGTGCATCTGAGTCATTATTTTCCCCTTTCTAAATGTCTGGCCCAGCGCTAACTTCACCTGCTCTTTGGAAACTCCCCAGGACTCCAGGAGTTAGTGTGAGTTAACAGCAACAGGCTGCAGAGCTACTTGTCCAACTTTTTACAAATAAAATGGAAAATGGACTAAAATTAAAATAGTTGGTGTTTGTGACTCTGGAGCTCAAAGGACACCATCTTCTCTACCTGTTAGCCTGAGATCTTAGAGCCAACGTGTGCTGTCTGCTTGTCTTTCATCATTGTGGCAGATGCAGCAGGTCATATCCCATGATCCATTTGCTCTTACACGATGTCCTTGTCTCCAGAGCATGCCCTCAGTGACCAGAATCCAGCTCGCTCATCTTTAGCTGACCACACAGATCTAATTGCATCTGGAGCATGGTGAAGAAGCTGGTGATGGACAAAGAGGAGAAAGCCAGCCTATTCCCCATGTGATGTGTGAACCCTGCAGAGCCGTGCCATGGAGCACAGTGGGCAGCTGACAACAGGAGCCATGCAGGTCTTTGGGGTAGGAACGGGCCAGGAATGGATTCCCTCTCCTTGGCTTGTAATTTGACGCTATGTGGTTTGGTGTTCACGAACAGATGCCAGCACCCAAACTCTATGAGTAAGTGCAGCTTCAATTATAACCTTGGTGATACACTGCTGAATCACTGTCCTGTGGAGATGAATTTTTATTTCCCTGGCCTCAGTCCAGATATGATTTTTTTTTTTAATGGGAATTTGGAGAGAAGTCTCATCGGCCATGACTGAGCTATACAAAAGGATGGATGAGGAGAAAGGAGAGCAGAGCAGGTTGGAAACAGCAGGCACATCGGGAGTGACATGTATGTGTCCTGGTGTCCAGCAGTGCTGAGTCTTCCATCCGCTTGTTGTAAGAGACCTGGCTGCAAAATAACAGGGAATGGACTTTGCTTGTGGGCATCATGACCTTTGCAAGGCCTGAGCTGGATGGGACACAGCCCACCTGTAGCATGCAGACTGGGAGATGTGCCAAGAGCTGGAGGGATTCTTGTGTGTGTCAGATGGTGAAAAACCCTGCAGTGGGCTCCACAAAGTAGCTCTTCCCTGTGAAGTCACCTACAGAGAGGATTAGCTCTGATTGGGGTTCTTCTGTGGGGCTGAGCACCGCAGGGATCCTCATCTGTGTGAAAACTGCCCTGCATGTAATCGCAACTGGTGTCTGCAGGAGAGAACAGCTCTGGGACCACATAACCCACGCTGGTTTGGCTTCCGAGCTGATGGGTGTGTAGTGGGGCACAGTCTGGCCCAGATGTTAGAAAAGTTGGGGGCCTCAACCAGTGTGAGCATGAGCTGCGCTAGCAGAGATGGCTGATGGACACAGGCTCTGCGTGGAGTTTGTTTCTGTGTTGCTGTGACACAAACATTTTCTGCCTGTCATTGTCACTGGTAATTACCATAATTGTTTGCTGCAAAGCCCACATTCCAGGGCAGAGCTGTTGAGCTGACCCAAACCTCAGCTGCACTTTGCTTGGGTTTGCAGTCCCCAGCCTGGTGGGTGGGTTGAGGCCTTGGCTTTGGGGAATGCCAGAAAGCTGCATGTTTGAAAGGAGGGAGGGAGAAGATAATTTTCAGTCAGAAAGCTTGTTTTGGCCCATGAGCTGGCCTGGCACTGGCAGGACCTGGAGATCCAGGATGCCACAGCCTTGTGCCATGTGCATGATCCTCTCCATCAGTCCCACTCCAGATTCATCCCCAGGGTCTCCTCCCCACACCCAGGGCTGTCCTGTCCCTCCTGCTCTGTCCCACTACTGGGGCAGGTGGATGGTGCAAAGTCTGCTGGAATAAATAGTGCTGGAGGACCTGGAGAGTGGAGGAGGCTGGTCCAGCTAGTAGTGCTGGAGGAAGCAGGACGGGAGAGTGATGTGAGTGGTCCCCATGGGCACTGCAACCCCATGGGGATTGGACATTGGCTGCTCCCTCCTTGGCCATGGCAAGGGGAGGGCAGGCACCAGCCCTTCCCATCAAGGGGTCGAATCCAGTGTTTGTCCCTTGACTACCCCTGTAGTTTTTGCTTCTCACTGTATATTTACTCACAGTTTAATGGTGAATTTTCAAATCAGAGTGAAAGAATCAACGGAATGGGGTCCCTGCATGCCCTTGGCCTGGTTTTTGCAGAGAGAGACTATTATGCTGAGTGTACGGCTTGGCTGGCAGCAAGAGTGAGGCCACGTGCTGCCTGGACTTCTGTACATGGGAAGCAGCTGGAAACACTGCCATGGGCTTTCCACATGGGTCCTGACCAGAAGGGATCCATGCTTGTCAGGCTTGCTCAGTGCTCTGGCTTGTAGTGATGCTGGGAAAGCCATGCTGTGCTGACCCCACTATTCCCCCAAAACCTGCTCAGTTTTTCACAGAGGCCCCATGGGACAGTTGGTGTGAGTGACCGGGACGTGTGACAGCAGAGGACAGGAGTGGGAGAAGATTTTTCTAGGTGGGATCTGGTGTTGCTGTTCTCCATCAACGGACCACAGCTGGTATTGTAGAGTCAGCATTGTGAAAGTCAGATGACATTCATGTGGACACTTGGGCAGCCCCAAATTGTCCTGTTTGTGCACAGATGTTTGTCTCCTGTTCCCATCTTCAGGGCTCTTCCTCAGCCAGTGAGGTGACAAGTGACAAATCCATCCAGCATTTCATTGCTCTGTTTTCAGTTCTCTGCACACCCACCCTGAACCAGCCTTGCTCA
Source organism: Eurystomus gularis (assembly GCA_013400335.1). NCBI lineage: Eukaryota > Metazoa > Chordata > Aves > Coraciiformes > Coraciidae > Eurystomus > Eurystomus gularis. Next base: position 110,929 of record VZZY01000075.1, read on the forward strand.
CAGACAGACATGTTCCTTCATGGGACTTGTTTCCTTCTGGGCCCCTCCTACAGACAGGATCCCATGCATATCAGGAACCCCTGCTGATCCTGGCTTGTCCCTGTAGAGGCTTTACCAAGCACAGGATAGAGCACAAGGGAAGGCCAAGGCAAGCCACATCTCTGGTGAACCCATCAGTGCTCTTATGATGTTGTTCCTAATCTATGGCTATGATGAGGAATGTACCAAGTTATAACATTTGGTTTGTCATGCAGAACTGCTGCGAGAAAGGCTAGAAAGTCCCTCTGGCTGGGTGGGTGGTGTTGGGGAGCCACCTCTTTGGCACACCAGCCTCAAATACTCGGTAAGAAGTGCCTTTGGATGCTTTGAAACCCTTCTCAATGCACATGTTACTTGTTGACCTGTTCCTGGTAGAAGAAATTGTTTTGTCCCAAATTAGGACCTTTACACACTTGGTGTAGGCAGAGCTGCTGGTTGTGCCACCCGGCACCAAGGACCAGGCCGTGAGGGGAAGGCTCATGAAGTCCCACCATAGGAGAGATGAAGAAAGAAGGTCACAGTTGTGGTGGGATAAGGGTGGAGTGTGGGATATCTCTGCTCCTCTTATCTCTTGGAGTTCTCCCTGCGGCACATGCAGAAGCTGGGGATGTCATGTGAGAGTCTTCAGCATTTCCTGGTTTTCCGCACACTCCTTCCCTGCTCCATAGGCTGTTTCAGCTTTCTGGTGTTATTCGCCATGGAGAGATCTCAGGTTGCAGGCCCAGCCCCTGCCTTTGCAGCAATACTCCAGAGGCCCATGGTGGACCTCAGAGCCCACCACACCAACTGGAGATGATGCATTGTTGTAAGACTGAGCCGTCTGCCTCGTGCAGCTCCGTTTATCCATCTGTGGGGCCTGTCCCTTCCTTGACTTATTGAGATACAGGGAGTGCGGCTTTTCTTCTGTCATTGAAATATCTCTGGCCCTTGCTTGCCCCCTCCCCTCGACTCTCCTCCGGCTCAGCATTACCATAGTCCTTTGTAGAGAGCCACACTTCTGCTTGTCTGGCTGAGCAGCTGAGGCACAAGAAATGTGTCGATGCCATTCAGGGGCTTAGTCTGGGAGGCATTGTACCTCTGAAAGGGATGGTTAGAGCATTTACATAAAAATGTGCTTGATACAGATAATATGAGTGCTCGTGGGGGGTGTGCATGAGGGGCAGGGCTGGGAGGAGCCTCCAAGTCCTTCCTTGTCAGCCTCATTAATCAGCAACAGAAGAGAAGGTGTGTGGTATGATAGCAGCGCTGACGTCCCAGCTTGGCTGGTGGCTGCCTACAGCCTCGTGGCTGCTCATTTGGGGCCAGACAACTCATTCCTTCCCCTGGGACAAAGAGTGAGCTGGGTTGTCTTCAGAGGAGGTGCTCAGGTCCATCCCTGTCCCCACAAGCTCTGCTCTGATCCTGTCTCTGCATCTCCAAGTGGCTGCTGGGTTGTGAGATGGCCCTTGCTAGGATGTTGGTATCTTCTCCAGGGTGCTGTGTCTGGAAGAGGAAAGCTCTGGGACCTGGGAAGTGCCCCACAGCCCTTACTCTCGTCCCACCACCCCACAGCATGCTCAGCACACCCTGCCGGTTGCCTGACCATGTGGCATTGGAACCAACTGGCTTTGCCCACTTGCTTCTCAGCATTTCCTGAGGGACCTGCCATGGACCATATTTAATCTCCAATATCTCAGTCAGCTGGGTTGGATTTAAGTGTTGAATTGAATTTTGGCCATGCTCTGTTCCAGCCATGGTCATAAATTTACCCTGTGTTTGGAGCTGACACCACTGGGAATCCTGGTTGAAGAAGGGAGACTGTGGGAACCGGACAGGAGAAAACACAGTTTGGCTTTGGCTCTGTGCTGCCCATTTTATTGCAGTGGTGCATTGTGGGGTGGCAATGTAGGACCTACCCTGGCCTTTATAAGGTCATGAGGTATCCTGAGTCACAGTATTACAGAATCACAGAATCACAGAATGGTAGGGGTTGGAAGGAACCTCTGGAAATCACCTTGTCCAACCCCCCTTCTCCAGCAGGTCACCCAGAGCAGGTTGCACAGGATCATGTCCAGGTGTGCTTGAAATCTCTCTAGAGAAGGAGACTCCACAACCTCCCTGGGCAGCCTGGGCCAGGCTCTGGCACCCTCACAGCAAAGAAGTTTCTCCTCATGTTGAAGTGGAACCTCCTGGGTTCCAGTTTGTGCCTGTTGCCCCTCATCCTATCACTGGGCACCACTGAAAAGAGCCTGGCCCCATCTTCTTGACACCCACCCTTCAGATATTGATCAGCATTGATCAGATCCCCTCTGAGGCTTCTCTTCTCCAGCTCAACAGCTCCAGGGCTCTCAGCCTTTCCTTGTAAGGGAGATGTTCTAGAGTTCAAGTGCCTCAACACCCAAAAACTGTCCTCGAAGCTTATCACTCAAAGATTGCAATCAAAAGTAAAGTTCAGGGGTCACAACATATGCACACCTTCATTTTGCAGTTGAAATCACTGAACTTAATTGCAATCCTTAGGCACTGGAACAGTTATTTTTTTTCCATGTGTAAAATATGACCTAATGGAAAGCCAAGACCTTGTAGAGAAATTATCTATCTCCCTAAGGACAGTTTTTCTTGAAGATTATGATGGCTCCCGAGTTACTCTTAGAGTGCAGCATTATTAAGTGTTGTGGTGGTGCCCAGAGGCTATGATGTTAATAAGCACCTAATTTTAGCAGTAATTTAGCTTCTGTCATAATTACTAGGTCGCTGTGCGAGGTGCTGTACAGACACATGTGAAAAGACAGATTTAGTCCTAAACGGCATGCGCTTGGGACGGGACAATCACAGCAATTCCTGCAGCCAGTCCATGTGTGGCTCAAGGGGGACAACGTTGGGTTATGTCTGAGATGGTGGAGATCCGGGCACAGCAACAGGACCCAAACCCGGGGTGGTCTTGTCCATACTACCTGTAGGGAACAGCCCTGAGACGAGCTGGCCCAGAGATGCTCTATAAAGTGTGGATGGATGAGGAACCAGAATCAAAGAACAAAGTTGATTGGTACCCAGAGCTCACAGCCTGTGCCGTGACAACCCATGGTGGTGCTAGGCCCCCATGACCTCCCTTGCATGTCCCCCTACAAGCATTTGCCGGGCTTTATGAGAACCAGAGAGTTTTCAAGCATCCTCTGAGGAAAATGAAGCCTTCACAAATGGGAAAAACAAGATGCAGAACACATAAGTCACTCCAGGTCACCCATAACAGATCTGGAACAGCATCCAGGAACCCTCCTACAAGACAGTAATAACCCATTTCTTCTCAGGGCTTGAAAAGGCTTTCTTCCCAGGTCAGTTAAAGAAGTCAGGTATCAGTTCCAGATTTAAATAGATTCTTTTTTCATACCATGATACCAGAGGATATGAACCGTGATTTGTCTGGCTCAGTCTGGGCTGGAACAGGATGGCTTCATCAGGGTAGGTTGTTTTATGTGCTGAGTCTTTGCCTTGTTACCCATGGGGAAGGACTGAATCCCAGGTAAATCTCGCAAATGCTGCTCATCCTGGATGCTCATTGAGTACTCCAACCCCAAGAACACTTTGGTGGGGTTTTAGGATAGATCCCATCAGACAAGGCTGTTTCAACCATAATAAAATGCATGTGAGTTCACATCACTGCACAAATGGGAAGGTGTCACCTAGGAAAAATACAGTTATAAAATGGAGCGGAATGCAGAATGCAGTAATTTGGTAATGGTAACTCATTTCAGAAAGATTTACATAGTAAATATCTAATGCAGAGGCGCATATATTGTTCTGGTGCAAAAAGTTATTTAGCTATGAAGTTTTAAATTAAATGAATCATGGTCAAATGAAACTTTCTACCTCGATGAATTGAGAAAGGGAGAATGGAATTATTCAGTTTGACTTTTTTTGTGTAGAAAATATGATTTAAAATGACACATTCCAACAACGAATTTCTTTTTTGACCTATTTCCAGTGGAAACTTTTTGAGATGTACAGGTCTCAATTTACAGAAAGGAACTCTCTGCTGGCCACCTTCTGACATGGCCTAAATTTGCTTTGAAAGTGGTTTCAGTTCAGGTGGCACTTAGTGAAACCCATCACTGCCACCCTCACACTCTTTCCTCATTTTCCTTCAAATCCTCTGGAATCTGTTGCTTTTCTCCTCATTCTTTCTGTTTTTCCCCAAACCCTTTCCCTTTGTGGCTGTTCTTGAAGATTTTGTCTAAGAGGTTGACAAAAAGGTGGAGCGATTCTCCTCCTAGCTTTAAATGTGCTGAGCTACAACTCTGCAGATGTAGCCCTGACGCCTCATCCAGAGCAGGATGATGATGAATGATGATGGGTCTCATTAACTGGTTTTGATGTTGCTGATTGGAGGAGACCTTCTCCTAGACTATGATCATGTCACAACAGTTTTTAGATCCTTCAGGGTTTTGTCTGGCTGGCCAGTGAAGAGCAGCAAAAGAGCGCATGGTCCCACCTGTACCTGGGAAAAAGACTGAACATTGGAGAGGAAAGGGAAACAGAACCAGGCAAGTTGTGGAGCTGCTGCTTTGTCCCCTCTGGGGACTTGAATGCTTCTCTCCCTGCATTGCATGTTCATCTCCCTCTCCAGGGCTTTGTCTTGGTTCCAGACTCAGCTTCTGTCCCTCATCTGGCCCCAGTGGAATGTTATCCTTGGCAGCCGCTTTTTTCCAGGCTTCTGAGGGATTGAGAGACAGTGCAGTAGGAAATGAGGAGCTCCAACTTGTGTGGCATGAGACATGGCTTGGAGATGCTCCAGGGCTCACTGAGGTGAGTCTGATGCTGCACTAGCACCGGAATCACATATTTCTCTGGTCCTGCCTCCTTCCAAAGGGTCTCTGGAGCATTGCAAGCCTGGGACAACTGAAGCAACATCTGGAAGTGTGTGAGATACAACTGTTGCCTTTTATCCAGCTCTGAGCAAGACCAGAAATATCTCCTAGGGTAAGAGGTGTGGTAGTCCTGGTCTGTGTTTGAAGCTCACTAATGCAGTAACTATTGTCTTTGCTTGTGTGGAATGAATAAGCCCAACTGTGTGGGTTTTGCAGTTGAAGAATGAAGGGGAGCATCAGTGAAAAGGGGCTCAAATCCCCTGACCTTAGGCTCTTTGGCTTTCTAGATGTGTGGGGGAAAGAGGACCATCCCTTGCCTTCTGTCAGTGCTAGTCCAAATAATGACATCTTTTCAATCAACTTTATGCTTCAAGCTGAATCTCAATATTGAACTTTAAAGTGGTGAAAATAACATCTTTTAGCAAATTAAGAATCTGCGAAATCACTGTTTAATTGCCCAATCCCATCCCTGCAGACCACGATGAGGGATCACATCAGTGCAGCTAGCACTGAATCAAGCCCTGAAGAGCAGAGCTGAGGGAAGACACCTCTGTGGGCCTGAAGACTCCAAACATGGGACAATCATCCCTCTACCAAAGCTGCTCTTCCAGCTGGGAATTACCCTTCCAGGCAACAACCATGAGAATCCATGTAGGAAGATCTATTAAACTCCAGTCCCAACAGTCATCCCATGGGGGCTCCCAGATAGCGTGCTGACTCATGAAAACCCACATGGATGGGTTTTACAAGCTTGCCTTCCGGAGAGCATCTCAAGATCCTTGCTTGGCCTGTGTGGGCTCAGCAGATCCTGCTCAAAGCAGCCCAAAGGTTCTAAAGCTGGGTGTCTGTGCGTTGACCCAAAGTTTGTCCCATGCCTAAAACCTTTGGGACCAAGAAGTTAGACTTAGTGTGCTTATGCACCCCAAGGAAGATCAGATTCTTTGTGAGCTTTGAGCACATGTGATCCTGCACATTAGAAACATTTTTGGATGTGAGCTTCTTGCATTCTTCCATTTCAGCAGGAGCTATTTTTTTGCCGATGGGGAAGAAAGTAAGAATCTGGGGAGTCACCTCTGTGCCTGTGTAGGACACTACTAGACCTCCTGCATGGGGCACTCTGGCCCATCAGAGACCAGATTGCCTATCTTCCACGTCAGTAGTATCCTGGGAACTGCTACTAATAACAGCAGACAGCCTCTCCTGTCTATCCTTGACCACGTCTTAGTGCATTATGGTTGCACCATTTTGATGAGACTCCAGCTAAAGCAGAGCTTGCCTGGCAGAGGACTGCCATGCTGCAGGCCACCACAGTCCAGCACAGCACTGAGAAGGGACTTCAGCCCAGGCTCCATGGTGAAGGACTGTGTGCACTTCATGCCAGGGCTTTGCTGTGGTGTTTGTAGGATCCTGGCTTGTCCTCTGCAGTACCGCATTGCTACCCAGCAGAGTTGGGCAACAGCTGGCAGCAGCGCAGGGATTTCATAATCTTCACTTACACAAGTCCACACTGCTTCAGAGGAGTGTTTGTCTGTGAACAGTGCTGGACAAATCAAAGTTGCATAACCTCATCCTGTGCTACTTTGGACTCTTTCATTAGATTTGTGTATTTTTTTTTTCCTTTTTCTTATCGGTTTTCCCCTTTCCTTTTCTGTGTGTTGTTTCTACTTAAGCAATCCTGGCACAGCCTTGTTGCATTGGCTCTGTCATACCTGAACACGTACCCCTCCAGACCTTCCTCCCCTTCAAGGCTGTTTCTTCCTATGCCTGTTGTTCATTGCTTTCAGTTAAGGAGTTTTTTGGGATGTCTCTGTTTTGCCCGGAATTCAGCGCACAGGTATACAAGGGTCAAGATGCCACTGATGACCATGGAGCAGTTGGCTCTGGGCCACAAATGCCAAACCTGCAAAGGGGCCCAAGAACCATCTGTGCTGTGGTTGCTGCAAACTGCAAGGCAACTTCTGAAGATTTCCTGGGAAAGCTGTGATTGCAAACATAGCATTGCACTTGGAGGATTTTGATTTGTTTTGATTATTTTCACTGCCTAATGTGGAAGGCTAGGAAGGAAATGAGAAAAACGTTGTCTCACCAAACCTTTTCCATAACCTAAGCCATGTCAAGGGAAAAAGCAAGTGCCTTTGTTGCTAAAATGGCAGCTGATTTTGGTGCATTAGTAACCGAGCTGAGGGAGGAGGGGTTGCAGTAGAGGACAAATTAACGGGAAAAGGGATTAAAAAACCAGCAGTTTATCACGGAGTCCTAGGTTTTCTGTTGGTGCAGAGGACAAGGTATTTACCACACAGCTATTGTTCCCAGAGATTCCTACAGGATAGGAGCACATCCATATTCATACATGGGGACAGTCGCTTCCACCTTCTAAGTCTGAAATGGTTCCTCATCACAATATTTAAATACCCGCTGCACTATCGCTGTTAGATCTGGGCGAATAATCCACAATGAATAATGTATCCAATGAGTCCGTCTCTGCTAATTGTGGAATATTCACGAGCAGATGGCAATTTGAGCCAGGTTTTTTCACATTTCTTTTTTCTCCGCTCCGGCATGGAGGTTTGCTCTAAGTAGGTGATATTTGAAATTCAAGCTGTGTTTCTAAGTTGCGATTGGCCAGTTGTGACATGATGGTGTCCCTCTTCCCGCATTGGCCGAGCGTACAAAGTACTTTGGATACAAATACTCGCATGTGCAAATTTAAAATTCCGTTTCCATGGTTACTCATGCATGCAGCTTTGAACTTCACTTTGCTCCAACATTTGTGCTAGTAAAACTCATTCAGTCCCGGGTTTGTGGAAAGCGAATACAAAGGATGCATGAGGCTATATTTGCATGCTCTAGTATCGATGAGTCCTCTTCAGAAACTCACCCTGGCTATTCACTGGGCTTCTTTGCCACCTCTTCTGGTGTTTGCTTTCATGGGTTTCAGCCTATAGGAATTTTCTTTCCCAGTATTATCAGCCTTTGTGACTCTAGTTTTAGCATCACAAATAGAGGTACAGCGGGGTGGTATCTCTGTCTGCAGGTAGATGCAAACATCTCGTAATCAGTTCTGCACTGGGCAACGCAAGGTGTTTATTTTTCCTGCAATCCGAACCTCAATTGGTTTTGCAAAATCAGGTTTCTCTCCTAGTTAATCCTCTGTCTTTCAGAATTAACAAGGCATTAGGACATGTTCATCTTTGTTTTGCTGCAGTGGTAGAAGGAGAGGAGAGAAAGGGAGCGAGCAGGAGTTTTGAAGTCAGGGCGGTTGGAAAGAGCTGCGCTGATGGGGAAGCAAGTTGTTTTGGTTTTGAAAAGAGCAAACAAGGCCTCAAGCAAAGCCCTACTGTATGTGAGTCATGCAGGCGTGTGTCTGTCCCTTTTGAGATCCTAATGCATGACTTTAACTGCCGATAAAAGAATACCTGGTCTGCGGCATTTTCCCAAAGGCATGCCCTTACTGGGAAGGGTATTGACTTTCCAAAAATTCCCCCTTCTCTCCTGCTCTGGAACAGTTTAATAAAAGTTATTTTTGTTTCTCCAGCTATCACGTGTCTTGTGCAATATTTCTGTAGCCTCTGGACAAACATATGAGAGAGAGCAAAGGTTAACCATGATTTATGTCGGGGTTTGTGACTGCGCCGTGGGAGCAGCACGGAGGGGAGCATGCCTGGGGGAGCCTATTGTGCACAGCGCTTCCAGCTCGCATCCCAGGACACAAAAAGCAGGAGAAAGCAGTGCCCCTTTCACTGGCAACCAATGATCAGAGTTTCATTAGCATGTTCTGGCCAGATTTCAGAGGAAAAGTAAATTAAAGGCATTGGTTGCGAGGTCAGACTGTGGCTCCGAGCCCTCTGGCCCCCCCAGAGCTCATCTTCCGTCAGCTCCGTTATCTGACTTTAGTCCTGCTGCACAGCAACAAGTTGCGAGGGGTAGGGGGGACAGGGAGAGCACGACGTGCACCAGGCCTCAGCTGTGGCAGGGATCAAAGCTCTCCCCTCCCGTGCTGTGGGACTGGGAACGCAGCGGATGTTCAGACAAATATTCGCACCTGGGAATATTCGCATCATGCTCCAGTGCTGGGAAACCACCCCACTGCTGTACTCACTGCCTGACCTTTTTAACTATTCAGAGTGCAAAACCAAATGGCTTTAAAGTGCGATCTGCTCTGAAATGAGTGACAAAGCATAACAATGACCCCTTCTTATTCAGCAGATGTGATCTCTAGTCAATTCGTGCCCAGCTGTGTGTGTTTAGGCTCAGAGCTGTTGACTTTAACCACAAAATGACTTGCTGTTGCCTTGTAGATCTTACCAAGCTGCCCCTTGGACTGGAAGATGTTCCTTCATGTGCTGCAGCACTGTGACTGCTCTCCCATCTGTTCTAAGGCAGGGAGATGGAGGGTGCTCCTGGCAGAGGGACTTGTTTTGAAGGATGTTGGGATGCTTGGAGGGCTAGAGAAGAACCCCACAAAGCTGAGGATCTCATGGTTTGATACTTGTGAGCTGAGCACATCTATTATGGAGCTGTGAGAAATGTCCTACAGATGTGGTGTACCCCTGCTTGGGAAGGGTTTGCTGTAACGGTGGAACCAGGGGGTTTTGGTAATAGTTGCTGACAAAAGTGTCAGTTGCCTTGTGGGTTGAAAATTGCTTTAAACTCCTAGTTGCACAACCTGGGTTTCTCAAGACTTTCCCCAAGTTGCCTCTTTGGCACTAGGGATAAGTCTGAGAATTTCAGCTTGAGAGGAAATTCCCTCCAAGAGCCCAGAGACCTTCAGAGGGAAGAACATGCTCAGCTCTGCCACTTGCACTGCTGCTATGTTTATCAGTGGCAGATGGTGGAGTGGCTCTGCCCTTTGGCCACCATGGCAGGAGAAGCAAGTCTCTGCCCTGGGATGTAGGAGGGGCAGAGCAGGAGAAGGGAGTAGAGTTTGAAGCAAGTTCCCCGTGATCTCTTCTCCTTCCTTTCTCCTTCTGCGGTGGCATCACCTGGTGTGGGGGGGACAACGTGCTCTCTCTGTTTTGCTGCCCCATCTTCTCCTGGGGCACTCCCGCCAGCTACCCAAAGGATTGGAGCAGGGGGGGAGTCCCTGGGAGCTTCTGGGGGTCTTGCTTCCTCCTCTTCCTCTGTCCCAGGGAGGGGGGGCCCAAAGCACCATCCTTGAAGCGCTGCCTTTGTTTGCAGAAGGCACGGGCTGCTCCTGCTCTTTCTTCGCTGGGGGCTGCGGGAGGAGGGGCTGCAGCAAGAGCAGATGGTCCCTCTTGGAGGGTTTGGGGCCTCCTCGCTGGCAGGTTGAGGGGGATCCCCTTTCACTGCTGGACGGGGGGAGGGCTCGCTTGCCTCTCACATGGTCAGTTCCCAGCTGAGCGCCTCTATGGGATTATGCTGCTATTCATCTAATTGAAATTGTATTTGGAGCACAGAGACAGTATCTCTTTCCTCGGAGGATCTATTATGCATAAACTGCGCACAAAGGCATCCTCCTGCCAGAAGAGACAGAGAGTCCAGCAGCCATGGCCCTACTCTGGCTTCAGCTCTGCTGAGCACAGCCCCGCTCCCTGCGCAGCTCAGCACGCCCGGCCTCGACCCCCTCTCTGCAAAAGGGTCGTTGGCAGCTTCCTTCCCTGTCCTGGCATGTTCCTGCTCTGCTCACACCACGAAACACACAGCTCGCCCGGCACCTCCAGCAGGGATGGCCCACATCACTGACATGGTGGCTCCCCAGCCCTCGTCCCCACGCCATGCTGCGGGATCAGGCACAAGGCCTGGGGACTGAGAAAAGCTGTGGTACCACCCTGGGCTGTCTGTCCTGGCTTAGAGCAAGTCCCTGGTTCCACCCTGCAGAGGACACCCCTCCGGTGGGGTGGGCAGGCACCTTTATAGCTGTGCTTCCCTCGGGAGATGTAAACCCACTGGAGCACCAGGAATCCATAAATCAGTGCAACTATCTACGTGGAGAATGAGGACCGTAAAAAAAAAAAACACACACCCCACCCACAATGGCTTTATGGCTGAAATCACCTTGCACGCACCCTCCTGGAGGAGCTGCCAGAGTTCATCTGCTATCAGCTCATGTGTGCAGATAAGAACGAGACCCATTTCTCTGAGCTCTGTGGGAGCAGGAGAACTTCTAAGTGGAAAAGGAAAATCTTTTTTTTTTTTAAAAAAAAAAAAGAAAAAAGGAAGATCGAGCTGCTTGCCCTTGCAAAGAGCTGTGTGAGCGTCCGGCACGAGGCAAAGAGCAAAGCCCTTTGGTAGGGATGGGGACTTGTACCTGTAAGACCCTTTACAGGGGTTGTGGCTGGGGGAGCAGAGGCCAGAGGGGATCTTCCTGACTGTGATTGCCTCCTTCAGAGCCTGCAAGTGGTGGGAGTGGAGCAGGCCATGGTCCCTTGGCTGCACTGTGGCTGTTTCAGGAGTCCCTGCTGGCTGAGTTCATTTGCAAGCATAATCCTTCTGAGAACAGCTCATGAGTGGTGCCAGAGGCTCTGCTTGCAGCCCGGGAATGCTGTCCCATCTGCTCCAGGCTTGTCCTGTCAGCTGTGGATTTGCAACCTGGGCTGGCTTGCTGGGCCAGCTCTGGCAGCTCGGTCTCTGTAGGTGTGGGAGCTACTCGGGCACTCAGTGGCTTCTTGAGCAGCAGCTGTTGATGGCAGTGAGATCCTGTGGTCACAGACACGGTCCCTGTGGTGGCACAGATAAGGACAGTGCTGGCCAGGCCAGCAGAGATGCCTTGGCTGTGTTACAAGAGCCCTGTGCCAGGTCAGGTTCAAAGGAGCACTTGACTTAAATATCCTCTTTGCTAGCCTGGGGACACCAGCCTTGGCTACCCACCAGCTTCCTCTGAGTTTGGGAGTCCTGTGTCTGCACTCTAAGCAGGAAGGAAGATCAAAGCCCCCTGACCTCCGCGCCAGCCCTGCAGGCACAGCGGATGGAAGGTGCCTGCTCTGCAGCTCTCAGCTGCTCTCTGCTCTTCTGTGCGGGGCATCCTGAGCTGTGCCACTGACGGTTGTTGCTCTTCTGCCCTTTAAAAGCTGGAGCGGGAAGAACATGCTGTCCCTCCATGAGCCTCATTCCCCTGCTGCATGCTGTGAGACAGTTCCTTCCTCATGGCCCCTTCCCATCTCTCCTCCAGTGAACACCCTTCCTCTGCTAATATTCCTACTCATCCTCTTCTAGCACCTTGTCACAGGAGAGACGATAAAACTGCTCGGCTTCATCAGGAGCTGCATTCCTTCCCACGCTGGTCTGGGGTGTTTGGGAACTGTCAGCTCCTGTGTGTGCAGTCCCCACCATGTTCTCCTTTCACCTCCCAGCCTGGAACACCTGGCTTCTTTGTGGGATCTGGTGATCCTTGTGGGGTTCAGGCCAAGAGTGAGGGCTAAAGTGCAGAGGGGCTGGCACCGCTTGAGCAGCATGTGAGAGTGCTGCAGAGGGGTGAGGTATGAGGGACTGTGATCTTGTGCTGCTGGAGCCTCTTCCAGTAGGTCTGTGGGACTTTCTTCAGATTCCTCTGTAGGGCACTGATGGTATCCCCCAACCCATTCTGGTCTCTCTTTCCTTTCTTTGCAGCTTCACCTTTTGTTGGTCATTTTTGGACGTGCTTCCTCCTGTGGCTGGGTGGTTGCCTGAAGCTATACAGCTGTACTGTGACTAACGGCTTTGATACCAAAAAGTCCATATGCTATCAGCTTGATGCTCCTTGATCTGCCTGGCTCTTCTTCATTTGGCCTTGTATGTAGAAACTCTTAGGCACTTGGCTGGAATGAACCCAAACGTGGGTATCAGGTGGGAAAGGAGATGTTACACAGAAAGATACCCCATCTAATCTATAGACTGTGCATGAGCTTGCAGAGACTTTCCTGGTCAAGGAAATTGTGCCAAACCTCATCAGTTTTAGACAGACCAGATTGTCTTTGTCCATGTCTGGAGAAACAGCCAGAAGAAGGCTTCAAAGAATGGCATGTGCTGATCTGCTAGATTAGCAGGTCATCAAGAGCAGAGATAGCCACATGCAACTCCTCAAGAGCATCTGGAGCAGTAAAACAAAGGACAGCCTAAAACGAAGGAGAGATTACACCCCAAAGGAGCCCAGTGAGTCAACCAGTAGCCTCCTAATGACTCACAAGGTAGGACAGAAGAAAGAGGGAAAATACCACAATCATGGTTCCTGAAGGTACAGGAGGCATGCCCAAGATCCAGTGCACAGCCACCCATTTAAGAAGAATCCAGGGGCTGTGATAATGCATCCAGAGCTGCTGACCCTTACTGCCCATCACAAGTGGTCCTGACTGAGCTACCTGGGCGCACACATCTTGGTGCTTATATGTGAGCATGAAAGAATGAATGAGTGAAACCCAGGAGACACTGAGTGTAAGCTGAATCACCTATGCTAAAATCTAAAGCTGCCTTCCCCTCCTAAGATGATCTTGCATTGAGCTTTGTGCTGCAGCTGGAGTTTTTGCATTCCCCAGTGACCTCCATGGCCATTTCTAATTGTGATTGGTTGCATTTTTTTGTTTCTATAGATGAAGACACTAGCAGGTGATAGCTCCTGCCCTAAGAATGCTGCTGGAGTCTGACTTCTGGTAGACAGGCAGTGTTTGGATATCTACCTCAGCTGTGAGTAGGGTGCACCAGGGATTGGTAGAGGTACAGCTGAAGCCAAACAGCTTTGCAGACTGCTTCAACCTGTGCACACAGGCACACGGCAGGCTGGGCTTTACCAAGCCTTCCATGGTCAGCTGTGTCTGTCTAGTGCTGGACTGGGTCTGTGCCACCACAAATCATGGCCGCATCTTCCAGTGGCTCAAGAAAGCGTGATAAGTTACACAGGACTTCTGCCACGGAGGCATTTTCCCACAAGTGCCCAGGTTAGAGGCATTCACCAAGGCCCTGTGGGCATATAGATTAAATGGTTTGTGGCCAGTTTCAGCAGGCCATGGCTTCCTGTAATAAAGCTCTGTGTGTGTAGGTTGGCCAGAACCTAGCTATGCATGCTGACTCTCTTCTGCTAGCACATGCTAGTCGGTGGGCTGCGGTGTGCTGTGGGGGTGCTTCACCAAGCCTATACCACCTGCAACATCAGCCTGCTCTTGGGTGCTGCAGGCTGGGGTCTTGCAGGGAACTCCCCTGCTTCACTCCTTTGATTTCTCTCCAGTGGCAGGCTCTCAGGCTGCTGGGGTGGCTGCATCTCATAGAATCATAGAATCATTTAGATTGGAAAAGGCCTCTAGGATCATCAAGTCTAACCTTCATCTTAACACCTCCCTGGCCCCTAGACCATGTCTTGAAGCACCACATCTACTTGGTTTTTGGACACCTCCAGGGATGGTGCCTCCACCACTTCTCTGGGAAGCCTGTTCCAGTGCCTGACAACTCTTTCACTAAAGAATTTCTTCCTAATACCTCCCTGCAGTCCACGGCACCTCTGTGCCCTCTTCAGTTTGAGGCAGCCTTCATCCATGTGCGACCTCTCTGCACCTTTTGCTGCCTTGACATTAGAAATGTTGTAGTCATTCTATTGAGTTTGTTTAACCCAGACCTGTCTGGAGCCCCTGGACAGGCTCTGATATTATTAACTAGATAAAACGTGATTTGCTTACACATTAGTAGCCTCCACATGATAAAAAGGAGTTTCAGTTTCCTGCTGGGTCCCAAACACAGCTCAGTAACAGTCTTAAGAGCGCACAAACATGGGCTCTGTTTTTCTAAGTGCACCTGCCTCAACTTGCAGTGACGCACCAGGCACGGAAAAATATTTGGTACTGCCTGTGCCCCCACAGTCCTCTCCCTGTGACCAAAATATTCCCTTTATTATGCATTTGTTTAATCTTTTGAGTTAGATGCAATGCTTGAAGTAGAGGAAAGGGCAAGGCCAGCAGGAGATGTAGCAGCAGGACTGCTGATGCTTCTGCCAGCAGTGAGGGATGAGTCCTGATGAGTTCTTGGAGTTGTTTGAAATCCAGCTTTTTCCAGAGTGTAGCATGGATGATTGCTTTATTGTCCTTCCATAATTGCTAGAATCTTCTCCATTCCATGGTATCAGGACGACATCCCGAAATGCTCATCCTTGGCTTCTCACTGAAGAGTGCCTTGCCATGGGATTTCTTGGTACCAGTACAAGCCATATCTTTGCTAACCAGCTGTGCCATAGAACCATAAGCTTAGTTCACATCCCCTCTTATCCTAAGTCTGACTTCACGGCCTTCTACTGCCTCAGCTTCTCTTCTAGTGCCGTTGTCACTGTTTCTGGAGCCACCAGCATCCAAATCCACCACAAACATGCTTTCCACCCAACAATGCCCTCACCTCCTGCAGCACCCAGGCCAGCTACTCCCCGCGGTGTCCGTGCACCGAGGCTGTTACTGGTGTTTATTTTGTGCCATCCATGCTCCACTGACAGTTGCAAACTGTTGCAAAGCGATGTCATCTGCTGTGGTTCCTGCAGCTGTTTCCAAGCGCAGGGCTTGATCTTGTCTTGTTTGTCTTACGCTGTAGAGCTCAGTGTGCTCTGCTCTGAGCTACCTGGTTTGTCTCCTGCCGCCCTATGCTATAGTGGATACTCTTCAGACAACAAGCTGAGCTTTTTCACCTGTGCTGGCCACTTGATGATGATGTTTGTCTGTTAGCGACTTGCAGTGAAACAGGAAAATAATGTGCCACTGCCCAGCTTGATATTCTCCTTTCCTTCTCACTGTGCAGTCCTGAGATTTACCTGCCCAGGAGAGCTGAGCATTCCCTTTGTTGAGCATGGCAGATGCAGAGAAGGGAAGAGACCATATCAAACCCATCCCATCAGCCAGTGCAAGGCAGGAGACTTTGATCAGCTGGGACAGTCTATCCCAGTGAGGACGGTGAGAAATGCGGTTATTTTACACCTATGGCTTTGGGATGCTGGTGATAGAAAGCACTACATCTTCCTCCAGACATGGTTCAGAGAATCACTAGTGCCCCCAGTCAGTAGCAGATCATCAGACCAGGCTATGGAGATGACGGTGGTAGGTAAGGCATGACTCTTCCTTGCAAGACTGCAGGACTTCATGAGCACCAACCTGCTAGGAATTATCTGGGATCCTTTGGTGCTGGCTGCAGTGCTGGGGCCTGAAGAGCTCTCGTTCAGGTCTGCAGCCCCCAAAATGGAGGTTACTGGGTGCCAGCCAACATCTCTGGTCTCCTTGGGTGTCAGTGTTGCAAGATTGGCTCTTCAGCCTCAAAGGAGCTGCAAGCTATTTTGTTTTTACTCACTGTTATTACCCTCTTCTTATTAGTTTCATTTTTACGTGGAATGCAGTGCTCAGATGTCTCGACAGTTTCATACCCTCTGCTGCTTGAACTAACTGAAAAATACTGAAACCAAGAGGTGCAGAGGAGCAAACTCCTCTGGGTGCTGCACATCTTCTCAGCCACCATCCCAGCTGTGGTCTAGGTTTCTTACCTGGAGATGCTGTCAGCTGCCTTTTAAGCTCTTGCTGTGGTTTATTTTACTTTTCACTTGGTCAGTGTCAGAGCTGTAACTGCTCAGCATCATAGCATAAAGCTACACCATCCAGGTCCCTCTGGCTAATGCCCCTGAAAGGCTCCTGGACCTCCTTTCCCCTCGGTAAATACCTGGGACTGTTTAAAATCTCACTGTGGAGTCCCAGCGTGGAGGTAGGGAATGAACCTTCTGTGCAGGCGCTGACAGGCTGGAGTTGAAGACCCCAACAGCCTCTGCGGCTCCCTTTCTGCTTTGCTTTGAATTAAGTTAGACAAGGGCACTTAGTGAGCTGCTTCTCCTGCCTGGCACAGACACTGCCTCCAGGGACAACTCTCCTGCTGGAATATCTGGGTTGCAAAAGAGTCAGTGCAGAGTTGGAGGGGTCCCAGCAGACAGGGTAGAGAGTTACCCTGCAAGGAATATCAAAACCAGGGCAAAAGTCCTGGTATTTCGGACTACTGGGTAGCCTTGCCAGGGGAATTTCTGAAGCGTGTCTTCATTGGGTGCTGGGAAGTTAACTGGGTTTCTGTGATACTTTGGAAATGTTGCTCCCAGTGTCTTGCATTGGCCTGCTTTACCTAGGAAGCAATTCACCCCCAGCCTGTGAAATGAGTGTGGAAATGGTTGCAGGTGGCTGGTGGCTTTGGCAAATGGAAAACATGATGGGAAGGGGTCAGTAAAGAGGATCCAAGGAGAATGATGCAGAGCCCGCAGGATGTGCAGGAAACCTGGGGAGGTGGGGGATGCCAGCAACGTGACCCTTCAGCGAGGGGTCTCCTTGCTCCAACAGGACCATTGATGCTTCCTTCTGCCCCACCAGCACCAAACACTGCCCAATAGGACATGGGAGGAGAAGCAGCAGCATTAATGCCCCTGCCCCCATCGCTTCCTGTTTGTGTGCTTCAGCTTTCTAAACTTTACCTGTCCTTGCCACCACCACATCTAAGAGCTCTTTCTGGTCTGCAGTGTGCTGGGGGAGCAGGAACCGGCACCGTGGAGCTGCAGCTGTTTGCACAGCCAGGGCTTCCAGAAAACAAACTCGAGGCTGGGGAAAGACTCACAAACTGCATTTGATTGAGCCAAAAAGGGGAGACAAGGGAAAAAACACGCTCTTGTAGAAAAGCCCATGATTCACTAAAGCCTCTGGCTTCTGTAGACCAGAGCTGGCTGAATTCATTGGTATGCGTTTAGCTTACTTTTCCCATCTTGATTCTGTTTGGCATGACTTGTTTTTTCAGGAGTGCTTGCCAAGTGATTTAGACGAGCAATTATCAGCTGATTTTCACTAGATCTCACTTCTCATCCCATGAGTTTATGAGTAGCTAAAACCATTTCCTGCTTGGCTTAGGACAAATTGTTTGAAATGTCATGGAGGAGGCCATTAAAAAAATATTTAGTTTGAATTAATATAAACATCTCATTTGAATAACTTATAAATACTTGATCCTCTTCCAACCTTTTAAAAAAAACCTTTTAAAGCATAAATTGCCAGAAATGTCAAAATGAAAAGTGATTTTTATCCTAATGGGTGATGTTTTTTAGGACAATGGGTCTTTTTTTTTTTAAATAGCCCTCCATTAATTTTTTAATGACCCTTGGGTTGTTTCCCTCCAGCAGCTGCAATTTCTGTTTACACCCAGTTGCACCAACACGCTTCAGCTGGGCAGGGTCTGGCCAGGTTTGGTGCAGACACTCTTGGGGCTTCCTGGGACTGTGCCCAGATTGTTATCATTGGTGACAGGACTGGTTGCTGAACTACAGAGCTTCGCTGCTGGTCTGGAGCAGAGCAGAAGTTTGTTGGGGAGAGATTAATTCACTGCAGGCGGCGGGTGTTCGTTGGATACAAACACTCTTGCATGAGGATCCAGGTACACAGCTCTGCGTGCAGCTATTAGCATACGGGCCATGGCCTGGCTGGAAGATGCCAGCAGCCACTGGCAGTTGAGGGAGACATTTCCCAGAAGACAGCACGCTCCTGGCTGCACAGTGGGAAGGACCCTTTCCTGTGACCAGATGTTTCTCCTCCATGCGAGGTCCCAGCCAGCCCACCTTTGAGTGCGTGCTGGGAACGCCTCAGCCATCCTTCTCCTTCACTACATGTGGAGTTCTGGTTTTGTCAAAGGGAATAAATGGAGAACTGACTGGTGCCTGCGCACGGCTCACGTGTGAACAAGAGCAGATGGTGGCTTCGAGCTGCCTCTGTGCTCTTGCTGAGGGAGAGAGTTTAACTCTTCACTCAGCTCTGTGGCAGGAGTGAAAATGATGCTGGGCTTCTGTGGACGGCTCCCAGTGTCTCCTGTGGCTATGCGGGAGCTCTGACTATACCAGCCTCCAGTGTTGGCTTGGCTCCTGCTGACAAAATATGGCTGTGGTTCCAGAAAGAAGACATGCAGCTTCCTCCGTGAGTCTGAGAACAAGCCTTGGTGTTGGCTACTGGACGTCAGAGCCCCATCATTTCTGCCTTGCCTTGTGTATTGCATCTTTTCCTTCTGTTTGGTCATTTATTGGTTGTGTCTTGTCTTCTTGGGCAGCAAGCAGGACACTGCTGCCTGATTCTTGTTGGGGATACAAACCTTTCCATGGTGCAATTTAATGCTCGTGGCGTCCCTAATGCAGCTTTCTGGTTCCCTGGGGCCAAGCCCACCATGGTGATATGAGTTTTGCCATTGCCTGTCCATCACAACAGCCTCTCCAACTGGAGGAGTCTTACTTTCAGTCTTCATGGTCCTCACAATTGTTCTTACTAAATAGCAAAAACTGGAGAAAATGAGACCAACACTTGTAGAGATCAGGAGGGGAAATGCAAGCAACTGTGGCAATGCAGGCAAAGGCAGAGCGTGGCCACCCTGCATCCCGGCAGCGAAAGCTGAGTGCAGGTCACACAGGTTCATTTGGCAAAGGGAGGCTCTCTCAGATTCTGTGAGCCTACCCACACTGACCTTTATCGACAGGCAGTCCAGGACATCGTCCAACTCTTTGTAGTCAGGTACTTCTTTTGGTCTGGCCAGTGGTGCATAAATCTCATACTCTCTTGTGACTGTAGGACTTCAAGTAACCCCTGAGATGTAGACATCAACCTTGGAGACTCTTGCACTTACTAGATGACCTCTGTGCCTGTGCCTGTCCTCTGTGTTTTGTGGTTTGTTTGGATGGCTCAGCCCCTCCTGGCTTTTTCCTCTGGGATGGGACTCCTGCGTCTTGGATTATCAGATGGGAAAACCTTGAAAGCATAAACCACCTTGAGACACTGGAGGGGATTTGAAAAGGAACATAACCAAGAAAGAAGACAACGTGAACAGTTACCGGGACATATATTTTTGCACTGTTCTGTGCTTGTTGATTGGAAACTGGATACTCACAAAGGACAGCAAAAAAAAGACGTCTGGTCCTTTGAGCACAGAGTTGGGATTTTTTTCTGGTTCCATCCCCTAGGATTTTCCAGGCACACTCTGTCTTTTGGATCTGGATGAGTCGAGGACCAGGAGTCCATGATTAAATGCTCAGATCCCCACCAGAGCTGACCACAGCCAGCCACAGGTTCATCACTCTTTCTCCAAGGCTCTGCTCCTCCTTTGGATGCATTTAGACCCACAAAAGACTAATGCTGCAGAGCACCAGGACTAAACTCTGTTATCAGCCAAACTGAGATGTAGTTTACAATAGTACAATGACCTCAGAGAGAATCTGCTGAGGAAAAATAAATGGGCTGTGCCCTTTTTTTTGCTTCCTTAAAAAGCCTGCCTAATGTGGCTTCCTTGTTTTTCACATTCGATTTGCCAGGAAGGTCACATGTGACATTTCTTGCGTTTCCTGTAGGACTTGTTAGAGGTCCCACATGCAGAAAATGAGCTTCATCTGACCCTCGCTGATGAGCACTGAAACTTAAAAGACTAACCTTTTCTCTCCTCTCTTTATTTAGCCATTGAGTGAAGCAAACAAGAATGACTGACATGTCGAACCATTTTGACACAACTCAAGCAATGAGGCTGTGTTTTCCTGGTGCATCTGACACTACAAAACCACCGGCTCTTTTCCATCCAAAAATTCAGCTAGTGAGACGTATACAATCTGACTTTCTGATGTTGAAAGAAAACAAACAAGCCTCTAGTTTCACTCTCAGGAGAACAAATGGTCTTTTGTTATTTCAGCATGGCCCTCTGGCCAGCTCGAGATTGGAAATCCAGAATTAGCATTTTAAAAAAATCCCAAGCATGGATTTTGCAATCTCACAATTGCACGGCAATTCCTACGAAGAAGGAAAGGCAAAGAGTGGAAAGTCTTTTACCATCACTTATGCCCACTCCTTCCCTTCTTCCTTGGCCAGTATTTGCTTGCCTTCTCAGCACTCTGCCAGGAAGAGATTTTGGGGAAGATGGAGGAGCTCTCTGTACCCACACCATGAGGCAGCAGTTCTGCTTCCTCCCATCATCCAGAGAAATGAGGTCAGGGTGCCACGGCTCCTTTCTCCATCTCTGCAGGCTCCTGTAGTGCTGCTCCAGACTAGGTGAAGAGGACAAAACATTTCTTCGGGACTGGGCTTTGCCCGTGGTGGGTGCATGAGGTCGAGGTGGGGAACTGGGCAAGTAGAAGGGATGCTTTGGGATTAAGATGTAGAAGGAAGGGGCAGCAGACGTGGCTTCATGGGCAGTCATAAGGTCCCAATCCTTGGCAGGGAGCAGAGGATGGAAAACCCTTCCCCTGGGCCAGGTGTCCCTGCCCTCCCCTCGATGCTGGTATAAATAGTGCGGTGGTGACTCACTGCGGGAGCTGGGCTGTGAGCTGCAGCCACGATGGCGTTGCTCACCCCATGCCGTGTCTCCTGATCCCATGTTCCCCTGAGTGATGCCTCTTTTCCTACAAATCCCACACAGTGGCTGTGAACACCCCAGGGCAGGCGGGGGGGCTGTTTCCGAATAGATATCACCAAAGGGCTGTGGCCTGGGAGCAAGTCTAAGCAACCCAGGAGGGAGAAAAAAATCTCCATTGCTGAAACACAGTGGAGGACTTGGGGCTCACAGTGTGAGAGTGGGGCTGGGACTGATGGCCTCTGAATAGCCACAGGCATAGAGCATCTATATATCTTTAAAAAGTGTGAGGAGCAATGTGGTTCCTCCTGGGGCTCTGGACCCTCCTAGGGCTCTGCAGCAATTTAGAAATGCTGCACATACCTGAAGGCATCTGCACCCAAGAACAAGGTATCCAAAGCTCTAAATAGAGAAATGGGAGAGGTTTGCATTCCCCTGGCGTCTGAAGATCCACCTGGTGTAACCTGGAACCAGGCTGGGGTCTCTTGTGTAGGAAGTTCCAACATCCACCCTGCTCTGCCCCCCCAACTGTTAGTTGAGACTTGTGCACAACGTGTGGGGCTAGGGCAGGTGTCAGTAACATCCCACCAAGTCCTGAGCCTCCTGCTCTGACCACCCAGGTCCCTTTTGGTGTGAGGTGTGGGACTTGCTTGCAGAAAGCTCCTGTAGGGAAGGCCGGTGTTCAGCACGACGTTGTTCCCCGCATGTTGGATTCTGCAAGTGCCCAAAGTACAATGCTGATTGTTCTATTCTGTGCCCTTGTGCTTGGAGCACATCCCTGGAGCCTGCTGGTTGGATCCTCCCTGTGCCCACAACCCAGAGGAAAGGACAAGGTGATGCCACCTGTTTGCTGGGTAGATGCTGCCATGGTCTCTGCTTGGGCTGCCTGATAAGCCTCAGAGAGGGCATTTACTGAAGCAGGACAGTTCCTAGCAGATTCTGGACCATGTCTCTGCTCAGTCAATGCATTCATCCCTTTCCCATCTTTTTCTCTGACACTTGAATCCTGCCACTACTCAATCATCTGTGCCCTTTAAGTGAAGTAAAGAGTTGTTTGGGAATTTGCCCAGGCTGTGTGTATCTATGTGTTTGTGGTTATTTAATCTCTGTCAGGTCACTATTCTCTTCTCATGGTGGTTTTACACTACCAGTCTTTCTATAAGAAGCTTCCCAAGTACTTTTCATAGGTCTCATTTCAAAAATGTCTTTGGGACAGATTTGCAAGGCATAAAGTACAACTGCCAGTGAGGTGTCCCTGTCCCTTTAATGCTCCCAGTAGCACAACACTAGAGCTGGGTCACAGCCACCTCCCAAGATGACCTGAAAGGTGTCCTCAATCCATCAGATCCCCTGAATTAAGCCCTGCAAAACGAGACCAGTAACAAGGCCAATGAAGGGACATGGTGTTGTGCAAATATTACAGGCTTATCTGCTTATCTGGATTACGCAACAGGCCTAGAAGAAGTGCTTCCATCCTATGAACTTCTTTAATGCGTCTTCTGAGCTTGTAGGAGGTGTTGCAACACTGCAGCTCTCTCCACTCCAAGGCCGAGGCATGTACTGGGGAAATTCTTGCCTTACCTGCTGGCTCCCAGACAGATGCTGTCAGCACCTCTTGCTTAACCCACACACAGCACTTGCTCGTAGGTCAGCATGTGACTTTCCTGCTTCCCAAGAAGCGAGGGTGGAAGCAGAGCCGGTGCTTTTAAGAGAGGATAAGGGCACACATTCACCCTGCTCAACCCTGGTTGTGGAGGAAGGAGAGGACCCCAAAGTCATTTTGCTCTCTGAGCTCCAAAGTTTCATTTCTAACTTAGTTTTGCAGGCAGGAAGCTGAGCAGGATGGCTGTCCTGGGACTACCTGGATCAGAAGCTGTAAGCTCCAAAGCATTAGGGTCAGCAAAGCCATTTATGTCACACGGTACAAGAGGCAGAGGTGGTGACCTACGTCCAGCTCTGCCTGGTTTCATCCATGGAGGCAGCTGGTGGTGGGGGACTCCTTGAAAGGCAAGGAAAAGGGCCACTCTATAAGAAATCACTCTACTTTCTTCTCTGTTGAGAGTTCTTTTATTGAACCCTCAACACTAGAAGGACATGGACCTGATGGAGTGGGTCCAGAGGAGGGCCACAAAAATGATCTGAGGGCTGGAACACCTCTCCTATCTAGACAGGCTGAGAGAGTTGGGGCTGTTCAGCCTGGAGAAGAGAAGGCTCCAGGGAGACCTTATTGCAGCCTTCCAGTGTCTGAAGTGGTCCTACAAGAAAGCTGGGGAGGGGCTGTTTAAAAGGTCATGTAGTGATAGGATGAGGGGCAATGGTTTTAAACTAGAGAAGGATAGATTTAGATGAGACATTAGGAAGAAGTTATTTACTATGAGGATGGTGGATCACTGGAACAGGTTGCCCAGAGAGGTGGTGGAGGCCCCATCCCTGGAGATGTTCAAGGCCAGGCTTGATGGGGCTCTGAGCAACCTGACCTAGTTAGAGATTTTCCTGCTGACTGCAGGGGGTTTGGACTAGACGGCCTTGGAAGGCCCCTTCCAACCCAATGCATTCTATGATTCTATGATTCTTCAGCTACCATTAAGAGGGGAGAGGAAAATTGTGGGGAGGCCCCAGGGACATGGCCTGGTGCAGCACATCATGGGGGACTGGTGCAGCCATTGGACAAAGATTTTCCTTCCTAGCTGTTCTGTCCCTTTCCCTGGTGGGGCAGAACCTCTTTCAGAACACTTAATATGAAAGGACTTGCCTCCCTTGTACCCTGCTCGTTGTGGTGCATTTGCACCACTGCTGAAAGCCTTGCTCTGAATTGCTCTTACGCTGGCTGGGAAGGCAGGCACCAGATGGTCCTGTGATGTCCCCTCCCAGAATATGGCTGTGATAGAAACCCCACTGCCCATCCTCTGGGAACCACATAACCCATCCATCCATCTTACACCCACTGCAGCTGCAATGCCTCACTCCTGCAATGGGGAGCAAGAAATTAATGGCATCCACAAGCACTTTGCTTCCTGGTGCAGACAAAAGCAGATCCAGGGCCTTGCCAGGGGCCAGTGACGTGTTTTGAGCCCAAAGGTGCACTCCATGCTCCATGTCCAGGTCAGGGGCAGCCTGGTTTGGCCTCCAGCATGGGGATTTCTTGCAGCACCAGTCTGGGGAGTAGAGTCCTCATTGCTGGAGAGAAGTCCCCCAGTTTACATGAGGTAGAGAGTTTGGCTTCCTATTTGCCCTATGATTTCTATAAAGTATTTGAGTTGTGGTGAACCACCACTGATGCATATTCATCTCCATTCCATCGTTCTGGTGATTTGAGCTGTTTTTCTAAAAGATCACCAGTAGTTCATAAAAAAAATCTACGGCCATGATCAGGAATTACCAGGTCAAATGCTCCACCTTGGGATGGGATGGCCAAGAACAGGTCTTATCTCTCAGACGAGGTGTTCCAGTCCTCTTTGTCCAGGCTATGACACTAGTAGGGGCATTCAGAGAGGGCTACCACCTGGTGTGCACGTTTGAGAGCCCTCAGACTTGGGGTGGAGACTGTACCCATTGCTTTGCAGGGAGAAGGCTTCTTTGTCAGGCTTTCCCGAGAGCAGACTCACCAGCAAAGCATGCCCAGCACTGCTGGGGCAGCGAGCAGCCAGCACTGCCACTGGTTTCCTTGTTATTTCTAATAAATCCCTGGGCTTGGTGCTTGCTGCACACTTGCAAGGCTCAGCTGCTAGTGCAGAAGCCCTGGTTATTCTTGTCCTCCTGGTTTTCTCCCATGCCCTATTCTAGTTTCTCCTCCCTGGAGTAGACTTCCCTCTCCTGACCCCTCCTGCCAGAGGTCTACATGTTCCTTCCAGCCTTCTTCTCCCCAGAGGAGTTTCGGACATGTGAACTCCCTCTGAGCAGGGTCTAATGTCCCATGCACATGCTGGTGTGTCTCCTTGCAGTTGCACAGGGGCAGGAATTAGGACATCCAGCTGTTTTCCTCTTTGTCTGACTCTAACTGACGTATTTCTGGTGGCTCAAATTGAACTCCTATCTATGTCAAACTGCACAAGTCACCCTGAAAGAAGCCCTTAGCGCTAGAAGCTCTGCTTGTCCCCAGCCATAAGCTATATGGGATTTTGTTCAAGCTTACCTTAATACAAATACCAACAGCATCCTGTTAGGCTGGATCGTCTTGGCTTTGCAAGAAGAGGAGAAGAGTGAGGAAGAACCAAAAGTAAAATATTCCTGAAGACAGAGAGGATGTGTGAATCCCTCAGGAGAAATGGCTTTAAATTAAATCACTGCAACAAGCACAGTCTTCACTACACCACTAGTAAACCTGTGTTGTTTCTTCTTGTCAAATATTTTATTTAATTAAAGAAAAAAAAGTTGATTTGAGTGGACAGGAGGTTTTTTTTTGCGAGAGTGTCACCATTCTGTAGCTAGAAGAAAAGGAAATGAGAGACAAAAATGTTTTGGAGATGCTGCAAGATTTTTTGGTTATAACATTTTTATTTATTTTGCTCAGTTCAGTGGGTTATTTTCTCTTGAATTTTATAGCCATGAATTTAATTATTGTTTGAGAGGAGATGCCTGCTCACACCAGAAGGATAATCCAGGAAGCAATTCTTATAGGGAACCCTCCAACATTTTGATTTTCAGAGAATATGAATGCCCATTTTTGGTTGTTTTTGACTTTTGGTGGGTTTTCTGTGTTTTGAGTGACTACCCCTGTTTAGAGGGTACTTTAGACCTTCTTTACTTTAAATGGTGCTGTCAGGATGGGCATAGCCACCCCCCTGGTGTTATCTGGATATTGGAAATTTGTTTAAATCAGTGGCACAAACCCTGCATGAATTCTGGTGCAAAAAAACCAGGCTTTGGTGGGGCTGGCCCTGCTGCCACCACGGTCTGTTGCTGAGCTGAGACAAGGGCTCTTGGGTCCCAGTGTGGTGCCTTTCCCACCAGTCTGCAGCAATGGGAAGTTTGCAGGGTGGGGTGGATCTCTGTAGGACAGTGTGCTCCTGGGCTGCGCAGCACACCAATCTGGGACAAATGACACTATGGGATTTCTTTTTAAACAAATTAATATATGAGCCTTGAGCAGATTGTCTCAGGTCCATTGGAGGAGAAAGCTGAAACCTGGCAAGCCTAAGTGGGTACAGAGCATGTGCAAAGGAGAAGGGCCAATATTTAAATGGTCAACACATCCGGGAAGATGAAAGGGAATTTCCTAAAATACCATCCTGACAGCACAGAGAACTGAGATTTCTCCTCTTTTCCTCAAAACAGAAAGTACATTATGAGCAGAGGCTTTTCTCCAGCTGTTTCCTCACAGGCTTAGCAACCCCACAGTGTCGTGTCCCTGTGGTGGCAGTGTGTGACCTGATGTCTTTGGTGAGCAGCATCTTGCAGGGCTTTGGGCACATGGGAGAGAGACAAATGAGTCTGTATCGGGCACTGTGCCTCCAAATGTGAGGAAAACTCACAGCCTTCTGTGGAACCCTTATTCCTCCTCTGCACCAGCCTAGAGGCATGTCCAGTGGCTCCTGCATTCTGCCTCAGCCATACTGGTCTTCCCAGCAGTCCCATGATGGGACAGGTGCCATCACTTCTCCCTGCCATGTCTTCATCTCTTCTATTTCTATCTGGAACTGTCACTCCCAGCTTGTTCTTAGAAAGGCAAATCCCTTGTTTATCTTGATTTCTTGCCCCTAGGAGAGAAAGTGACCCAGGACCCATTCCCCTGTGCTCTGCACCTCTCATTTCGCCTCCAGCCTGGTCTGAGTCCAGCTTGGCCATGTTTGCATGCAAGACCACCCAGCTCTGCTCAAAAGAGCCTGGTGCCAGGGGTGCAGAGGAGACTGCGGTCCCCCCCTGTGTGACCAGGCATGTGGGGCTGCTTGTTGCTCCCCTTGTCATGTTGACACACCCTAATGATGCCAGGCCTGGTGCAGCAGCTCAGCTGGCATGGAAGTGCTCCCTGCACGTCCACCCTGCCCTCTGTCCTGGTTTGGCCAGGACAGGGTTAATTTTGTGTGGAGCCAGGTAATTCTATACCATGTTGACGTCATGCCCTGGGGCCAGTTCCGGGGAGGGGCCAGTTCCGTTGGGGGCGGTTCAGTTGGAGTTCAGTTCACTTTGGACTTCGCTTGGGTTCGGTCCCTCGCTGTTGTTCTCTGGTATTGGTTTTTTTTGTATTGCTCTTTTCTTACTGTTAATATTGTTCTTGTTAACTGCAAAGTGCCCATTATATGTTATTTTCTTTTATATATGTATATATATTAAACCTTCCTTATCTCAACTCAAAAAGGCACTTTTAAACCTTTTTTTTCTTCCCTGTCCGCGGCCCGCAGGAGAGGGGAGGGGGCGGGGAGAAGTGGCCGGCCAGGTGGCTCGGCCACCCCGCAGCTCTTACTAAACCAATACACCCTCTCAACCCTTGGTGTGTGAGTGTGGTTGCAGGTGGCCAGGAGAGAGGTTATATATAGGCCGACAGGATAAAGAAACTGAGCCCAGATTAACTGGACAGGTCTGGGACTAGGTAATCTGCCTGTGCTCTGCAGCTTGCGTGGCTCTGGCCAAGCACAGGATGATGCTCCAATGCTTCCTCTAGCCAAGGCTTGGAGATGACTTGGTCACTCAGTGTATCCCCATGGTGGGCCTGGGTTTTTCTTTTGTCTTCAAGTGCTATTTGGTCCCTGAGAGCAGACAGTGCTGTATGACCCTTGGGTAGAAAGTCCCTCTGGCAGAGGGGGTGATGAGGGACCCCCCATCTGCACCCGCATAGCCTGGGGCACATGGGGCTTCAGCTGAGCATCCCTGCTCCTGTCTGGAGATCCTGGCCAAATGAATGGTGACAAATGGCCAAAAGGCTTGGGAGAAGCAGCAGTCAGCTTGTACCTCTGCTCTGGGTGTGTGTCCTGTGGTGTGGACAGGAGCTTTGCTGTCAGCAATAGATGTTAGGGTCTGTGCAAGGCAAAAGGCGGGGAGAGGCACAGGCTGGGAAGGAGGACAGTGCTTGCAGGTGCTTTCCTCTCCTGTAACATCTGGGATCAGATTCATTTTGTGGTCAAAACACCTACATCCAGGGATCAGAATGAGTGTCTCCCATCAGCCAGTGTCCATGCTCCAGAGATTGCTGTGGGAGAGCTGTTTAATTCAGAGCCAGCAGAGACATAAGAGAAGGTCAGTTCACCGCAAAGGTGGCACCTCCAGCCTCCCCTAAACTTCATTGACTGGTGAACGCACCTCGTTAGTCCTTAACATCAGATTGAACCCCAGTCTTAACAGGGTCCAAAAGATGAATTAGACTCTATTGTGGTTTGTAAAGGGACCCCCTAGTTCCATGGTCCTCCCATGGTGAGATGAATCTCACAGCAGCAGTCTGGATCAAATCAGAGGCTGAATGAGCTTAATCCTTGGTGGACCAAGCACAGCTGGCAATCAGCAGGTGTGGTGTGACTAGCACAGCATGCACTGCACACGCCTGCACATGGCACTTGGTCCTGCAGACAGGACCAAACAAGTCCCCATGCTCCTCAGCCCCAGAAGGCAGTGGGCTTGCTGGATATCAGCACAGCCATTCATCCAGCTTTTCTTCTTGCCCACAGCATCTTCCCTAATGCTTTGACAGGACCTTTGCTGGACCTATCTGGTGAATTAATAACCCCCTTCTGTAATCAGCAGATTGCGTAATTACCTCATTTCTTAATCAATTACAGTTGTTTGCAAATTCTTTCAACAAACAACTCCATGAGTGCCTGTGACACCCGTAGTCACACCCGCCCCTACTCCCCCTACCCAGTCCTGTCCTAGCTCAAGTCCTGCCTCCAACGTCTCTCAGCCCAGAGCTGCTGGACTCCCTGGTGTCAGTGGGTTCTGTGTGTTCAAGCAGAGCTGAAAACACACTGCGTGCCTTTTGAAGAGTTTGCTCTTTGTGAGTTGTTGCTTCCAGATTTGATATGCCTTGGCCCTGGTTCTTGAATGTCCTCTCGCTCTCATACAAACAGACAAGTTTCGGCATTGAATGGCAACCCACGGGGAGCTGCGGTGCCTGTTGGCTTCTCTCAGCTGTTGAGGCTGGGCTGTCTTGAGCCTAGGAGTCCTGCACAGCCTAATTGCTCAAAAGCCCTGGGAATATCCCCAGCTCCTCAGTTTTGAATCCACTAGATCATGACATGTTAGCTCTCTGGGCAATGTGCAGCCCCTAAACTAACAGAAAGAGGGGGGGAAGTTGTTTGAAGAAAGGCTCTCAACTGGCATAGCTGCTTGATATTGTTGCATGGGTGTAGATAAGCTGTGAAGAAAACTGCAGGTGAGTTGAGAGTGATGCAGGCTCCTTGAGAGTTACTAAATAGACTGACCACCCTGCAAGCAAGAAGGTGTTTTAAGCTCAAAAGAGTGAACCCAACAGAGAAGTCAGGAGGTCTGCAGGGGCAGGGAGACTTGAGTGGGGAAGAAGAAGTGCGCTTGCATCAAATGCCAACATGAGCCAAACAGAGAAAAAACATGCATGAAAGAGAAATAATGGGAAAAGGGAGAAGATATTTAAGGATTCTGCTGCTGCAGACAGTGTCCAGGAGGTGTGTGGCTGCCAGAGGTACATCTGGGATATCCCCCAGAAAGCAGTCTGGGCAGTAACCAGGAATGATCTTGGCTCTACACCTGCCTTGTGTCTGTACTTGCATTTTTTTCCATGTTTTAAACTTTGTTTTCAACTCTGTAATCAAAGGCTTAGCTTTGTGTAACACTGTGATCAGCTTGCATGCTCTTAGATTCAGTGTGTGGTGGAAGAAGGGGAAGCAGATGAAGCTGAAAGTACAAAGTCCCATGTTTCTTCAAAAGGAGTGGATCAGTGCAGAGGGAAACGTGCAGGCAGCACCCAGGGCGTGCAGTTCAGGGTTGGTCCGGGTTTGGACATTGTGCCTTGCTAAGCTGTAAAGACCAGATGTTCCGAGTGCTGGGATATGGGGAAGTTTGCTCCTGGCCAGGCCTTGTGGCAGGAGCAGGCAGTGCTCATCTTATCTCAGGGAGCTGGCAGCACGGTCCTCTCTTCAAGCAAAAGGCCCTGGATTCTTCCTAGCACAATTTGTATCAGTCTTGCTTAGGATTGCTAAATAACATTTCTGGTTGCTGCCAGCTGAAGGTGCATGGAGAAGCATGAGGACGGAGCATCCTGCTCCAGGTCTCCAAGCTGGCTCTGAGCGTGCTCTGTTAATGAGATTGCGGGAGGGAGATCCTTGTCTTCTCAGAGTGGTGGTTTCTTTTATGATTACTGCTTACCTGACAAATTACTGTCAGATGATAAAATAAAAAAGTACATTCAAACGTACAGAACCCTGGGATGCCATGAGCTGGGAACTTTTGACCTGAGCTTTAAAGCGCATTGCAATAATCAATTTGCAACTTTATTCTGAGAAACCTTAAGTCTGCGACTTTACAGGTTTACCCTGCGATGACAGATATTCAGAAACAGTTGACAAAAAGCAGAAAGCAGTGACAAAAATAAGATTTTAACTATTTTTTTGACTCCTGCTTGCCTTGCTGACTCAACACAGCTATGACTGTGGATGCCACATTATATTCCTGCACTTAACAGCAACGCAGTTCTGACCTAGATTCTGATTGCAGAGCCTCTGTCATTGAGGATGACTCAGTACCCACTTCTTGTGATTTGTTATTTGTCAATTGCCTTTTACTCCTCATCTTAAACAGTGCACTCACCTAATTTGAGCTTGGAAAATGCGCTTTGGCAAAGACTTTTCAAAAGGACGGTGATATGTGGTTGTCATCATTTTTAGGTACCCAGCTGTTTGTTTTTAAGGTGGGTGTGAAAAGTGAAGGCACAAAGATATCCAGTCACTTTTGAAGCTCCTGGTCCACATGACTAAATGCATCTCAGCTAAAAAGAAGGCAGGATAGGTAAATCCATCTGCAGCTAAGCCATAAACAGCCCTTGCAAAAGATTGCTTGTCCAGACTGTGGGGAAAAACGTACTGAGTCATCAACCTTCCTAGACCTTGGGAGTAGATTAGTAAGGCTTTGAAAAAACAGAAGAAAGGCCAAATTGATAATATTTTGGAGGTAGGATGTGAAGCATCCAGGACAACTCCCTTCTTGAACATTTGAAGTAAAGGTCTGGGGTTTTTCTGTGTATCTGGGATCTAGGAAAGAGCTGAGTGTGGAGCAGTTGGGCATTATCAGGCATCGAGGTCCTGCAGACAGTGGGGAAGGGTTAACTTGCAAGTACTGAAATGGTCTCAAGTTGTGCCAGGGGAGGTTTAGGTTGGACATTAGGAAAAATTACTTTACTGAAAGAGTGATTAAGCACTGGGACAGGCTGCCCAGGGAAGTGGTGGAGTCACTACCCCTGGAGGGGTTAAAAAAACATGTAGACGTGGCACTTCAGTTTAACAGTCATGGTAGTGTTGGGTTGACAGTTGGACTTGATGAACTTGGACATCTTTTCCAATCTTAATAATTCTATGATTCCCACAAAATATTTTGCAAATATTTTTTAGCCTCTCTTCTGGAAGTGGAGAAGCCATAGAGGCTGCCTGCATAGCCTGGGACAGCTGAGGGGGCAGGTGATGCTTCTCTACCTACAGCTCCTCAGCAAGGTGTCCTGACTGCCCCTCTGGGTGTGAGCCACAGCAGATGGCCCTGGGGCACAACCGGGCTTTGTGACTCTGCAGACTGGCAAACTCAGACACCGGCAGTGCTGGGCAGGGGTCCTCTCCATCATCACTCCCCTGAGAAGCACCCAGCCCAAAATGAACCTTGTCTGCCCTTTCACTCAAGAGCTGCACTGGTTTTGGCAGATAAAGGGCAAGACTTTAGGTACACAGGTGACAGGTCCAAGCTTACAGACAGTCCCCACTCACAAAGCCTTCAGGGCAGAGATCCACACCTCTGGACCTCTAGTTAACAGGAGTTCATGAACATCTCACGAACCATGTTTAAGCCCACAGTGGGGCCGCAAAGACTGTGTGTATGGAAAGCAGCATTTTGCTATGAAAAAATTTGTCACCAGCAATAACTGCTCGGGTGGCAGAGCAGAGGTAGAAGCTAGAGCCTGTATTCCTCTCTATTGCCTGCTCCATCCAGCAGAACACATCTCCTTGGCATGTCTCTGCTCCTGATCTGTAGCTAGAGGTGATATTGGGTCACCCTGGGCTGGCAGAGCAGCCCTGTGAGGAGGCTTAGCAAGGGATCACAGTGCTTCACTGCACTGTTGTGGCAAGACCAATGCCAGTGTGCAGGAGAAATGGTGAAAGTGGCTCCTAGGGACATGCTGTATGTGCGTGCTGCAGTTGGGAGATGGAGACAATTTGTTCTGCTTTTTTTCCACTGTGCATGGGTATGTAACCCGGCTCTCAGCCTCCTCCTTTGTTTCCCTTAACCAACATCACTTTTTAAATGATGCAAATAATTTTAGTACATCCAAACAGGAAGTGGCTGAGTGTCTGGGTGTCTGAATCAACATCCTGGAGGCTGGGTCTTTGCCAACAGCACAGTTACTAAACATAGGAGTTGCCTGTGGATGGAAGCGCAGGTCTTGGAAATGGCAGAACTGGTGAGACTCTGCCAGAATGTGACCATTGCCAAATACGACTGTTGCCTGACCAGTTGTGTGGCCACAAGCTGCATCATCTCAGCTTCTCTGTGCTGATGCAATCACGTTCCCTCTCTGGTTGTGGCATTGGGATGGAAAGAGCTAAACAAAGGGACTAGCACCACTGCTTTGGTGCTGGATGGGCAGCACTCAAAAGCTTCCCAAATTAATCCTTTCCAAGCAAATTACTACCTCAAATTATGTTTTCTTCTTCTGGACAAAGAAAGTAGGATTTTTTTTTTTTTTCCTGGACTCTTACTGCAAGTTCTCCAGGAAGTCTAACAATCCCAGACAAGTTTTAATTTGTCAACCTTTGTTGTGAAGCACGGACACCATAACTGGCAGTCCATGAATACTGCCTACAAAACTAAATTACTTTCCTAAACCCACTTGATTGCTGTTGATAAAAATATCTACGGCTCTGAAACTAATGCCAGAATATCTTCTATAGACATTACTCATTGTTCTCCTCTTTTATCTCCCATGAGGCCATTAAGGAGGAAGACAAATGTTAGCTTGAGGTAATGAATGCCCAGAAGGACTCCCTTGGCTTTTCCTGTGCTGGAAATATGGTCATATTTGACTGTGAATCCAAGGTTAGTTCTGATGTGTGGTGCTGGGGAGCTAAAAAACTGAGCTAGGCTTGGGTTTGACAGGCAGGCCAGGTAGCTAGAGGCTACCCAGAGTGCTGCTGAGGCAGAACTGCCCCATGCTAGACCAGGAAGTTGTCCCTTGGGAATGCAAGACAAGAAGCCCCAAAGCCAGTCCCCAGGGCACTGCTGTAGATCACTAACATGGGTGAACAACTACTCTGATCTTGAACCCACCTTTCTGGTCATTGTAGATGGAGCTAAATCTACCAAAGCTATTCTTGGCAGGAGTATGGTCACATGCAGCACCATGAGGAAGATCTGAGCTGTGAGACACAGGACACCCACCTTGCCAAAACACTGGAGCAGCTTTTCAGACATGAGTGTTTCTACAGTAATCCCAAATTCTGGATGTCCCAACTCAGTCTTTCAACCACATAGTACAGATGGAGAAGAGTTCTCCTCATTCTATGTTAGAAAGGTGAGAGGCTGGCTTAAACCCTTCAAAAGGACACCACTGGCCCCAAGAGGGTCCTGAGCCAGTGGAGAAGGCAGGAGGGGTAGAAGAGCCACCCTGGCCTCCTCAGTGGGACAGAAGGACTCCTTGCCTTGCTGTTGCTCCTTAGCAGCATCTTTGATTCCTTTTCCTGCAGTCAGGAAATTTGAATCAGCTCCTACTAAAAATAAGCAGATGTTTCAATTCTCTGAGCTTTCACACTGTGCACTGCTCAGAGCTGAGAATTATAATTTCTTCGCGGGAATTCAGATAAAGAATGGTGGCAGAATTAACTTCACTGAGTACTACCAAAGGGCAGAGCATGAGCCATTGTACAGCAGAGCTCTGCTGTGGACTGACTTAGAAGAGTTGTTTTCTAGGTGTTCTGGGAGGCTATGTAGGAGTGCCCAGAAACTCCTTTGAGTTAACTGTGACAAGGACAAGGTTCGTGACTATCTGAGGAACCTTAACACACACAAGTTCATGGGACCTGATGAGATGCATCCCAGAGTCCTGAGGGAATTGGCTGATGCAGTTGCCAAACCACTCTCCATGATATTTGAAAAGTCCTGGCAGTCAGGTGAAGTCCCTAGTGACTGGAAGAAAGGAAACATCACACCCATTTTTAAAAAAGGTAGAAAGGAAGACCCCAGGAACTACCGACCTGTCAGCCTCACCTCTGTGACTGGGAAGATTACCGAACAGATCCTCCTAGAAGATATGCTAAGCCACATGGAGGACAGGAGGTGATCCAAGAGAGTCAGCATGGCTTTATGAGGGGCAAGTCCTGCCTGACCAACCTAGTGGCCTTTTACAATGAAGTGACTGCATCAGTGGACAAGGGAAGAGCTATGGATGTCATCTATCTGGACTCCTCCAAGGCCTTTGAAACATTCCCCCGCAACAACCTTCTCTCAAAGTTGGAGAAATACAGGTTCAATGGATGGACTGTTCAGTGGAGAAGAAATTGGCTGGATGGTCGCACCCAGAGAGTAGTGGTCAACTGCTCGATGTTCAGATGGAAAAAGGTGACAAGTGCTGTCCCTCAGGGGTCTGTACTGGGACCAGTGGTGTTTAATATCTTCATTAATGATATTGACAGTGGCATTGAGTGCACCCTCAGCAAGTTTGCTGATCACACCAAGCTGAATGGTGCAGTTGATATGCCAGAGGGATGGGATGCCATCCAGAGGGACCTGGACAGACTGGAAGTGTGGGCCCAGGTGAACCTCATGAGGTTCAACAAGGCCAAATGCAGGGTCCTGCACCTGGGCCAGGGCAACCAGCATTATCAGTATAGGCTGGGAGAGGACATGCTGGAGACCAGCCCTGTGGAAAAAGACTTGGGGGTACTAGTGGATGAAAAGCTGGACATGAGCCACCAATGCACAGTGGCAGCCCAGGCAGCCAATTGCATCCTGGGCTGCATCAAAAGAAGTGTGGCCAGCAGATCAAGAGGTGATTCTGCCCCTCTGCTGCACTGGTGAGACCTCACCTGAAGCATTGTGTCCAGCTCTGGAGCCTCCCGCACAAGAAGGACATGGACCTGTTGAAGCCACGAAAGTGATCAGAGGGCTGGAGCACCTCTCCTGTGAAGACAGGCTGAGAGAGTTGGGGAGGTTCAGCCTGGAGAAGAGAAGGCTCTGGGAGGACCTTAGAGCAAACTTCCAATACCTGAAAGGGGCCTATAGGAAGGCAGGGGAGGATCTGTTCTCGAGGGTCTGTAGCGACTGGACAAGGGGTAATGGTTTTAAGCCAGAAAATGGTGGATTTAGGTTGGACGCTAGGAAGAAGTTCTTTAATACAAGGGTGGTTGATCACTGGAACAGGTTGCCCAGAGAGGTGGTGGAAGCTCCATCCTTGGGGCCATTCAAGGTCAGGCTTGATGTGGCTCTAAGCAACCTGGCCTAGGTAGAGATGTCCTGCTTATTGTAGGAGGGTTGGACTAGATGGCCTTTAGGGGTTCCTTCCAACTCAGTACATTCTATGATTCTATAAATAAAAGGTAACTAAAGAGCTATAATAATAAGAGCTGTAATTAACTCTAATCTCATTTTAAGACTGTTATCATTAATAAAATACACAGAGATGCAGCAGGAACATTGTGCTGTGCTAGAATTGTGTTCTCACCTTTCACAAACATGTTTTAGGCAGAGATGCTAATCTCACAGGAACAATTCTGCTTCCTGCACCAATCTGACACTTCAAGGCAGATGTGGATAGAGTTTTTTGTGCTGTGCTGAAAGCATCAACTAGTTTTTTGTCATTTCACTAAAGAAAGTGGAAGTATTTAATGATGGGCTGGTGTGTGGGAGCAGTGACATTTCTGTGCTGCTATTCATCATGAGCATTTGGGCACACCACGCTTCTCTCTTTGTCCCAGTGCCCTATTTCAGAGCAGATTCTCTCGCATCTATTCTGGTTATTTGTAATGGAGCAAAAATGCTGCATTTAAAGTGCAGCTGGCAATTTCGTGGGGATCTGAATCCTGCCTTGTATCAATTAATTTCAGAAACCTAACCAGGACATCCTGGAGACTGGCAGCTTCAGAGGGAAAAATAGACACATACCAGAATGACAGAATCACAGAATGACAGCATGGTAGGGGTTGGAAGGGAACTCTAGAGATCATCTAGTCCAACCCCCCTGCCAGAGCAGGTTCATCTAGGGAAGGTCACATAAGAACGTGTCCAGATGGGTCTTGAAACTCTCCAAAGCAGGAGACTCCAGAAGCTCCTGGGCAGCCTGTTCCAGTGCTCCATCACCATCACAGCAAAGAAGTTTGTCCTCATGTTGAGGTGGAACTTCCCATGGAACTTCCTGTGTTCCGGTTTATGCCCATTAAGAAGTTGGGATGGAAAGGGAAAAAGTCACCAATTCCAAAATTTTGCAGACTAAAATGAAAAGAAAATCTTGATTCAGATCAGAACAAAATACTGTTTCATCTCATGGGGGAAAAACTCCCAGTGCTTTCCACCAACTCAAGTATCATTATTAACAGAGAATGACTTTCTCACAGTGAATATGGCATTTGTGGAAATGCCAGTGATAGTCATAGGAAACTGGACGTGGCTTTTTGGTCTGAATAAGATGGTTGGGGCTGGACTCCCACAGCTGTCAAGCTGTGGAGTGCCTTTGTCCCACCGTGGGTGTTTAAAGCCAGGAGGTGGAAAACTGTCTCAGTCCTCTCTGCTTTGTGAGGAATAATGGAATATTTATTGGTCCACAGAGAGTGAAAACATCTTGCCAGCCTGGCAGTTATGGTCTTTCCTGGGAGCCGGAGTCTTGCTCTTGTATGTGACAATTGGTCCATAGGGGTTCTCCAGCAGAGAGGTATGAAGGGCCCAGAGAGATCTCCTAACCTGCTGGTGTGGGGGATGTCCACAGGTGGAGGCAGGACTCAGACCATGCACGCAGTGTCCTAGCTGAGCCTCAGCCCTGGGGTCCAGTTAGAAGTGAACTGACCCTCTCAAGGGCCAAGGACCTCCCTTTGTTAGAAAGGCCTGTAATAAAAACAGAAGTTTTGTTTCACCTGGAATTAAATGTTCCTGGCTAATCACTCTGCTGGTGAGAAGAAGGGAAAATAAAAGTGACTTGATCCATATTTTTTATAAAATAATTTTCTGGTTCAATGATTTAATTGAAAATTCAGTTGTTGCAGCAGAAATTCTTATCTGGGTTTCTCGGAGTCAGAAACTGGTAAGAGCATGGGATGGACCCTGTCCTGACCAGAGACTGGCTGCAAGGCATTGGCACAAGTGAACTGAAAGGTAGGTATGGGTTCTGCATCTGCTCCTCAGCTGAGCTCCAGCAGCTGTCCCCATGAGCAGGGACCACTAAACACCTTCTCTTCACATACCCCATTTGGCAAACACTTGTGGCAGTGTCAGCTATTGGGTCAGCTCAGGACAGGCCATCTCATTCCTAATGGACTTGCTGAAGCTCTAGGTGATGTTCAGCAGGACAAAACAAAGCCCATGCCAAGGTCATGGGAGCAATGAGCGTTGCCATCCAGGAGACATGAGTAATCTACATGTGGTGACAAGGGACAACACACTGCCTTCATGACCTTCCCTTGGACACAAGCAAGGTGTGGGTAAAATGATGGTGGCATTCTGGAAGTATATGGCCCAGGCAGGAGTGCACAGTGGGTGGGGGATCTCAGCTCTTAGTGCTGAGCATGGGAGCTCTGGATGGAGCTGGAGGATCTGTCTCCGCCTGCAGTTCTTGCTGCCAGGTGGCTCTGCCCTGCTGGGGTCACAGGCCAGGGCAGCAGGCAGATGGTCTATTAGTTTAGGTAGGGTTGATCCTGACAGAGAAGGAGGACTAGCTTCCTGAGGTCTTTCTTATCGCAGCTGTCTGTGGGAATTACTGGCATCCCATCACTATCAGTTGATCTCATTTTCACTGGCTGCCCTCGCCCTGTATTGCAGGGAGCCAAGGCACAGAGACATGCTGGTGTTCCTATGGGAGCTGGGAACATGCTCCAGCTACGGGTCTAGCTGTGCCTCCTGCCAGGGCAGCCCCACGCTGGGAGACCAGGACTGTGCTGAGGTCCTCTCCAGTCGCAGGGTCAGACTAGCTCTGGTGCAGCCTCTGGGCTGCCCCTCCACAGAGGGCTAAGACAGGACAGAGCCGGGCTCCTGATGTGGTTGTCCTCAGGGCTCAGCTCTTTCCTCAGGCCTTTGACACTACAGAGATTTAACACAGCCTTTGAAGGCCTCTTGTAGTTGTGTTGGGTCATGTCCTCCCACTGCCAGAGCTGGGCTTGTTGTCTGTGATGAAGCTTGGGCCTGAGCTACAACAGAGTGGAGAGAAGGCAGTGAGGATGCTCTTAGGATGTGTTAAGTGCAGGATGAGACAGGCATGACACAGCTTTTACACCAGTGCATGCTTGATTGCTAACACAGAATGAACCAGCTTCAGCAGCAGTTTTGTTTTCTCTCAGCTGAAGCCTGGCTTTCTCACCGTTCAGCATCCCAACTGTCATGAGTTGGTTGGGTTGTACCTCCACAGCCCTGTGCATGCAATGGGGAAGCATTTGTAGAGCCGCAGTCCGATACAAGAACCATCATAGAGCTAGCTTGGTCTGTCCTGTCTCTGGGGACCATGTAGGGAAATGAAGAGCTGGCTTGGTGCCTAGGTCCTCTGTGGAGGTGGATCTGGCAGAATAGATGCAGGCCTCTCCTTGTGAACAAGGTGCCTTTGTCCTGGAGCCTGACTCCCGCACTGCGTGTCCCAATGGTGCCACTCCTCCCCTCTTCAAATAGGGAAGGACAAAAGTCTAACTGGAGCTTAAGAGGAAGCAGAAGAGGCTTGAAGAGCAGGTTGAGTTGGTGCCTGGCTGCCATGGCCTGCTTGACTCCTCTGCTGATGGGCTTGTCACCACTCTCATGAGTTCAGGTTGTGCCTGTCCAACTCCACTAGGTATGAGAGCCTGAGAGAGGTTGCACTAGACACCTGGAAAAATTAAGGCTGGCAGGGATCCCTGGAGGTCTCTAGTCCAGCCTCCTAATTGTCAAAGCTGGGGCAGGTTGCTCCTGGCCTCGTCCAGTTGTTCTGAAAATCTCAGGGTAGAGACTCCACCAGCTATGGGCACCTGCCGCAATGCTTGACCACTCTTAAAATGACCTGTAACCATGGGGCAGATAAACAGAGGGCCAGAGAGGCCAGACTGCTGTCCTCATGGGCAAGATAGTGCTGAAGCAGCAATGCACCTCCCCACCGGATTCCAGTGCTCTTCTGCTCAGCCTCCAGGCCACCATCAACCATGGCATAGCTAAAACCTGAGCAGCACTGGCTGGTGACCCCGATGCAGAGGCCAAACAGAGGGAGTTAAAGGACTAAAGGATCATCTCCCTGTGGGGGTCTAGCAAGGCCAGCTGGTGGAGTTGTCTTCTTCCTGAGCTGGAATTAGAGCTGTCTGGAAAGTGTGCTGCATTTCCCACAAAGGTTTCAGAGGACTTGCACACCTTTCACTTGCATTACAATTTTGTGTGCTCTCACAGGTCTCCAAAGAAGAGCTTGGCAGGTAGATACTTGCAGGGGGCTTGCCAACTAGAATTAAAAAAATACAAAGCATCATACTTTTCTGGCCAAGACCTCTTCCAAACCTAGACAAAATGAGAAGTCTTCCCAGCAGCTTTGGTGGTAAGACATGAGGTTTGTCTTGGTTTGGTTTTTTTTTTTGGTTAGTTTGTTTTTCAAAAAGCCGTTTTGTGTCAAAACAAAGTTTTAGATGAAAACTTTTCAATCAGCTCAGGGGACAGCCAAGCACAGAGCCTGCGGGTTTCCCTTCTGCATCTCTGAGTCATTGTGAGAGTGGAGGGTCTCTATTTTTAGCCTCTGTGCACACTAACTGATACCAGGCACAGAGCCAAGCTGCTCTTCAGCACTGGGGGACTGCTGCGAAACATCGGCACCAGCACAGAGCTGGTCCTTGGGTCTGGGCTTGGGTGCAAGGCATGGCACCTTTGTGGAGAGGAACAGCACGAGGAAGGAATAGAGGTGTGACCCTCCCGTCCAGCCTGGGAGCATGGTGGGGGAGCTGCTGTGTCAGATGATAGCCACCGTGCAAGGGAGTCATCTCTCCCCTCGATGTTCTCTGTGCTGGAGCAGGAGGGTCAGTTCTGCACAGGGATTAGTGGCCATGTTAGACTCACATCATCTTCCCTTGGAAATGTAGGAGTTGGATTTTACTGTGGTTTTTATGGTAACTGCCTGTAGCAGAAAATTTTGAGTTTTATTTAGTTAAGCCCAACCACTCAAACCTGACAACTTGAGAACTGTTTGAATTTGAGCTTGGCACAGTGATGCTTTCTTGGGAGCAAAAAGCTTTGTTGCCCTCTCCAGCCTGGACTGGTTTCACTGGTGGGACTGCAGCTGGGTTCAGAATTTTTACTTGCTTTATTTTTGAAGAATCAGCTTTGAAATACAGAAAAAACACCCTTTCTTCTGCCGCTGTTCCAGGAGACGGGTGGAAGGAGACCATGTTTTTTAAGTAGCGCCATTGGGTGTGAAACAGCACAGGGACAGGCAATGGAGAGTGCCCTGCCTTGGGCCAAAAGTGGTCTTGCAGACCAAAGGTGGCTCTTTTGAGCATATGAGTTAATTCTGCATGTAAAATATGGTTTTTTCAGTAAAGCTGTTGGGCATGCCCACAGATGTCAAACATGCAAGAGCGAGACTTCCACAACCTACCAGAGTGGTTCTGTATGAGGAAACAGGACACCATGTAGATGTGTGTCTGTGGGCTGTGTGATACGTGGGTTAGCACAGAGAGGAAGGCAGCAGGTAGGTGGTCAACCCAAATGGTTGAAGAAGAGATGTTGCAAAAATAGCTCATCACTGAAGAGACTTGAGGTGTAGGTGATGTGCCTGAGAAACAGCGCTTTAGTTGAAGATGAACTTAGTTGCCCTCTGCCGTAGAGGTTCACATCTCCATCATTATATGAAACATCACACATCAGCTCTGTGGTAGCATGCTCATTAACCGCAACTGAAACCACCACAAGACCGAGTCCAGCCTTGGAAGGATATGTGTAAGGAGGCAAAAAACCCCTACACAAGCCCTTCAAGCCCCTTCCAGACCCAAAAGGTGCTGTTCCACTAGTCTCAACAAAAAGCCCTGAAGCAGAAAGAGAAAGTGGGGACTGGAGGAACTTGGTTCCTCTTTAACTCATACACATTCACTTTCTTCCCTGAACCATTTTAAGAGTTGTAGAAACAGTAGGCTCTGTTTTTGTGTGACTCTGGCATTACTCTGTGCAAGGACTTCGCTCCTGATGTGCTTCCGCACAACTGGGATATGGAGTGTAAGATCACAGTATAATTCAGGCAGGACTCACTGCAATGCCAGCACAGGTTGCTCAGGGTCTTTTCCAGGAAAGTTTTGCAAATTTTAAAGAACAGAGACTCCAAAGTCCCTCTGGGTCCCTGCCCCATTTCTTGACCACTGGAAGAAACTCATGAGGAGTTATCTAGTGATCCAGCTCTTTATGTGCAATCTGTGTGAACCGCATCATTCCAGCTGGACTGTAGTGAAACCTTCCTCATCTTTTCTTAGCCAGAGGGGTTCGAGGTGCCCACCTGGAGTTGTCTAGCCAAGCTTTGCATTTGGTTGAAAATGGCCTGTGTTATCTGAGGGTCACATCTCCCTTCCACATCTCTCTAGGATTGATCTGATCATCCCCATTCCCCTGCTCAGAGTGGTTGTGGTAGACAACATCCCAGGGTCTATCTTACCTCTTCTAAGGGTGGGGCCACCTAGAGACTTTCCTTATGGTCCTCCAGGACCTCAGCACACAGGCACCTCCACAGCAGTTTCCAGAGAGGGCTCTATCCTCACTAGTTACTGGTTGGTGCCGTCATTTATGCCCATGTGCAGA
The DNA here is from genome assembly GCA_013400335.1 of Eurystomus gularis. Classification (NCBI taxonomy): domain Eukaryota; kingdom Metazoa; phylum Chordata; class Aves; order Coraciiformes; family Coraciidae; genus Eurystomus; species Eurystomus gularis. The sequence goes on from VZZY01000075.1 coordinate 153,162, forward strand.
GCCCTGGCTTTACCCCTGCACTTCATGCAGCTTTATCTCACCTACAGCATAAGAAAATTTCAATAATGAGGGCAGCATATCTACTTTCCACACAAATGCTAATGAGCCTAGAATCATACAATTGCTTAGGTTGGAAAAGAACTTCAAGATCACCAAGTCCAACAATTAACCTAACACTGCTGCTAAACCATGTCCCTATGTACCACATCTACATGACTTTTAAACACGTCCAGGGATGGTGATTCAACCACTGCCCTGAGCAGCCTCTTCCAATCTGTGATAATCTTTTCAGTGAAGAATTTTTTCTGAATATCCAACCTAAACCTCCCTTGGTGCAACTCGAGGCCGCTTCCTCTTGTACTATTGCTCATTACTTGGGAGGAGAGACCATCACCCACCTTTCCACAACCTCCTTTCAGGGAGTTGTAGAGAGTGAGAAGGTCTCCCCTGAGCCTCCTTTTTTTCAGAATAAATAGACCCAGTTCCCTCAAATGCTTCTCATAAGACATGTTCTCTAGACCACTTTGGTACCCTTTTTTGGACATGCTCCAGCCCCTCAGTGTCTTGGAGTTAGGGGCCCAAAACTAACCCCAGGATTCGAGGTGTGACCTCCCTAGTGCCCAGTCCAGGGGGACAATCCCTGCCCTGGTCCTGCTGGCCACTCTAGTGCTGATCCAAGCCAGGGTGCTGGTGGCCTTCTTGGCCACCTGGGCACACTGCTGGGTGCTAGTGTTAGCCTTCAGGAGCCCATGTTGTCACACAAGCTGCAGAGGGATGTCTATCAGAGCCCATGGTGGATCCCAGGTGGGTGGCCTTGCATAGGCTTTAGAGCTGTTCTGCCTTACGAGGAGGACATAGCCTAACCTCAGGCAGTGCCGGCTGGGATGTGCACCAATGTGAACAACTTCCCACTGGACTAGGTGTCCATTTTCAGCTTCCTGGGGAAATCGAAATATGAAAAACATTTCCCCATAAGTGCAGAAACCTCCCATCCTCTTGCTCCCTGCTGTCTCCTGTTGCTCATTAAAAATTAGGAAAAAATGTGAAATTTAGAGGGAATTTGGAAAAAAATGGAAAAAAAATATATTTGCAAAACATCTAGAATGAAACCTGGATTTTTATTTTAAAGTGCAGAAACAATATTTTTCTTTAGACATCTTTATTTCCAACAGAACAAAATGCCATTTTCACAAGCAAGTGGAAATTCCCGTTTGCTACCCTTGCTCTAATAAACATGAAAAGGAAGTTTTTGTCTGATTCTGATGATAGGTAAATCATGCGAGCTCACACCTAGGCAAATAATGACATTTTGCAGTATGCAAAGGCCAGGTTCTGTTCTGTTTGGCTTAGGTGACGCTGCACCAGTACACAGAGTAACCGAAAAGCAAACGAAGCAGCTGGATGCCAACTCTTCTCAGAGGACCCCTCCAGCCTGCAGCTCATTTTGAGTATGTGGTAGCATTCTTCCATGGTGCTGAAAATAGTTGCTATCACCAGAAACTTCCTCAAAGAGTCTTCCTCCAAGGTCCCAGCGAGTGCGTACGCAGCAGATACGCCGTGGTGACAAATCTCATGAGGAAGTTTGCACACAGATGATCCTTCAGACGGTCTACTTGGAAATGATGTGTGTCTCGCCTTCCCTGGGGACACATTTGCATTCCCCATGTAGTCTTCACTGTCAGCTGTGACTCTCTCTTGTAAGGATCTCATACAAAGTCCATTTCCAGTGGTCAGAACCTCTTTTCTGGCAGCTCTGGCCCATGTTCTTTCACATTATAAAGGGAGTGTGGGCACCTGGGTAGTAAGCAAGTCACCCAGTAACACAAAGACCTCCATTGAAGGCATGTGGCATCCTTTTTGCTTGTGTTGCTCAGACTGTTTGACTGTCCAGCTACAGAAAAGCCATCCAGACAGCTGACAGGGTGCAAACCATATCCAGAGTCTTTTGGACCTGAAGCATTTGTTGTGTTCTTGATGCGGCTACTGCATCAACCAAGATGGTTTGATGGTGCAGGAAGGAGAGATCCATTTCTCCACACACCTGTTTCCCAATGGGTCTGTTTTTTTTGTCCCATCTCAAGGCTCAGCTGGCTCTTTCCTAGCTCCAACGATACCAAACTGAGTAGCCATCTCACCAAAAGAAAAGCAAACTTCTCTTGGCTTCCTTGATGGCCTCTTACACTGGCCCCCTTCTCAGGGATGTCACAGAATCACAGAATCATTATGGTTGGAAAGGACCTCCAGGGTCATCAAGTCCAACCTTTGTGTCACACCAAGCGTGTGGGTGAGATGTCCCATCTCTGTTCATGTGGTTTGCAATGACTTAGAGCCTGTAGAGGGTTGAGAAGACCTTTCTCTAAGGGAAAGCACAGCAGTGGACAGAGCTCTATGAATGCCTGAGGTTGTGAAACATGACACCAGGAGCAGCTTTCCCAGCTCTGAAACCCCAAGCCACAGACCAGTGCAAGAAATGAAAGCTCAGTGAGGACAGCACAGTTATTTTTGTGTTTCTAGGGAGGATTTCTGTTTCACAGGAGCAGAAATGTTCTTTTTTGCTGCTGTAAGAGCCCCAGAGCCATGACACTTTCACATGGTCCCACTGCCACGTTTGTGAAGACACAAAAGGAGACAAAATTAAGAAATGTAAGTTTGGTTTTCAGTTGTAGGCGATGCAGCTGTGACAGGGAGAGTCCCCAGACTTGTCTGTCACTAACCTTTACTGCTGTCTAGTTGAAACATGAAGCAGTCCCAAGAGGTGTGAGGCTGCCCAGCATCCAGGCTTGAATTGCAGAAGACATTCTCCATCTGCTGCACTCCAATAATTAACAACCGGGAGTGTGCTGCTGTTTGACGAGGCTGCACTGATGCCATTTTTATCAGATATTTGGAAGCCGAAATTAATTACCTCTTCCCACATGTGTGAGGAGTGCTATCATTTGGGGTATTTGCATAGATCAGTGCTAATTATTTATTTCTGTTGCAGAGGGTGCTTTGCCCAGTGATGGCCCAGACCTGCTCAGGCTGCTGGCCTGCAGAAGGGAATGGTTTTTGTGTTGAGTGTGTTAGGTGTGTTTCTCACACTGCTTTCTTCAGAAGCAGTCCCATGGGCTCAGGCCTCTGGACGGCAGCAAGAAAAATTTTCCGTGTTCTTCAGCAATCCATTTTTGCTGGTTGCATTCTCACCTTGGGCTAAGCCAGTCCTCTCCCTTTTGCTACTCCCATGTCGGGGCTGCTAGTGCTTTCTCTAGATTAGTCCAACAAGTCTTTTTTATTTTTAATCTTACCCCTTCAACTCAACATGGATTTTTCACTTCTCTTTCTAGCTCGTTTGTGACAGCCATTGGCCCTCCTGCTTTATTAATGCTAGAAATCCCTGAACTACTGGCACATTTTAAAGGCTGCTATAACCCTGGAGCTCCACAGGCAATGTAAAATTCTCCTGCCTTTCACTAAAGCCGATAGCTGAGCATCGCATGCCCATGAGCTAGTGGGCAGTCCCCACGTTACTACCACATGGAATCGTGGAGCTCCACTAGTGTGAGATGAGATCTAGCTTGGAGAAACACAATTGGTGCGGGTTCCTGGAGCCAAGATCTTCACCAAACCTGCAGCAGCCACGTCTAAGGAGATCTTTTGCTCCAGAATTCTTTTGTTCGTCTAGCTGTTCTTAGGAAACATGATTCCTTGTTCCTTCATGATGCAAGAAGGGTATCCACTCTGGATAGCTCTAGCTTATGGAAAAGCTCTGTACAGCTCCTGCCAAAACCCAAGGAACCTTCCTGCTGGCAACAGAAAGGACCTGTGCTCATGTGTGGTTTCTTTCTCTTTCTCCTGTGTCAGGTCTGTGGCGTCTCACACTGGGACCATTGGAAAGTGCCCTTTTCTTGTGGGCAGAAAGCACCGTCTGCATACCTACTGCCTTCTGAAGGCTGGGACATAAGTGGGCCAATAAACTCCTGTTTGCAAGTCCTGTGTGCACAGGGGTGTCCTTTGTTCACTCTGTCCTTGTTGGAAGAGCACGCCTGCCATTCACCAGCACTCAGCGGTGGTTACACCACTTGGATCGCGCTTCATTTGTGAATGTATTAACAAAACTCTTTAACAATAATAAGCTTTAAATAACGAGTGGCAACTGGTGAATGGAGCCTCCATCTGTTCTCACCCGCAATGTGCAAAGTCTACCAAAGTCAATGGACTTCTCTCTGCTGAATTCAATGGGCGTTTTGCCAAAACCTGTGTGAATAAAATGACACTTGTGCATATATTTATGAATGGTGAGGTGGGGGATATGTGCGAACCCAGCATCCACTAAGTGCCCATGAAACTGCTCCTAACACAGTTTTTAGTGAATCTCAGCAATTGCCTGTCTGAAAATTTCATGCCTTCCTGTCTCAGGAAGAGGATCTCCATAGCCCTGGAACGATGCCTGTGCTGCATCGGAAGAGGGTCACGTCAGAAAGCAATGGCATTGCAAAGGACACAGCTTCCCCAGTGCAGAAGTGGGTTTTGGAGACTTTAGCACTGTACCTGTGACTAATTTGTCCTGGGATTTCTTTATGGCAGACAATTGCTGCTGTCACAGGGTTTATCTAGTTGTAAAAAATTCCAGTGTTGTTGTGCCTCCTACAAAGGAAAATGAGGCTTGGGGAAGAATTCTGTGTAACTGTGTGTAATGTTGCTCTGAAGTCACTCGTGAAGTCATAAGGGGCCCTTGAGCTGTTGAATTGACACACAGGGAGTCAGCACATAATGAGCCCAATTAGGAATGTCTTTAACATCCCTCTGGAAGTGCACGCATTCTCCATTATCCTTCCAGATACCCACTTGGACATATTGAGTTGCTGCAGCCAGTTGAAGAGAAAAAGCAGGGTTATTCTGGATTTGTTTTGATATAACCATCCAGTATTAGTCCTGAAATGATGTTCTGGGTAAAACATAAGCCCCAGAGTAATATGTCCCACCTGAGCACCAGCAACCCTCCTTTTCTTTTTTTTTTTTTTTCTCTTCAGAACCTCTGTAAGAAAGCAAAATAGTAGGAGACAGACAAGGAGGAAGGTCAAGTGTCCTGGAGCAAGTGGACAGAAGTCTTGATGGCATCACAGGATCTCCCATAGTGGAGCTGAGAGTTGGATGGGGACAAGAGCCCTTGTAACACATTGCCTGAAGGTGTCTGACTCCTGGCCTCTTCACAGAAGCTATTGGTGTGAAACAGCTTTTCTTATTTGCTTGCAGTCCCGATGTCTGCATGCCATTGCCACCTCCCTGATCCCTCAGAGGTTCCAGTGGTCAGCACTTCTGTGGTCAGTGGTCAAAGTCTTCCTACAGTGGTTCTCCCCATTCTCTGAGCAGTTACTCCTGGGAAGAAGGGTGCATTTCACTCAACAATAAATGGGAAAAGCCATTTCCTTAGAGCTGTAAAATATAGTTGAAAGCTACATATAAGGAACAGAGATGGATAGGAAGAGGTTTTTAACTCCATCTTATAATTTCAGGTTGAGGATGTTTCCTGAAGCACCAGTGAGGTGCACCTGCTGTCTCAACCCTTCTCTCCCTTTTTGGAACAATGCAGTTGTGGTTCCTATATGAGATTCCATTTGTTATTTATTTGCTTCTATGTGGAATTGCTGAATTCTGTTGTAGCTTTTCAAGATCTTCGGCAGAAAGCAATGAAGTTGGAGCTCTGGGAAAATACGTGAGCCTAACAACTGTCTCCCACCGGCAGGTGCTGGGGAGGTCAGGATGGATGCAGACATGTCTCACAGGGCCTTTTTTCATGAGCAGCACGGGCTGATTTCTTTTTCTCTGGCCCTTGGTAGTGGTTGTCTCATCAAACGCAAACATCTTAATGACTTGAGCTATTCAGTGGATTTCCTCTCTATTATCCTGGCTAAGCTATTTGCTCTACTCACAAGCTGGCAAGCATTTCCAGGTCAGCTGAAAATGCTTTGTAAACTTTTGCACATCATTACATCTAAGTAGGAGGGTTATAAAGCAATGGAGAGAAGTTAAAAGGCAATTTACCTTTTAGGAGGAATGCAGGTACCCTGGTGACAAGCTCTTGTCTCCAACAGAGGATCTGTGAAGCAGCAAGGCAAGAAGTCGGGAGAAATCACAGGCTTTCTCTCCAAGGGGGAAATCTGCTATTTTCCTGCTTGTGAGTGATATCATACACCTTAATAACACCCCCACCGCTCCCCACGGTGTCATCTGAGTTGGCTCCCTGCACACCGTCACCTAAAGGCCAATTGCTCTGTGTTCCACCCTTGCAAGCAGAGCTTTGCTGCTGACACCGGAGTGGCTCAGGGTCAGGTCCCTGGCAGATGGCATCTGCTCGCTGCTGCCCTTTCTCCCTCTCAATCTGGTTAACAGCTCAGCAGTAACGGTGCTGAGCTGGCTGGCTGTCCTGGGGCTCTGGGCAGACTTTGTGACACGTTTTTATTTGTGTAAACCGGATCTCTGTTCCTACTGGGAAATGAAGTTTTCTGTGGTATTTGACCGAGGAGTCCATCCATTACAGTTTGTTCATCACGGAGACGAGCAATGCGGCTCTTCTCCTCGCTCCCTGTGTTTGGATGTGCTGAATCTGTGCCCTCACCAGAGCAGTGCATTAAGCTTGCCCACAGGGCAAGTGATTTTTCTAGTGCTGACAATTTTGTACCTAGCTGACTTGTTCAATGCTGTGCTAATCCCAACCAGACAAAACTAACTGCTGAAAAGAGGGAAGAAGACAGCCAGAGCTTTTATGTTCAGCCACCTTTTGCAGTGCCTCCAGGAATAGTCTGAGGATTTTCTGGCTACATTTGCATAGGGGCAGCCATCTTCCTGTGCTACAGGCTTAAAATGGCTTTGTTTTGTTTTTGTATTGAGCTGTATGAGATCACTAATGATATGTCAGTACTTGAGATCACGGTGCCTCCAGGAAGCACTCCAGAAGGTTTCTGAAGGCAGCAGGCTCTAGTATTCCTGGCTGCTGCAGCAGGCTTGTGTGGAGTAAAATCACAGCAAATGATTAGCTGCTGTTAATAATCAAAAACCTCTTTGCATCATTACAGTGGTTGAGTCAACAACTCCGAGAAACAGCCCATGCCACTGTGGGCCTGGGCCAACTGATGCTCTTCCAAGTTACTTCTGGGCATGGTTCAGGACTCCTTGTAGAGCAGATAGCAGTCCCATTAACCAGGCTGGATCTAGCGTGTTGTTCTGGTGGCTCAGAGTTTAATAGCAAAGTTGTGGGAGGGTCTGGGCTGCTTGATCCCATGCCAGCGGTTTGGGAAATGTTTAATTCACTCATACAGACCTGAAAAGATTGTGGGTGTGGGTGTCGTTAGCATTGCCAGGTTTCAAGGACAGTATTATTGTCAAGATAAATCTAAAGATAAGATGCTTGAAAAGAACTAGCAGAGTTGAAAAACTCCACAAGCAAAGGTGAGAATGTGGCTCATTAGTAAGTCAGAGCAAGACAGATGGTTCAACTGGCAGGACAGTGTTTCACTAAAGCTTGGCTTTTGGGGCGAGTTTTCACAGGAGGGCTGGACAGCCGAGCCAGGTTCCTGCTCACAATGTGAGTCCTGGTTAGTTTTTTCTGTCTTTGTGGCAGAGCAGGAGGATGTGCTGGGCATAAACTTGGCAAGGGGCCTGTGCCTCCAGTTTTGGCGGCGTGGCTGAGTCCTGATAGCATCAATAAATGATGCAGATGTCCAGAAGACAGCAGTGTCCATCTGGCTGTATTTGTTGATCCATAATTTGGACTTTCAGGCTATTCACAAAATCTGCTCTTTAAATGCTAATTCTGGAGTGCTACTCTGCAAGGCACAGAAGCAATCCTGGCTGTCCTATGATCCCACTCATCTCCTTGGCAGATCCTACGCACTTTATTCCCATGGCTTGCAGATTGCTCTCCAGGTCTCATTCCTATCTATCTCTCAGCCCAAACACCAGCTGCACATTTGCACTCAATTATGCACCATCCAGAGCCTCCTGAATCCTTACAGAAGATGATTCCTGCATGACCAGGAGCTTATCTGACCGCAACCTTCTACACTGCTCTTCAACCTGCACCTAGAGCACGCAAGACAAATACATTCTCCACCTCAAGAATTGCTATGAGTCCCTTGTGTGAGGGAAGGGACCACCAGGACATCACTGTTCACTCAAGTCTGCTGGATTTTGGGCAGTGAGAGTACCTCCTGAAAGAGGTCTTGCTGAAATAGTGCTGGAGGGTCACCCTTTCCCAAAGGCATAAACCTGCCTGGCTGGAGTCCAGGACATGCTTCCACTTCACTCAAGCCACTTCACTCAAGTTTCTAAGCTTTTCTCAGTGTTCAGGGCAGCATCAAGACAACTCATTAGCAAATGAAATGGGTGGCAGACTGCACTAGCTCAGGGCATGGCTTTGCCACTTGTTGGGACCTGGCTTGAGAGCAGCTCTGGTATTTGCTGGCCACTGTGTAGACCTGTCCCACACTCCTGGTTTAATCATCTGGACTGATAAAAACACGTAGCCCCATGGGCTGTTGGTTAAACACTAGACCATGAGTAGCCAATCTGGGGCACAGAGCCCAAGGGATTTTCTATCTGGACCATGGACCTGGAGAGGATTCCTCATGGGGCAGATTCCTGGAGAGTTGTGTCACTGATGTGGGAGCTGCACTTTGGTCATCTCCTTCCCAACACAGTCATAAGGAGTTAAGGGTACTACTGAAGCTTTTCACTTTTTCACCCATAAGTGCTTAATTTTTGGCTCCTGAGTCTTGTCTACGATGAAGGGGAAATTCTAACTGTAGCTGCTCAGCAGTGGTAACTTGTGACCGAGGAATGATCTGGCAAGCAGGGCAAAAAGGCCCAACTACAAAAGGGGTCAAACTGGTTGGAATCAGGAATGCCAGGAACAGAATGACTCCTTGCAAGGGACTGGTGCTGGTGCAAGGGTGTGTAGGGAATCTGCTTGTGATGCATCTTGCAGTAGGACTCTGCCCAATGCATTGGGGTATCATTACAATTCCCCAGCAGGGACATTTACCTTCTTAAAAAGTAGTCAGTCCGGATTTGTGCTGGCATCAGTTCCAGTGCCCAAGAGCTTGGCTGGCACATTAGTGAGGACAAGAGCTTGCCAGCAAAGGAGCCATCCCGCTTCCACAGTGCCTAGTACCTTACAAATGCACCTCTTACACATGCACCCCTCACCAACTTTCCCCCCTTGAGTCATGTCTAGAAACACCAGCTATCCTTGGTTGTTTAGAAGTGAGGCTTTCGCCTGCCTGCTCCTCATCACAGCAGAGCTGGCCAAGAATGAGTCTTGTTTGGGTATAGACATGGTTTCAGGATGTGTGGAAGGTTCAGACTTGACATTAGGAAACATTTACTTACTGAGAGGATGGTCAGACACTGAAACAGGCTTCCTAGACAGGTGGTTGATGCCCCAAGCCTGTCAGTGTTAAGAGGCATATGGACAATGCCCTTAATAATATCCTTTAACTTTTGGTTAGCCCTGAAGTGGTCAGGGAGTTGGACCAGATGGTTGTTGTAAGTCCCTTCCAACTGGAATTATTCTGTTCTGTTCTGTTCTGTTCCATTCCATTCCATTCCATTCCATTCCATTCCATTCCACTTTTCGAAAGTTTAAGGATGTCTGAAAACTGCAGAGAGATGATGGTTGGACTCCATATAAAGAGGTTACACTGAAAGACAAAACAAGGAGCAAAAATTAGGAACAGAGGAATGTTTTCCAAATTGCAAAATGAAAAGACCCTGATACTTTTATTGCCCAGGCAGGGCAAGATCCAGAAGCTGGAGCTTCTCAGCTTGGCTTCACACTCCTGTTCCCCAGCACCCAGAGATGTGGGACACATTGTCATTGTCTCTGAGTGAGGTGTCTAGACCAGCTTCAGGGTCAATACAGGGAATGAGGCACTTCTATGGTACAATTCACCTGCTTGGCGGGTAAGTCAGAATCAGATGAGTAATTTCTACTTTTTCGTCTCCAGTGCTTATAAAGGGAGCTGGGGATGAGTAGCTGACATGGGATTCCCTGCCTTTTAGCCATTTTACAGGGGAAGTGAGATGATCCCACTTGAGTTTTGGACACTGGCATATTATTTCCGCTTCGTATCCCACTTCACTTTGGGGAGAGCTCGTCCTGTTGCCTGGGGCAGGCAGATCTCTTTTTCTCCTTCCATGGTGGAACAAGAGGACTTCCAATAATCAGAGTATGTGATTATGTGGATGTGCGTATGCTCATGAAAGGTGAAGCCTTAGAAAAACCATGTGCATGCCTCCTACAAAATTGATGTTTTTACAATGGTAGGTAGTTTCTACAGTTGCCAAGCTGTAGAAAAAGTGAAAAATCTGCACAGCGCTGAAGGCAACTAACTCTTCATGGGAAAAAATAAAAGAAATAATGAAAGTAAAATATAACAAAGGATGTTTTGGTTCAACATGAGGGAAACCTTTTGACCACCAAGAAGGGCAAATGCCAGGGAAATTGCCTGGGGAAAATCTTGTGACTCCAGGATTTTAAAGATGCCACCAATACAACTCAAAGTTGGTCAAAGTAAGACCTGAACATCTGTCATTTGCTGTGGCATTCACGAGGTCAGGATTAACAATTTAAGGAGCTTTGAAATCTTACCAGCTATTTCTAGAACAACAGGAATATCCACAATCCCAATAATTAATATCAAGGATAATTTTGGACACCTGTTAAATTTTGTGTTCCCTTGGTCAGTGGGGCAAGTTGAACACTTGAGTTAGGGACCAAGAAGAGGCTGATGGAGGTTGCTGAGCATCAGCATATGTGCATTTATTAGCATATATAACAATGGAGTTGGACCTGCAATATCTTGTGCTCTTTCAAAGCAGACAAGACAGTGGTGAAAACCCAGCCTGCTGACATCACAGGTCATTTAGGAAACAGTTTATTTACATGCAGTGTGCGCCCTGGTGCTCAGGCTCAAGCTGGCTGTGAAGGTGCGTGCACACGCTGTGGCATGTGAGTATTTCTCATTCTTGATGGCAGCACACTAAGCCCTGTGCCAGGTTGTTGCTCCTGGACTGAAGTTCTGGCTGGATTGCTGAGATGCTCTGCATAGACAAGGTTAGGGGAGTTCCTCTCACTCACAGGTCTTGAATTTTTCCATTTCCTGCCTTTTATGCATCCACGTCAGCAAATTCCCTTGGAAAAAAAACAAGGTCTAGAAGAGGGCAGGTGTGGCCAAACGGCCTATGCCTGCTGACGTGAAGGGAGCAAGTCACACCATTAAAGATTCTGGGGAGGGAACCAGTTGATTCCTTCCCACCTTGTGCTGCTCACAGGCAGCAGATAGATCTGGGGGGTGGTGGTGTGATGAGAACTCTATAGTCTGGATGATCCAGAGCTAATATTTGCAAGGCATGAGATGTCATGAGAACATCAGGACAGGACTCGTGTCAGGAGAGTGGCTTTCAGGACACATGGACACTGTGGTAGAGGGACCTAACTGGCTTATGGATATAATCTTTGCTACACTGTCTGTGAGCTGTCTGTGAGACTGTCATAACTGTCTTGACCTCAGAGCCTCCCTGCTCACTACAGGGAAAAAGTGCCTAACTTTGGGCTTGGCCAAGTGACTCAACCACAGCACTAACTCTGGGAACTTCCAAATCCTCCCACAGTGCTTTACAGGGCAAGAACACTGCTACCTCTACAGGCCTGCTCCTCCCTGGCACACTGACCATTTGAGGGATCACCTGGCAGCATGCCTTCATATGGGCTCTGGTCAGAGCAATCAGGCACGGGTAATTTTCACTGGAAAGGCCACTCATCTCTAGAGTTGTTCTGGATTCAAGGATGCCTCATGTCTTCTCTGTCTGCTTCCATTCGTGCTGGCAAGAGCACTCACACACGCTCATGGGGAAAGTTTTTGACTCTAAGGATGCAACATGAGGATGACCAGGGCATTGCAGCCACTTGTGTGTGTTTCTCACCAGAAGGGCTCTAATTTTGCCAGTGAAAGATAGAAGCACCTGAAGCTGCAAGCAGTCTCTGGCTCTGAAGAGATGTGTTCCTATTGCTGTTCTCCAAGGAAATGGGACTTCAGATTCTGTAACACCTGCCTCAATCTCTGGATTTTGTTCTTTGCTGTCATGGTTATACCAAGCATGGCACTGGCTCATAGCAGAGCATTTCTGTAAACCCTTCATAGCAACAACCCTAGTAGAACGTTGGTGGGAAATGCCTGGAGACACTCTCTGTTCTCTTTGGGACATTTATGGAAGGAGCAAGCAGGTTAAGCTCTGCTGATTCACAGAGTTAGAGGAGCAAAGACATCCTGCTTGTCTGTAATACATTGCTGGTGTCCCAGTTCTGTAAACATCCTCTCACCAGGGCCTAAATCAGTCTGTCACATGTCACCGCTCCATCTCCTGTTATAGCCCTGCAGAAAAGAAGAGTGCTACAGACCTCAGGAAATAGCTCCAGTCACACTGCCAAGGAGAGACTTGGACAAGGCTGTTGTTGACACCCATATGGATAGGAAAGAAGCACCATGGCACAGGGTGGATGAAAAGGCATGTATCTCCTTGAGTCTGTGCCCTCCTTTTACCTATGTGAAGACAGATCAATCCTAGTTAGTTACCATGTCTGGAAGTGTTTAAATGTCTTTTAAGTAAGAAAAACAGAAAAACCCCACCCTTCCCGCTAGGTTTTGCTTCCAAATGAAGAAACTGCACACTCAGCCTGGCCTGGATTCTGGGTGATGGGCAGACACTGCTTTTTGGTGAAGCCCAGCTCTCCATCACAACCCAGATAAATGGGAGGCAGGCACATGGACAGCGAGCATTTTACTCTTCTCCCTGAAGGTACCAGCACAGCAGGGCTGGATGGCCAAAGCTCTCTGAGGCCCAAGGGGGTGCCAGGGCTAGAGCTTGCCAGTGGGCAGGAGGATGTCTGGATGTGCATGGTGAACACAAAGTGTGGTGCAGTAGGAGAGAGTAGGACCTACAAGTGGGTGCAAAAGTTTCCCCCCACAAACCCACTTGTGGAGGCTAACCTGAGCCGCCTCTTTATTTTCAGGTTGCTGGAAGTAGACAGAAGCTTGAAAACACCGACAAGGTCAGAATGCAGTAGGCAAAATAGGATCCAACATGTTTTTTTAATGCTTAAATATCTTAATTTTAATCTGATTTTATACTTCTGAGGCTTGACAGTAGCTGGTGACACTGAAACTCATTGCTGAAGAAACCAGCCATCCTGTGCTCCTACAAAAGCATTCTTGAAGGACCACACTTGCCTGAAATCCAAGCAACAGAAATAAAATCATTAAAAAAGCAGATTTGCGCCCTACCACTGTTGTGGAAAAAGCGCCTATTTTTGAAGTTTCACAGTTACACATTAGTGGTACCACTTTTTTTCTACACTCCTTTATTGTTTAGAAAGCCCACAAAAGTGGCAGCAATTGCAGGACTGCTGTACCTGAGAAACCCTGAACTCAGAGCACGCTCATCTGTGGAAATTTACTGTGCAATCTCTGCAGCACAGGGAGAATGCTCTTCCTTCCTAATTCCTTAGAGCTCTTGTGCTGTAGGATTACTGCTGTTAACAATAGCATGTAAAGCTTTCAGGAGGAAGCGTGATTTTTCTGATGCTGGGCGTTGTGATGTCCCCCACTGCAGACACAGCCGCTGACCCTGCTGCTTGAGCTCCACATCTCTTTACTGGTTCCTCAGGATGGGGTGGGATGGCCACTTTGGAGTGTGTTGCTCTGCCTGATATTTGATGGTGTCTCCCTGAAAACCTGAAACAGAAATATGAAGATGTGCTCACGAGGCTCAGACTTGAGCTCCCCGCTTAGGTGAAATGAAAGCGTGGTTTTGTGAAGAGTTAAAAAAAGACAAAGCTCCTCAAAATATTTGATTTATGAGGCAGAATGAAACCTGGGACATCTGAAATCATACTTGAGATGTCATTTGGGTCCCCATTGCCTAAGACAGTCCTGAGATGAGCTTGAAAGGTCCCTTCCAACCCAAACCATTCCATGATTCTATGGTTAGTAAGTTACCCTACAAAAAGAAGTAGCTCAGGTACCTGAATGGGAGTCTTCTGCACCATGCACACCAGCCTTCTCCTGGCCCAGTGAACATTTAATTACATACCCTGGATGAAGACGGTTGTTTCTGCAGCCTGCGCCTGGGGCATGCACTGAGCGTGAGGAGTGGAGCCAAGGTTCTGACTCTGCTCAAACAAAGACGGTGCTTGAATCTCTGCTCTCCATGCCTACCCCTGAAAAGGCTCTGTCAAACCAGGCACTTTCTCTGCCAGAAGTTTTGATAAAATTGTTTCTTGGGAACACGCCTGGCCAATCTGCAGTTTGCGCTTGATTTCCCTGGATATTCAAACAATCCAGCTACTGACAGGATATTTGCTGGAAAAGAGTCCAGTGGTTCTGCAGAAAGCACTTTGGCACCCTCCCAGCAAAGAAGTAGAAGCGTATCGCGTAGCTCTCTGAGCAATCAGGCTGAGGAACATGGGATGGGTACAAAACACTTGTGTTTGTGCATTGAAAAAAATGGATGCAAATGGTAAAAATGAGGGAGAAGGAGGAGAGAGCTGCTCAGAGCACTCCTGAGCAAAGGAGACCTGCAAGAGACTCAGGTTGTGGTTGCTCCTGCCCAGGCTGAAAGAGGGATTTAGTGTAGCTTCATCCCTACCTGGCCTTCCAGGGGTAGAGGTCCTACTAAGGGTCCTGCTCCAAGCTTAACTTGCAAAGGCTCCTGGTTTGCATGAGCATCTAGGGAGCTCAGGCACCCTGTGTGGACACAGGGCATTGGGGGAGGTTTCCTTGGGAAGAGGCCTTCACCATGGGAAGTCTCTCCTCCCAGATGCTTTGCCTTAAGAATGGGCATGTCTTGAAAGGGAGAGGTCTCTCTGGGGCTGTTTCTTGCAGGGGTGTGAGCTGGGCATGCTGTCCTATTTGCGCTGCTCAGTCCTGCTGTGCACTGGCAAGCCAAGAGCTTCTCAGCTTTGCAGTGGGATGGGATATAACCTTCAAATGACCTTGCTGGAGACTGTAGTGCCTCTGCCGTCAGCAGCAGGAAGAACAGTGAAACTAGAGCTCCTGAAGCTTCCTAAGCCCCACTGCCCTCTGTTTGCCACATGGGCACAAACCCTCTGTCTTTCCACTTTATTAGCACTGAAAATCATGGTGGGGATTTTAAGGAAATGAGGCAGGAAAATCCCACTGGTGCTGAGGAGAGCTTCAAACAATAGCTGGGATTTTCAGGGACATGTGCAGCCTTGCCAGTGACTTTCATGCTGCAGGTGTCTGAGCCTCATCCCTTCCCCCATGTGAAATCTGCTGTGACTACCTCCCAAACAGGCTGAGCCAAGGGATGCTGTTTGCCTCTGATGGGAAGCAGTTTGCTGTCCCAGCTCTGGTTTAGGGACAGCCTGTTCTCCCACTCTCAGCTCCTTTTTAGCAGCGTCATCTTGCTCTCCCATGTAATTTCAGCATAAGCAGTGTTTTCTCCCATATCTTTACTCCCCTCTCACACTTTGCACAGCATTCTCACATGCACTGGCCAGACAAATCCTCTGCAGCAGCTGGATGTTGGATGGTGTCGGAGAAGATAACACCCTGTGCTGCCTCGTGTCCCTCAGGCAGGCTGGGGCATTAGCAAGGTGCTGCAGGTAAGAGCTGTGCAATGAAAGCTGCAGGTCTCTGCTGGTGGGCTGGGAATGCACAGCACCCATTAGCTCAGGACAGTCAGGGTGGTGACACACTGGCACAAGTTGCCCAGGGGGGTTGTGGATGCTCTGTCACTGGAAGAGTTCAAGGCCAGGTTGGATGGGGCCTTGAGCAACCTGGTCTAGTGGGAGGTGTCCCTGCCATGGCAGGGGCTTGGAACCAGATGATCTTTAAGGTCCCTTCCAACCCAAACCATTCCATGATTCTATGATTCTATGATTGAGCAAACTGGGACAATGCTTCATTCAGCTGCAGCTGCCCTGCACTCTTTGGTTCAGTATGTGCAAGTGACTGCTTCTTGCTGAGGCTGCCTCTCCTGGCACCTCTGCTCCAGCTGCAGTAAATCTGGGGATGCCAAAGGCTTGCATCACAGGGATCTGGGCTGGAAAGCCTCTGTGGCCATCAAGATTATTCCCAGGTCACACTGTGGTTGCAGGTCCCTGGCATGCTTTTGGGTCAAGCCAACTAGTGCTTTCAGAAACAATTCCTAGAAAAGTTTAAGGGCAGCATGGACTTGATATTATTGTCCTGTGCACTGGGATGCATCCATCCTGGCTTGGAGGATAAGAAACTTTAATAGATTGTTCTGTGTCAGTGGCCTCAGGGCCAGGAAACAGTGCCAGGCATATTAAATAGCTAGTACAGATGCAAGCACTCTGACTGCTGGTAAATCTCTGAGCATCTCCTTCTGGGCAGAGAAGCAGCCTTCGGGTTGTAAGTGGGGTGAGGGAGGGTCAGAGCTCCCCAGCAAGGCCCTTCTCTGTCCAGCTGGGCATTTCAAAGGTTGTTTTCTGCCCGGTTTCTCATCACCTGCCAGCGGGAGCACTGCCGCATGCCAGGGTTACACAATCCTTTACTTCAGGAGCAGGCACTACAGTGTAAGCTTTCCCATTTGTTCTTTGGACAAAGGACTCCGCCAGTTCTTAGAATACCTGAAAGCACAATTCCTCTCATAACCATCTCCAAAGTGCATCCTGGGTGCAAGGAGTGAAGGTCCCAGGGCAGCGCAGAGTGAGCCGAGGGGCTGGAGGGAACAGTCTGGAGCTGGAGCCTGGGATTGGTTTTCATCACACCAGGCTTTTTTTTTTTTAATCCTCCCTGTTCCCTTTCATCAGATGACACAACCTCCCAGTGTGACCTTGAGGGTGCTGTGGGGGAGGACAAAGACATGACAAAATTTTTGCAGCGGAGAAAATACTGACCACGGACCGTTTCGGCAAGCCACTGTCCAGGGGCAACCTGCAACCTCAGAGATTCAGGAGAGCCAGAGCTGAAGGGGAAAAGCTGGAGAATTTGAGGCCCACAAACGCCCCCCACCCTGTGCTGAATTACGATTCAGCTAAATCCTCCCGCTGAAAAGGGCTGGAGAGTCCCACAGGCCTCCAGACAAATGAACTCAGTGCTCCCCTGAAACAGAATCTCCTGAGCAGGACTCCGAAGGGTGGGAGGCAGCAGCAGAGCCGAGGGTTGTGTTACGCCAAGGCAGTGATCGATCACAGATAACGCTGCAGGAAGGAGAAGGGACCTGCCTTTGTTCTTGTTCCCCTGGTGGCATTTACTCTCCTGAGGGAATTGCACAGGGTGAGTCACAGCTGATAGCCTCAAGCTGAAACTCGCTGGGCCTGATCCTGGAATTCATTTTCATGGGGATAAATAGGGAAGGTCTCTGCTGAGAGACCTTCCCAAGCAGGAAAAAGTCTGATGCTGCTGGAGGGATGCTGGAGGTCCCACTGTCACTGCCCTAGGCAGTTGTGAGTCCCATCCTTGGACAGCAACGGGTTCTGCCAGGCCTGATCCAGCCAGTTCATGGCTGCTCTTCCATAGCCCATCAGCAGCTGGTGGGGACTCTAAAACACACTCCTTGCCCCATCTTCTGCTTTGCCATAGAAGCAGCAGCAGAACAAAGGAAGAGGGTTGTCAACATTAGCGCAGGAGCTGTGAGTGAATTATGGGCACATTAAGGATCATGCCCCAGCAAGGAGAACCAGTTCTCCTGCAGCAGCATGGAGGGTGTGGATCAGAGGCTGGAAAACCCCCAGACACAGGAAAATGAAGAAATGAGGCATCAAAATTTTCTTTAAAACACTTGGTATGACTCAGAGGCACAGGAAGACTGAGCCTGGGAGAGGAGCAGCAGGCCACATGCTGCAGAGCATGGTCTCCCCAAGGGAAAGGGAGCAATCTGCAGGTGACCGCTTAGGAAAACCTGTCCTTGAGCATCATCCAGGACAGCCATCAGGGACACTGACTACGCTAAGAGATCCTGGGTAGCTGGGCTGGACCCAATTGGCCAAGGCTGGGATCATGCCCTTATCTAGTCACTCAACAGTTCTTGGCTTGAAAATGCAGGGTTAGGGCAAGCCTCAACCCTGTCCTGACAGTGGGCTGCACTGCTCTCACAGAGGGCTTCTGGTTTGCTTGATCTGGTTCCTGGATGGCTGGGTTGGGAAATGGCACCCCATCAGTAGATTATCTCCATTTTGCAATGTAAAATTTAATTTATGTGGGGGTTTTTTTTTGGCATTGAGATATTTCTCTGGAGCATTTAAGCTCCAAGAAATCATTATTTTCTGAAGAAAAATTTTGTATGAAATTTTCCAGGAAGATTGATGACATGGCAAAGGTCCTGGCAGGACAGCCAGCCCTTGCAACTGAACAGCTATACTCAGCCTGTCTCACTTCTTCCAGGACTGAATCTAAAGGCCACTGAGATAACCAAGCCTTCAGCCCTTAGCTTCCTCAGGAACTGCATCAGGCTGGGCAGCTATCTGAGGGCTGAGAAGGTAGCAGATCACATTTGGTCAAGCACGTCTCTACAATCAAAGTTTATAGAGGCTTCTCGGTAGGATGGGTAGGAGAAACAGAGACCAGGAAGCAACTGCCAAAACTGCTAGTGATTAAAATGCAATAAAATGTTTGCCTTCTGTTGCTGAGCAAGAAGTGTGGCATGTGTTTTGCTGAGGTAGCAGGAGTGCTTGTGTTCACTGAATGAGCAGCTAATGAAAAGCATTTCAAGCAGGAAGCAACGCTGATGAAGATTACAAGCCTGCTTAGATCTTGGAGAATTAAACGGCCTGGGCTGGATACTCCTGTTTTACACCTGATTTTGCATTGATCAAAGAGGGTTTACTCTGCACTACACCACAGTGGAAAGAGTGGGAGCACCCTTCTGTGCCAGAAGCTGCTCGGGAACATCTCCTTGCCAGGGCTACCTGTCAGCAGAACAAATCCTTTCCGCAGTCCTGGACAGGGCAGCTCAAGCAGATCACAGCCCAGAGTGAAATTGTCCTGGCAGCAGCCATTTGTGCTGAAGCCAGTCCCACAGGAGCAGCCGCGAGAGGCGAGAGCTTCCGATCCTGCTAATTCCTCCTGGGCCTCAGACTTGCAGGGCTGCAAACGGTGCTGGATCAGCTAAAGGGATGGCTGGACCTACATCCTCTTTATTCGGGTGCCTTTGCGTGCTCTTCCCCTCCTGTTGCTGTTATTAGCCAATGTCCATGGGCAGGCATGGGTCCCTGTTGTCCTCAGATATTGTGGTCGCAGGAGCAGGCAGCAGTTCCTGCCCTGGAGAGTGTGAACAGCAAATGAGTCACGACAGATGCAGGTGGTGGGGTGGGACTGAGGGCAGGTGCTGGCAGGGAATTCCAGGATGGTAACACTCTTCTGGGAGATAGCGGGCATGGGATACTCACCCTGCTCAGCTCTATTCAGCCCTGATATCAGTTGTCTTCTCCAGAGGTAGAATTGAGCTACCAACGTGTGACAACGTGCGATATGTGTACAGTCACCATTTCTCAAATTGTGTGTGAGCACAAGGTGCTGATGGAGCTTGGAAAATTCCTGAGGCCATGTTTGGGTTGGGGAACAAATCGGGGAAGTATGTTGGAAATGCTTGCATTTGGCACCTTCATGTGAAGCTCTGAAAATGAGAGAAGAGAGGAAACCAAGGTGCCCCAGCTTGGCAGGTAGAAATTGAAAAGCCTATGGTAAAAAAAGGAGTAGGAAGAGGGCTCAGAAATCACACACACAGAATCACAGAGTCACAGAATCACAGAATAGTAGGGATTGGAAGGGACATCTGGAGATTATCTCATCCAACCCCCCTGCTCCAGCAGGTTCACCCAGAGCAGGTTGCCCAGAATCACATCCAGGTGAGTTTTGAATATTTCCAGAGAAGGAGACTCCACAACCTCTCTGGACAGCCTGGGCCAGGCTCAGACACCCTCACAGAAAAAGGTTTTCTCCTCCTGTTCAGATGGAACCTCCTGGGTTCCAGTTTGTGCCACTGTTTGTTTGTTCCGCTGTTACTGGGCACCAATGACAAGAGTCTGGCCCCATCCTCTTGTCCCTGCCCTTTAGCTCTTGATCAGCATTGATCAGATCCCCTCTCAGGCTTCTCTTCTCCAGCTCAACAGCCCCAGGGCTCTTAGCCTTTCCTGGGCACAGAGATACTCCAGTCCCCTCATTGCCTTTGAGGTCCTCTGTTGGACTTTCTCCAGTAGTTCTTTGTCTCTGTTGAACTGGGGAGCCCAGAACTGGACATAGTACTCCACGTGTGGCCTCACCAGTGCAGAGTAGAAGGGGAGGAGAATGTCCCTTGACCACACTGTTCTTAATGCATCCTGATACCTTCTTGGCCACAAGAGCACAGTGCTGGCTCACAGTTAACAAATTGCAAAATTTCAAAAATATATTTAGGCAATGCTTCACTCATAGTTCATCCTACGGAGCAGCATGGAAAGCCTGCTGAAAGCTGAGAGCATCACCTGGGGACGTGGAGAACCACAGCAGAAGCAGCACTACTGAAATCACAGAGCAGGGCTTATTCCATAGAAGAGGATTTGAGCATTTCTGCATGGAAGAAGGTGCCCAAGGGAATAAGTCCATGTCTGGGGCACTGTGATGATCAACACTGCAGCCTTCCCCATCCCTCCCTGGGTACCAGCTCCCAGGGGACATAGGACACGGCACTGCCCCAGCAGGACACACCACTGCCCCAGCAGGACACACCAACTGCAAATATAGTTGGATGCACTTCTTGGCTCAGAACTGCTCTCTCCATGAAAAGAAACCAGAGCTTTCTAGAAATTTCTTCTGTCTGCCACTTACTGTTGGCAGGAGCCAGGTGTCACACTGTGATGCCACCATGATGCACCACAGATTTCATAGTAGCACTGGAGAACTCACCAGGCATCTGGGTCACAGCTCTTCAGTCTGCTGACTGGCAGGACCAACCCTGGCTGGTCAGGGAGGGGGCCATGGCTGTTAAGTTGCAGACAAGCTGTGAAATAAATAAGGTAAAATGGAGGCATTTTCATCACAGACAACCTGGGCTTCTGACATGGAAGAGCCAGATTGGTGGGTGGCTTCAACTTCTCCTGACCATCCAGGAGGTGATATGGGAGCATCTGGGGATGTTGCCACTGGATCTCTCCCAGAAGAAAATACCTATCAAGGTTTACCCAATGAATCCTGGATCCCCATCATTTGCTATCATTTCTGGGAGGAGATCTGTTCCAAAACCAACCTGTCTTCAGCCCACTCCTTCCTCAAGAAGCTCTGGAAGGTCATTGGCAGCCATTGTTTCCAGTCAGTCTGGTGGGGCAATGATGGAAACTGCATAGTGATCACAGAAAACCTCTTCAGAAAGGGAGTGCTGGGGTGGAGAGGAGGAGGCCACTCTCTCTGGCCTGCAGGGTCTTGCCTAATGTGCATGTAACTGCCCTAGGAGGTGAACACCATCAGTCAGCTTCTGTGTCTCTCTTCTCCAGGGAGGTTTTTCAATGGCAGAATTTGCTTTGGTGCCTTACTATTCCCCAACATGTTCTTTTAGAGATGGTCTCTCTGATCACACCCCTCGTTGAAGTAGTGTGGCTTGGTCAGGAGACAGTGAGATGCTCCAGGGAAGTTGCTCCCTGAGATGGACTTTGATCTCTACTGAGGTGTTCGCTAATTTTTCCCCGGAATGAGTCAGAATCCAGCAGTATATCTGAGAGCAGCATCTGCCTGGGGCCTAACCACGATCCTTACTGACATTTCGTTTATTCTTGGTGCTAGTAAAATGCTCTGCTTCTCTCCTTGCAGAAGAGCATGAGTTGCTCTTCAAACATGGAACCATAAAACAACATCTTCACTCTGCAGTCACCTCCTGCCTTGCTGGATGCAGGCAGAACAACCTCCATGTGCAGTCAATGACATCTGGCAGCTTCATTGTCACTTTATTAGGAGTTTCCTACAGGGTTAGCTACACAAAGGAGACACCAACTCACTGGGCTTGAGAAGTTCTGTGATCCTTACAATGCTCTCCAGACTCTTCCACACTGTGGCTGGAAGTCTCTTCTAGGCGGCATATTACAAAATTACATGTGTGTACAAACTTGTTTGGATAGATATTCCCCGCCTTGTCTCTTCCCGCTCCCTTCAAGGCAGGAGATAGAACGCATCCTTGACAGCTGGTTCACATTGCAAACCCTAGTGTGGTGCTCAGCTTCTCTGAAGGTGGGCAAAGTGCCTTCTCAGGCTAAAAGCTGGCAAGGATCCACACATTGTAAAACCTCAGCTCAGCCAAAGCCCCGGAAGGATTCCTGGTAAAACAAGAGCAGGCACGTCTGCCTAGCCTGACGCTAAGAGATACTGACATCAAGAGTGAGGTAGCAAAACACATCTAATGGATGGAACAACACATTCCCAAGGTTAGTCACATTCAAGTCTTGCAAGACATAGAAGCACAATCCGAAGCAACAGTCCCTCCCTGGCTGATTCCTCCAGCAGCCACCGTGGCATTACACTGATAGTGTGTCCTGGCTAGTACCAGGCTGCCAACCAAAAAGCACGTGTGCTGTCTCATTCATGCTTACACACTAAGAAGGTCACCACTAAGCATGCTGGTTGCCCATGAGCCCCCTCATATGCTCCCAGGCCTGGAGAGCTGTAGCACTGCCCATGTCAGATTCCACAGCTCGGCTGGGACCTGCTGTGGTGTGGTTGCACCCAGCATCCCATTAAGGCTCATTGCCTGGCTTCCTCTGCCTGCTTAATGGAAGTGGTTATAGTTATCAGCCTGGATGCACCTGTGTGTTCCAACACTGACGTGCTGGGCGGTTTTGTTAAACGGGTTAAACCAACCTGTGCTGCAGAGTATGCGCTGGGGAAAATCAACTCACCTGAGTTCAGCTGTGAAAATGCCGGGCAGATGGTCTAAGATGACTGACTCGCATCACTTTGCAGTCAAGGGAGAAAGACAGAAACTCCCCGAGAACTGCACTTTCCTAATGTCAATTGCCAGCTTATCCCAGATAATTTTTGGTGCGACCCCAGTAAGGCAGTTGGGCACATAAAATCCATTGGCAAAACTCTGCACAACCCATCGGAGAACCTTCTTCTGGTTAGCAGCTGAAGTGTGACCTTTACTCTTCCCTCTCAGACTCCATAATGTTCCTCAGATGACTGCAGTCCCTTGCAGCCTTCATCACACCAGCTAAATAGGCCAAGTCCGTGTAGCATCTGCTCTCAGGAGACGGTTTCTTTTCCCATCACTACCATTGCAGTCCTCCTATGCCTCAGTTCTCTTAACAGTTCATGTTTCACTGAGCAGATCTGGTCTGGCTGATGTCTTCTTATACAATGTCTTTAATAATTCTTTCTCTTCACTGGCGATATCTCTGTTGACACATTGGGATCACACCAGCTGTGTCATACTGATGGGTGCAGGATTTCGGAAAGACCTCACATCTCAGGCATTTCCAGCTTGTGAGGACTTGGGTAATGTTTTTGCTACCCCTTGACTTTGGCTTAGTGCAGCTGAGCATCACCCAGCTTAGCACGTGTGAGGGACAGACGCTTGTAAGAAAGGGGGATGATACCCTGACTACAATCTTGTACAGGACTTTGACATGTGTGACTCCATATGGGTGATGGCAAAAGCAGAGTCAAGTTGCTGGAGTCTCAGTCTCTGGCCTGAGCCTGTTATGCTCAATGATACTGGGTGAGAAGGACAGACTGAGGCGAGTTAGCTTCCCCATTTCATCTAGAAGAGTGAAGTTCAGGCCAAGTGAGGTGATACAAGGTGTCCCCTAGGAGAAAGCTCTCAATTAGAAGATTCCATAAGCTGTGAATTATTTGGGTTCAGAGGGGTGCCTGGAGGTCTCTTGTCCAACCTCCTGCTCCAAGCAGGGCTCACTTCAAATTGTTTAGGATTCTCAGCCTTGCCCAGCTGACTTTTGAAAATCTCCAAGAAAGGAGCCTCCATCATCTTTCTGAGGAACCTCATAGAAGAGGTTCTGTTTTTCTGTTGGAAAAGACAGACCTCAAGAGTTCCCTGTGGGGGGAAGAACTAAGCCAATTTCCCTAAATTTCAGCATTTCTGTGCAGGTTGGTAGCCACATAATTTATATACAATTTCTAAATATCATGCTTAATGTCTAATGTGTGGTGGGGACACATACGTGGAGAACTACAAGCTACCAACTGGAGAAGGTGCATGCACAGTGAACGTTTTCAAAGGATGAGGTCCGTGGAGTTTAATGTCATCTTGAAAATGGCTCAGAATGTAAGGAAGTACCTTCCTGAACCCAATAGAGAATTCAGCAGAGTTCTTCCTAATGCCCACAAGAAGCAGAACAACTCAACGTCCTCTCTATGCCCATTTCCAAACTCTCAATCCATTTATTTTGTCTTCTACCATAAAACCTTTTGCAGCTGGCTGGGCTGAGGACCATATCACTCTGCTCTTGAGCATGCACATAGGCAACTCTCACCTTTGTCTTCGCCTGCTCCCACACTGGTGGAACCAAGAAATTTCCTTGACACCTAGGTCAAGGAAGGACAGAGATGTCCTGGGTATGAAGCAGGGAACTAGGAGGGGACAGCATCTTCTAACTACTATGAACAAGTCAAAATAGCTCTTGTGGAGCCTTCTCAGCCACCTTAGGCAGGTCACCATTTATGAGATCAACTTGCAGCATGTTAGGGAGGTAGAAAAAGATGGCTTGAGCTCCTTGGAGAAATAAGGTTGGGCTGGCACTGGGCCCACTGGTGTTTGAGGTTACTCTGTGTGTGCCTGGAGCCGGTGATATGGGCTCTCAGAAGACAGATTTGGAAGTGAGATAGGTTAAGGAGGATGCAAACAGCCCCAGGCAGCTGGCTGTGCGGGTAGCCATGGACTGACACTGGCTTAGGCACGCTTCCATCTCTCAGGCCTTCACAAAGCCATAAAGTAAAATGAGTAGTTTCAGGCTCTCATCAAATGGTTTGTGTTTGACCTGGGAGAAGCTTGGTGCCCTACTTGCTTTGAGCTGACACCTGCTTGTGGCCTTCCAGTATCTGAAGGGGGCCTACAAGAAAGCTAGGGAGAGATTTTTTACAAAGGCCTGGAGTGATAGGATGAGGGGTAGTGGGTTCAAACTGGAGAAGTGTGAACAAGCCCAATTCTCTCAGTCTGTCTTTGTCCTTCAATCACCATTCAACAACCTTTTCTGCCAGAAAGAAACATCCAGCACTGACAAAACCAGTGACCATCAGATTAGTCCCTGACACAATAGGCTGGTTGATGAGAGCTGGCCACTCTGGGGGTGGTGACAGCGTCCACCTCCTTCAGTGCTGGGAACATCCCAGTGCGACCTGTCCCGGGAGGATGCCCTGTTCACAGCTTGAAGAGGCTGTTCCCTCCCCTTACTATGGGGTGGCAGAGAATCCCCTGGGAGGATAGTGCTGCAGGGCAGTGGAAGGAGGACAGCAAGGCCTCCAGCCACATTTTTTACTCCCTCTCTTCATCTCCCAGGGTGAGGGCCAGGCAGGGCTCTCCATAGTCCCCATCACAGCAGTCAGAAGGGGAGGAGGATATGGAGGTGATGCAGGGTGGATGCCATAGTCTGTGCAGTCCAGCCCAGCAAGGGAAGTGCAGCAAGGACCATGCTCTGGGCAACCAGCCCCTGGGAAGCAGCCAGGCTATGCATGCTTCCCATGGGCAGGATCATGCACTTGTGGTTTTAATGGAAAAAAAATCAGTGGAGACAATATCCCATCAACACAGCCAGCAGTGCTAATGGGAAATAAATCTGGTTGCAAATGTCATTGTGCAGAGGAGGCTGTTTGGGAGATGTTTCTGTAGGGCCCAGCGATTGCCAGGCTTGTCTGTTTTTTGCAGTCTGACCTGGTTTCTATGACTGTATGTGGACCAGATGTGGACACTGTTAGGAAATTCTGGAAGACAGGGGACTAAAATACTTTTTATCTTAACTAAAATACAATCCAAAAATTGTCATTATGGTTCTGTCTTGAAAACCTGAGCTGCAAAACATTCAGTTTCTATCAAGCATTGAAATGAAATATGCATTCCAATTAATTTTGGGGTGCAAAAACCTGTTTGATTGTGTGTGAGGATAGACAGTAAAGCTATCAGCATGTTATAACAATCAGAAAGGTTTGTTGTGCCCTACAGAGAACGAGACAAACTTCAATGACTTGAGTGTTCACTGAGGAAGCTTTCACCTTGGGAGAGGTGCAAAACTGAGAACAAGTTGTTCAGATCCAGCTAAGAGGTGAAATTTGTTGCAGTTTATTGTGGGCTGAGTTTGTGATGAACCTTATTTATGGGTGGGTGGCATCCCCAGAGCCAAACAAGGGCTGGCTTGGCAGATTTTTGGCATTTTCAGCTGTAGCCAAGCAGGAAGGGCTGCTGGTCTCTGCTCTGGGGCTGTGAAGTCACAATACAGCCCTGTGCACCCTCCTTTTTGTCTACATCTACAGTCCAAGGTGGCAATATTCAGAATAAATGAAGTGCAAGGAAGATGAATCACAGCTTTCCCCTGAAATAAAATGCTGCCAAAGTACTCGTTACTGCCAAACTTAATCAACCACTTTCTAAGTGGGCAGCAGAATCCCAAAGCTCGTTGACAAACATGGTTACACTTACATTTTAACCGGTTTCTTGTGACAACCCATTTGAAGAGGCTTGTCTCATGCTTGCTGTATTCTCTCATATTTACTCATCTTTCCCTTTTTATCTTCAGTGCTAATTTCAAAACTCCTGGCACAGTTTTCTTGGTCCCTGGAGAAACCAATTAGCTTTTTAACCCATTGCTCTGTGCAGATCCCAGCTGGTTCTCCTTTTGACGCATGCATTTGACACTGAGTCCTTCGGTTGCACCTTGTTTTCAGAAAAGGAGGTCTGTCCACATCTGAAGTCACCAGTCACAGACCACCTCTGTCCCTTCCACTACTAGCAGGACTACTAAACTCTACTAATCTGCTTCTCCTAGTTTGAAGTGCCAGGTTTATTTATCTTCAGTCTACGGAAGAGTTTCCACACCTGCAATTTCCCTGACTACAGGTGAAAAAAAAGTAGAAGCTCCTTCAGAATCTCTACACCTGCATCTTCAGAATTATTGCAGCAGCAGCCAAGCCCCAGGGACTGAGGAAATTGGATAGACTGGATCGATGGGCCAATGTTAATGGTGTGAGCTTCAACAAGGCCAAGTGCCAGGTCCTGCACTTAGGCCACAACAACCCCAAGCAACTCTACAGGCTTGGGGAAGCTGGAAGGGTGGCTGGAAAGCTGCTTGTCAGAAAGGGACCTGGGGGTGTTGATTGACAGCAGGCTGAATATGAGCTAGTAGTGTGCCCAGGTGACCAGAAAGGCCCATGGCATCCTGGCTTGTATCAGGAATAGTGTGGTCAGAAGGACTAGAGAAGTGATTGTCCCACAGTACTCAGCACTGGTGAGGCTGCACCTTGAGCACTAGGTCCAATTCTGGGCACCACAGTACAAGAGGGACACTGAGGTTCTGGAGATGGTGCAGAGAAGGGCAACCAAGATGGTAAAGGGCCTTGAGGATAGGCCTTATGAGGAACGGCTGAGGGAGTTGGGGTTGTTTAGTCTGAGGAAGAGGAGGCTGACGGGTGACTTTATCACTCTTTACAACTACCTGAAAGGGGGTTGTAGGGAGGTGGGTGCTGACCTCTTCTTACATGCCACAACTGACAGGACAAGAGGGAATGGTTTTAAGTTGATTCAGGGGAGGTTTAGGTTAAACATTAGGAAGAACTACATCGAAAGGGTTGTCAAGGACTGGAACAGGCTGCCCAGGGAGGTGGTTGACTCATCGACCCTGGATATGTTCAGAAGCCGTTTAGATGAGGTGCTCAGGGATATGGGATAGAAGTTGTCTGGTAGAGACAGATAGATAATGGTTGGACTTGATGATCTTGAAGGTTCTTTCCAGCCACAGTGATTCTGTGATTCTGTGTGTGATTCTGTTACTGTGCTGTGTCAGCCATGTGGATTGTCAATTTCATCCTAGGACATGGGTCATCTGGGTTTGCCAGGGACAGTCTTTGCTCTGTTTAGAGCTGTGGAAAGCCTCATGCTTCTCACATGCTGATGCTTCACTGAATAGGCATTTTCAGAAGGCAGATCTCCTTGGACCCCTCTTCCTAAAGGTGCATCAGGCCTCATCTCTCAATTTCTCATGGGATTCATATCCCCCAGGAACCTCTTTTTTTACAAATCCAATGTAATGGCAGCTTACTCTGGAGGTGTGCAGGGTCTCCATGCACCCACGAGAAACCTTCACCCAGCCCATTGGTGAAAAGGGAAAGGCAGCAAGCAGTGCTGTCAGTGTCTCAGGTGGGCTGCCTGTGGAAACCTGATGGTGAGTCTCCAGCCATGAGACATACCAGGGCTGTTGCATAGGTAATGATCAACTAATACGTAACTTACAGATGCCTGTGAAGCCATGGAGGGTGGAGAAGCCATCAGGGTGTCAGCTGATGATGTTTTCTCTTGTGGCAAAGTTGGGTTAAGGATTTTAACTCATTGCTGGCTCGATGTCCAGATGGAGATTGATGACAAGTGGTGTCCCTCAGGGGTCCGTATTGGAACAACTGCTGCTTAATATCCTCATCAATGACACAGACAGTGGGATGGAGTGCACTCTCAGCAAGTTTGCAGATGATACTAAGCTATGTGGTGCAGTTGACACACTAGAGAGACAGGGTCCATCCAGATGAACCTGGACAAGCTTGACAAATGGACCCATATGAACCTCATGAGATTTAACAAGGTCAAGTGCAGAGTCCTGCAACTGGGTCAGGGCAAACCCTGGTATCAGCACAGGCTGGGGGTGAAGGGGCTGAGAGCAGCCCTGTGGAGGAGGACTTGTAGGTGTTGGTGGATGAAAAGCTGGAGATGAGCCAGCAACATGCAAGTGCAGCCCAGAATCCAATGGCATCTTCAGCTACATCCCCGGCAGCATGGGCAGCAGGGCAAGGGAGGGGATCCTGCCCCTCTGCTCCACCCTGGGGAGACCCCTCTGCAGTTCTGGGGCCAGCTCTGGAGTCCTCAGCCCAGGAGAGACATGGACCTGGTGGAACAGGGCCAGAGGAGGTCACAAAAATGATCAGAGGGCTGGAACACCTCTCCTATAAGGACAGGCTGAAAAAGTTGGGGTTGCTCAGTCTGGAGAAGAGAAGGCTCCAGGGAAACCTTCTTGTGGCCTTTCAGTACTTAAAGGGGGACTATAAAGATGGTGACAGGCTTTTCAGCAGGGCCTGTTGTGACAGGACAAGGGGTGATGGTTTTAAACTAACAGAGGGAGATTTAGACTAGAGAGAAGGAAGACTTTTTCTACGAGGGTGCTGAGCCCCTGGCGCAGGTTGCCCAAAGAGGTGGTCGGTGCCCCATCCCTGGAACCATTGCAGGTGAGGTTGGCCGGGGCTCTGAGCACCTGCCCTAGTTGCAGATGTCCCTGCTCCCTGTAGGACGAGATGAGCTCTAAAGGTCCCTCCAACCCAAACCATTCTATGATTCTCTGATTTTCCAACTCCTGGTTGCTTGTTCCTGCTGTGCAGGGTCCCTTCTGACCACTTATGTCAGCCATGTGTATAAAAATGCTCCCTCTCAAATATTCTTTATACGCGACCGTGTAAACCATCCCAATTGCCACACAGCTCCCGAGACAGCTGTATTGACACAATTGAAGGGGTGAGGGCAGGAATTTCTTAAACTGGCTTTGCCACTAAAAAAATGTTGGTGGCACCACACCCTCCAGCTGCCTGGGAAAAGGGTAGTTGGGAAGGTGGCAACTCAATCAGCTGCCTGGCAGGAGGATGAGCCTGATGGGAGAAATCAGCATATCACAAAGGCTTTGTGTATTCCAGCACCCAACAAGCTTCAACAAGGCTTCATTTGCATTCTCACAAACAAGAGATCGGAGCCAAGCTGTAAATACCATAAATTTCCTAAATTGATTAGTTAGAAGGAAGGAAAGGGAGAGGATGAGGGAGGTTGAACTGCTTTGAGGATACCTACAGACTCCGGTCTGCCTGATGGCCCTGACTTGTGCCTGGAGCTACAAGGACCACAGGAGGGTTCAGACTAGGGCCAGAATTAGGTGGGATGTTCCTATCTCACAAAAGGGTTGTCCCTGATAAATAAACATTTTTCTCATGTATTTATTCAGAAATCTTCTACTGAAGTACTCCGGAGTGGGGCTTGGTTGCATAAACCCACATTGCAGTATGCAAAATACACATTTGCCCAAAATTTTACAAAATACATTTGTTTTCCCTCAGGAAAATGCAGATCAACATGTCCTACCTGGGTGGCAAGGTATGTACTGCAGATGTCAGGTGCCTTGTGATCTCATTCAGTGCCTTTCTCCTAAGGAAAGCTAGACATCCCATGATCCTTCCCAGCCATGACATTCCCAGGTTATGCAGCAGTGGCATGTTTTCTTTCCAGAGACTGGAGCTATGAGCTGGAGCTGTGTCCATCAGATCAGCCCTTGCAGATCTTTTTGGAGCTCTACTTTTTCTATCAGTTAATTTACAAGGTATAGAACCAGGCTGTCCCCTCCTTTAAATCAAAAGTAATAGGGTAAGGAGTGAATGCCTTATGCTGGCCATGGGATGTACCACAGGGCACAAGCTCTCTTTCCACTGCTTGTGTTTCAGGTTTGGATATGCTGCTGAAACCCCTCACTAGCTTACATCTGACTTGTTTTCACTGTGATATTTAAGGATTTCAAAACTTCACTCTCACCTCTGTCCCCCTTCATTTACCTTGCTCTGATAGACCTAGGCATACCCAACATCTGAAGTCCCAAACCTTGGAAAGCTGGATGTGTCCAGAAATTTTGCCTACATCCTGAAAGCCTCCTGTGGTCCCATCCAACATAAACTATCCTATGATCCATGTTCACATGTCCCTAAAGCATTTAAGTGTTGGCAATGGTCATTTCCAGCACTACTGTGTGCTGGGAAAAGCAAGAGATACATACATAGTTTTGCAGCCAAGGATACAGTTGGCAGTATAAATGCAGAAAACATGATTTTGGGTCGCACCTAACTCCATAGACCTTCGTAGCTCCTCTTAAAGAATGGACAAATTGCTTTCAGGTAGTGCTGGTCTAGGAGAAAGCTGCGATGACTGGCTTAGAGCTGGCGCATGCTCTTAGAAGTTAAGATGTTAAGATCAGGTGAGATGGGTCCTGGCTCCTTTGCTTGTAGCCCTGCACTGAGGCTGTGCAGGGAGTAGAAACAATGCAGACGTCAGCATTGGAATGCTCTGATGTACTTCTGAAGGTTATCACAGATGTCCTTGAACAATTATCAGCTTTAATTAACCTGCAGGAAATAAAAGGGTGTTCCCAAGCAAGTCTGCTGATGCTGCCTTTATGCCAGAAGAAAAGGGATAACCTGGTGGTGGAGGACTGGTCACACTGGTATGAGAGTTCTTCAGGACTTATCCTGCATTCAAAATGGGCTGAATACACAGGGGTATTCAGCAGACCTAGGGGGGGTCCAGCAGACCCATGAGGTACCAGGAATCAACCTTATATGCAATGAATTTGCAAAGTTCAACAATGGAGAGTGGGAATCAAACACCCTGAGACCAAAAGTGAGGTGCAGCCTTTAATGATTAAGGTAATTACACCTTGAAAGTCATTCCCAAAGACTGTGATGAACTCTAACAATGGGGCTGTTGAAGCAGGAGTACATGTTTAGTAGGGACATGGGAGAGATAAGGTGGAAAGATAATTATAAGGAAAAATGCTGTGCTGTCTGGCTTCTACACCAAAGGCTGGATGCAAAGCGTGTGTGGGCTGGCACCCCAGCACAGCCTTAGCTGTGTCCCATCGTGTCACCCTGTCCAGCCCAGCTCGCACAGGGAGCACTGCCCCACACACAGCCACACAGCAGCCCCGTCCCAGGAGTGCCGGCTGGACCTGCTTTAGGTGCTTGTCACATTCACTGGTGCCTTTGTCACCTCCGGCTCCCAGCTGCCCCTTGGTGCCTTCTGTGTCTCGACTGGAGAGCTCTGTGTGATTCTGGTTCCTCCTCCTGTGGTCTTTCTGAAGCCCATCTTTTCCATATGCTCAGGCCCAAACACAGCCCCAGTATGTGTGGTCAGCGCATCGTGTGAGAGTAGAAAAATCAGTAAGGTCCAGAGCCAGTATCAGACACCCTTCAGCCCCAACGCTTGAGCACTCCTTGTCCTTTCCCTGCTCGTTACCTGGATGTCTCCTGCCTCAAGGAGCATGTTTCCTCCTTGTCCCCAGTGCCTGCATGTCACTGCTCTACAGGTAGAGCTGGTCCATGTGCAATGGTTGTATGCCATGCTGGTGAGTTCTGTGCTGGCCATGCTGGTGCAGGTCACATGGTCTGCAGCTTCCCTGGGAGCAGACGCCTTACATCTGGCCAAACCACAACGGCTCTGCCAGGGTCTCTGTTGCAGGTGAACTACTGATGCCTCCTCTTCTCACCCACGGTCCCCCTGGGTGTGCTTGAAGCAGAGCTCATTGCTGAGGAGCCTGCTGTCATTAGCATGGGCAGGGGAGCACTGCAGCAGATGGACCTGTTCGCCAGCTCCTCTGCTCAGCTGCAGGAATGGCAGTAAATGCGTCTAACTCATGGTCTGCTGGCAATCTACAAGGCTGGCCAGGAACACGCTGTGCAGCAGCTATAGCAAAGTGTTGTTTTCTTCCCTATTGTTCCTCTTGTACTTGGTTTCTCACATTTTTGAGACAGGGACAACTCAGAACCAGGGAAACAGGGTCTTCAGGAGGTGAACCATGATTTTAATGCTTTTGTAGAGAGGCAGAACAGGGACATTTTCCAGCTTCTTGGAAAGTGGAAGTTCACGTTGCGCACTGAAAGTTTCTGCACGCTCTGTCAGGTCTCCTCTTGCTCTTGTGGGTTTCGTGTTTTGGTTCTTTTTTTTTTTTTTTTTTTCCCTCTTGAACGCAACTATCCTGTCATTGACCTTATTTTGCACATCTGAAAATGCTAATTCAGCACTTTCAGACCTGCAGTAACACATGGAGGTGTCCAGCTGCAGGCTTGGGGAAGCAAGACTAAAAGCCATTTGGGAATCAGCAGCGGCCCAGGCAGAGAAACCTGCTACTGGTAAACCAAGTGCAGGCAGAGGAAGCGAGGGCAGCTCTGGAGCCTCCTCCTGAGGTTCACAATGGAGTGTGTCTCCACCGAGCTGAGGCCTGGTATGATAGCTAATAAAATAACCCAGTGTCTAATAAAATAAGGGTTCCAAAAAACATGGATCACAAGAGTTACTCTGCAGTTACAAGCAGCTGTGTGGCCTTAGTGAAAATGGATTTAACCGGAGTTCTTCTACTTGTCATGTGATCTTGAAAATCATTTTAGCCCAGAGCTTTAATTACATCAGAAGGGAGGCCATGCAGTCACTAAATGCCTCATGATCTTGCAATTTTATCTTTTTTTTTGCATGGGAGTAAGTAATTGGTAGGATTTTGATTTTAATCTTTTTAAGATTTTTAGCGTTCAGTAAGATTAACAGCTCTGTGCTCATGGGGGGAATGCAGCAAAAGATATCATAACATAAATAAATACATATAGAGAAAAACTCGGTTTCTTCTCTCCTGAGAGCCTCGAGGCTTTAGCTGTCCTGCTGATCCTATCTGCTGTCACAAGTGTTCAGAGTTCTGAGCATTCCTGGACCATTTCTTCAGGCATTTGGATTGTTATGGTAATAGGACCGTGTTTCGTCATTCAGGGCAGTTCCAAACGCAGGTGTAGGGGAAGTGGATTTTATGCAAATATTTTGTTTCTTGCTTGTAGCAGCCTGAACATAACCCCGCTCAGAAATCCTGATGGTCCCCATTCCAGGGCAGCTGGGTGCGTCTGTGGTTGGCACCAGCCATGGGTAGAGCTCTGTTTGCTGACCGCTGATGACACAAACTCCATGGCTTTAGGCACCTCCTAAAAAAAAGGAATTGAAACTTGGTTGGAAAGTGTGATTTCCAAGAAAATTAATATTTGGGGTAGTTGAAATTCAGTTTCAGTCTGAACCAGGCTGAAACGGAAATGTTTTTACGTTTCGTTTGAATGGGGAACGCCCCAGACATTTCCAGGGCTGTGAGATTGACAGCTGTCACTCATCACCACTGCTAAGAGCAACAGCTGCCTAAGCCAGATTTCCCAGCACCCAGGGGTGTCCCAGTGTCCCCAGTCAGAGATGACCCAGCTGGTTGCAATGAGACCAGGAGATGTGGCTTTGTGCCAGGGCTACCTGGCCAGGTGCTGCCCACCACAGCTAATGAGAAGGAAGCCCCAGGTCCACGTGGGAACTACACAGCTTCCCCCAGCTTAAAAGACATTTCTAAGAAAAAATGTGGGGCTTAGTGAATCTGTATTTTCCAGCTCACCCTAACACAGAGCAGTTTCGTAGAATCATGGAATCACGAAGGTTGGAAAAGACCTCTAAGATCATCAAGTCCAACTGTCAATCCAACTCTGCTATGACCCAACACTATCACTATCTCATTTGCTAAGAGTCCATAAAACACAACTCGGAGCAACGAGGAGCCAAGACCAGCCATCACCCCTGCCCACAAGCAGCACCAGTAGCCCCACCACTGCCTGGCTTGTCAATCCCACTTGGACACCACAACCAAACTCATTAGCTCTGCTCCAAATAATATTATGATTTCCATAGGATGAATTTTTATTTTCACAGTTAGGGGTTTCTGCCTGATTTAGGAAATTTATCCAGTTTCTTGCCAGTTTAAACTCTTTATTTTTCTAGAAAATAAATAGTGTAATCAGCTTTTTCTGGTCAGTTTATTTGCTCTGCATTCTGTCAAGTGTAGAAACAAGAGATCTTACAATAAGTGTAATTCTTTGAGGAAGACTGAATTATTTTTTTAATAGAAAGCACTATATTAAGCTAGGAGTACAATCAACTCACTTCTCAAACACTGCAATTAATCTATCAAAGATCCGCTGAATCTTTCAGCAGAGGACATTTCCAGAAGCTGTCCAAAGATACCAAGACCAGGAGAGATACCTCCAGTTGCTTGTGTGCCTGCCTGAATACTAGAATGCATCTGGCACACGTTTTAAAGCCTTGCAATCCTTGTATACAGATATTATCTGCTGAAAAATGCATCACATGCCAAAATCAAGTACTTCTGAGGTTGCTTATCTGCACTCTCAGTTGCAACTTATTTCCACTCTGAGCTTTTCCAGCTTGGCTCACAGGCAGGTCTTACGTTCTCTCACTTTGCAGCACCCCCAATCCACCCTTCAGCCTGTTCACAGATAAACTAAATACACGGAACATCTCACCTTTTTCACCCCGAGGCAGGTTTTCAAGAACTTACTGCATTATTTTGAAATTTACCCTATTTACTGGATGTCATTAATGATGGAATGTGACCACCTCCACAGCTCTCTCTGGGTACGCGACAGTCACTCCTCGCATCTCCCTGGTGTTTATAGCAGGGTGACAGCTCTCTAATTACCTCGTTCCTCCCTGCTGATCCTATGTGAAGACTGCCACAGCGCTTGTTTTTCTCCCAGCCTTGTAAATCTTTCATGGCATCTCTAGATTCATTAAAAAATATCACCATCCTATGAGAGCACCCCCTTCCACGCCCTTAGCTGCAGGTTATTGGAGCTGTTTAACTTTGAAGTTTTTAAGCAATCGGTTAAACTTTGTTTTTCCCAATTGCAGTTCAACACTCTCCTTCTCTTAGGGGTGGAGCAGACACTTCTGTGTTATCTCAGCTTGGTGGGAAAAAGTCTCCCACTTTCTTTCCAGCTTTAAACAAAAACAATTTACTGCATTCCTTGGAGCTGTGTTAAGCCCAGGAGACTGCTACTGAGAACTGGATCATTTCCACCTAGTAAAGGACCTGTGCAGCCTTCACCCTATATGTTTGCTTCAAATATACTTCAGCAATTCCATCTCTTTATCCTGGTGGCTATCCAGTCTTCGTTTGTTTTGTAGTCCACCAAATGTGTTCTTAAAATGGATTTTATTTTCTGTCCACACTATGCTTTCCCACACCTAAGAGGTGTTAACCAATATCCAGGCTGAAAGCCAGCAGTCAGCTGAGATTGTTTCTGATAAGGCAGGACTCCAAAAGCTTTTATTTTACATGTGTTTTTGTGGCTAGTTATTCTGGGCTTGCACAAGTCCTTCTTAGCCACTGAAAGGACTTAAAAATTGGATTTTGAAATAAACTTTGGTCATTCAAATTTTGGCTCTTGAAATTCAGCCAAATTTAATCCTAACCAACTAAAGGACACATTTAAAACCTACTCAAAGTTTACCTTCGATAGACAACTGAACACTCCTGCTTATGTGAACTCATCCAACCTCAAGGCACTGCACAGTGCCCCCAACTCATAGCACATGGTGGCCATATCCTGGGAGGACACATGGTGACCTGGGGCCACACCCAGACCCTGACACCAGCAGTATTACCCCAAACCTTCATCATTCCTCTGCTCACTGACCGCCCTGGCTTGTCACTTTGCCCCAGATCTCCTCTCAGGACAAACCTGTCCTTCAGACCTTGCCAGCTTGCTTTTCAGGGCAGAAAGGAGAAGCAGAAGCATGTGGGGTCATGAACACCAGGCGTGTTGCACTGAGTGTCTCCTCCCTGTGCTCTCTCAGGGGACGCAGAGGAGATGAGGGAGCAGGAAAGGGATTTCTAGGGACCTGGGGACAAGCAAGTCTCCTTGTAATGCAGCAAGTCTCTGTATTGAGACCAGCCTGATGGAAGGCAGTTACTGTGCCAGGTCACAGCAAGAACATCCCTAGAAGTCCCAGGCATCCTGCAGCCCACCAGCTATCTACCCCTCCTGGATACTCATTAATCAGCTAAGCAGGGAGGCTTAACATAAATAGCATCCTGTCTAGGCAGCCTGCCCAGGCCATAGGCATGCATGGTCCCACCTGAATGTCAGTCTCCTCCAGCTCTACAGGAGGAAGTCTTTTGGAGCCATGCAGGTCTCCCAGCATCTCCTCTGTGGGTTGCTGCAGAGGCCATGGTGCATAGCAGCTCTGCATGCAAGGCACGTAGTCATTTTTTGGCCAATATTATACACCCTAAGGAAGAAAATACTAGAGAAGGTGCAGCTGAGCACCCACCTCTCCAGCTTCCTTCTTGCCATCTCAGCACGGTGCGTCTTGTCCTCTCCTTGTGATAAAATGAGTGACCTTAGGTTATGGGGTACCATGACCCAGGACTAGGACCAGCCTCAGATGCTTGATCCAACCTCTGTTCTGTGAAGAGGTCTCCTGTGTCCATCTTTTCCATTTGGATCAATCTCCTAGAGGGATGTATCAGCCTTCAGCAAAGCCCCAGCCCAGCACCTAGACGCTTGGTGCGTCTCTCCAGCTGATGTGTTGGTAAGTGCAGAGAAGGTGGCAGGGAGCTCTTCTCATACTGGGAGGACTGGCAGCAGGGAGTCATTCCCAGTACAGGTCTGGGAACATGCTGGTGTGAGCGCACAACAGCCTGGTCTTGTGGGGCCAGGAGTTCCCTTTCTGGAGAGCTGGCATGACAGGGAAAGACTCTGCAAGTCTTTGGCATCTGTTAGGTCATAATCTTTCAGAGGGAGACGTTTGCCCTGTGCACTAACAAACGTATTTGTGAACAAGGAAGAGAAAGGAGGGAAATATATTGAGTATTCGCTGTAGATACACATGCTGGCTGGCAAGGTGACACCTCTTCACAAACACTGATAGGCAGCACTCACCAGCCTGGGACACATTTTCCCACTGTTTGCCCTGGGATTAGTGGCTGGAGTGACCTCTTCTGCTGAGCAGCGCTGGGAGGGGGCTGCGGCACTAACGCTGCTCCTGGAGAAATCCCCCGGCACGCACAGGGCAGCGTGCTGAGATTTGGACATCCTGCAGTCTGTGGCAGAGAGAAAATCCTACCCTCATTTCTCTGTGCCAGGCTGTGGATATTGCTTTGCTTCCACGAGAAGACATGATACAGGCACTTAAGGCTCTGTTTATACTTGATTCCTTTAATTTTTTTTTTCTTTGCCCAAGGTGAAGCAAATGCATGGTGTGATGGGCCGGCAAACTGCACAGACAGCTAATTAGATGGCCTATAAAATGCATATTATTGAGGTGGCAGCTGTGGTGTACAGTTGGCTGCTCCCCCAGCTCCTGGCCATTTTGTTGGGACAGGTATGCAGAGCACACCAGAGCAGCACTTTGACAGAGTATGAGCTGATTCACGAAATATTATTGGAACCATTCTGAAATTAAATTCCAGACAGGTTTAGGATGTTGCTAAAAGCACTGGAAGTACCAGGTTTAGATTAAAATATCTCAGAGCTGTAAACCCTGTGCTCTGTTTTAGCTGTTTGTAAGGCTGCTAAAGACAGCAGCAGGTTTCACATCTGCTCCCCTTCCACTGAGACTCAAAGTTGTTACTCAGAACAGTTGGCCCCTGGACCTCTGGTCCTTAGTTGTAAATCAAATGTGGACAGTTCTCTAGATTATCAAAAATAAATCCAAGACAGTGCTGTGAAGTTGTGCCAG
The DNA here is from genome assembly GCA_013400335.1 of Eurystomus gularis. NCBI lineage: Eukaryota > Metazoa > Chordata > Aves > Coraciiformes > Coraciidae > Eurystomus > Eurystomus gularis. Next base: position 191,709 of record VZZY01000075.1, read on the forward strand.
CTGGAGGTCAGGCTAGCTGGCCAAGACAGTCTCTTTTAGCCTTGCAATCAGTGACTACATAAAGATTAGGAGAAAGCCATGCTCCTTCTGGAAATATCTCCACTGACATCAAGGAGACACCTAATGCCATGGCACAGCCTTTCCTGGTGTCACCAGCAGTGACTCAAATGGAAGTGCAGAAATGGTCACGCTGAAGCTGACGCAGTTGAGGAACCTACCACAGATGCCTGGTGCTCTGGGCACAGGGTGACATATGAAGTCATTTTGGTCCCTGGAGTTTTCTGACTCAGACTGAGGGTGCAGGAGCACTGGTTAGAGTTGATGATTTTGTGTTTTTCCCTGTGATTTCATCACTCCAGACATTTTGTGGCTATTTAAAGTTCCAGTTCCTGATTATTCAAGTATTTTATCTTTTGAAATCAGAGTGAGAGTCTAACTTCGTAAGAAACTCTGAAGTCATACCCTACCAGTGTAGAGGCACTTCCAAGTGAAGCAATATCCTTCCAAGGGTGACACTACCCTCCTGGCTGTGTCACCAGGCTGTAGGTGTGGGCATTTCCTCGATACAGCCGAAGCCTTGCAGTGCTTTCCATACTCACAGATGTTAGTACGGGCAGGCATGGGAAAATACAGAGGGAATTTACAATCAACTTCATGATTTTGCCACTAGATTTCTGATTTTGAACCTCTGAAACTGCTGTAACCATCACTGGTCTTGAAGACTTCAGGGCCTACAGTAGTCAGGACTCCTGACTGAAGGAGTTTGGTATCATGGCTGATTTTGTGTCTCCAAAGTAGAGGCCTCCTCTACTCTCTGGGTTGGGCAACAATGAGAAGGTTCTTTGTCACATGCCGGGGTCACAGCGAACAAGGGGGTTTTCACATGAATTATCTCAAGAGGAGCAGATCACTGACCCCCTGTGCATCCATCAGCTTGAGGTCACCACTCTGGATCAAACACTTTTTGTGAAATGCAAATAATTAAAGCTTTATGAATCCACTTGTTTGGCTGAGCTACAAAACTTGGGAAAATAATTTTGCTTTAAGTTAGCATGAAACAAAAAAGCCAAAAATAAAGCAAAAGGAAAATCACTTTACTTTAAAAGAACAGCAAATCTTTGTATTTTCTTGAGATTTCCCATGATTTTTCAACCTAAATAGACTGATGAGTCCACCAATACGTGCATGCATGTGCTTGGTGTGCTCCATACTTTCTGGCAACTGAAAGCTTGGTCCAGGGTTTGGAAGCCTTGGAGACCTTGAGATAGCTTGCTGCATGGAGAGGCAGGGTGTGATTAGCCGGTGAGGTTCCATCAGTGGTTGGGCAGTGAATGAGTATGAGCAGTATAGAATCATACAAAATAATAGAATCATAGAAAAGGTTGGAAAAGACCTCTAAGATCACCAAGTCCAACCATCAACCCAAGAAGTCACAGAAGGGAGTGAATGAGAGGCTGGCCCAGAGTTTGTGCTGTTGCAGGGGTTATCTGTGTTAAAAAAAAAAAAGAGTATGTTATTTTGAGATAAACACATCTCAATTTGGAATCACTGCCCACTGCTTGACACAAAACTGAGAGTCTCAGGAGTGAATGGAAAGAAACGGTTTATTTGACCCCTCAATTAACTTTTTCTTTTTGTTGTTGCTGTTTAGCTTTGAAGAAAAAAAAAAACAAGTCAGCCATCCTCTTAATCTCCATCTTTAGATTTCATTCTTACAAGGCTTTTTTGTAGGCCTTTGTTTTTCAGGAAGAAAGAATGCGACAAACTTTTATTATTTTTTCCTATCACAAAGGATCTGCAAAGCTCTTCAGTGCAGGAAAGCTGAGCCTGAGAAACTCTGGCATTTGGTGGGAAAAAGCAAAGCATCCCACCAAAAGTGATGATGCCATCACAATTTGTCTTCTCTAGTATTTATTTACTTCCCACAGGCCTGAAGTTGTGACTAATCCAAGTCAGCAAACTAATATTAAATTCTGTTATGAAGGACACAAAAGAAATGCTCCTTGAATTTCTTATTAAATTACTAAGTTAATTTGCTGCTGGTGGGGACTATGGTAGACTCAGTCCTCCTTCAAGGCCATGTGCTGGAGCTGATATTCGGCTGTTCCTGCCTCGATTCATAGCTCTGCCAAATGTGCAAACATGAAGCACCTGTTTCTTTTAGCATTATTTTTTATCTGGACCATTAATCTCTCTTTGATCAGGAACTTTCAAATCCCATTGCAAAATTATATAGTCATTAATTCAAAGCCCTCTTTCTAGTTCATTGCTCTTTTCTCAGAGGAAACGCCCGTATTGAAGGGTGAATCGAGCTGTAGAGGGTATGGGTGAACTGCTACACCCAATGTTTTCTTCATTACAGGGTGAAGCCAGAGACTTTAGCAAGTGCATCTTCCAAGCAGGACATTTGTGCTTCTACACTCGCGTTGAGGCTCATGGTTCAGGAGTCGTGCCTTTGAACCCAGGTGGGTGCAAATTGTCCTCAGCTCTTGCATCATTCCTACGCTGGATTCGAGTTGTGTATCTGGAGATATTACTGGGTCACAAGTCGGTTAAAAAAATCATGATACAGGTCTTGGGGAGAATAAGGCATTTGGGCTGAACTTTAGCAGTAAAATTCTTTTTGATAGCAGTAAAATACATTTTCCAACAGCCTCCCGTGTTTACTCCAGGTTATGTCCCCAGAGTTGTCTGTACTAGTGGACCTGTAGTTGTTTTTAGTTCTTACCTTACAGCTGCCTGCCGGCTCAGCAAATCCCATCAAGACCTTATGAATGTGAGAGAATTAGGAGATGAGGAACAAAGAGCTTTTATGGTCTCGCTTTAAATTAGCCTCAAAGAGCAGAAGCAGCAGGAGCTGGTCAAGAGTCAGTGATGGAAGAGAGAAGAGGAGTGGAGAGCTCCCACTTGCACTGGCAACATCTGGATTTTCTAATGGCCAAATCCTGCCAAGGCAGCTGGCTTCAAACCCTGCCTGGTCCTTAGCGTAAGGCTGCAAATGTTTTAGTGGAGGGAATCAAGTGACAACTGATGAGGAGAAGGCTGAGGTTCTCATCAACTTTTTTGCCTTGCTCTTCACTGGCAACCTCTCTCCTCACACCTTCCAAGTAGAAGGGCCACAAGATGGGGACCAGGGGGACAAAGTCTCTCCCACTGTAAATGAAGACAAGGTTCGTGACCGCCTGAGGAAGCTGAACATACATAAGTCTATGGGACCTGATGAGATGCATCCCAGGGTCCTGAGGGAATGGGCTGATGTAGTTGCCAGGCCACTCTTCATGATATATGAAAAGTCCTGGCAGTCAGATGAAGTCCCTAGTGACCAGAAAAAGGGAAACCTTGCACCTATTCTTAAAAAAGGGTAGCAACGAGGACCCTGGGAACTACTCACCTGTCAGCCTCATCTCTGTTGGGGGAAGATCATGAAGCACATCCTCCCAGAACCTATGCTAACGAGGTCAGAGAGGTGATTTGAGACAGTCAGCAAGGCTATGATGGAAGGACCATGACAGGGTACAGAGATGGTGGGTGGTGCAGAGGTCCCTTTGGGCACGACTACAGAGAGCCTATAGGACAATGACGGAGTACAGGGATGGTGGGTAGTGTGGAGCTCTCTATTTCAATAGACACTATGGCAAGTGCATTACTGATCTGGCTGAAGGTCTCACCGAGGACTCATGGGGTACATCTAGCTCATTAACAGTTTCTGTGTGGAGGGGACATTCCCAAGCACCAGGGATATGGGTGGTAAAAAGGCCACCTGCAGATGAGCCTTTCTCTGCTTCTTGCTGTGGCAGAAGCGTTCAGTGCCTAGATCCCCACCACCTTTGGGATTCTGTACAGCAAAGCAGGAATGAAAGTAGATCCTAGTCCTGTGGCTCCTGGAAGGGTCAATTAAACCTTGGACAAACAGCTATGTTCTTAGCTTTTGCATCCTTCACCTGCAGAGACCTGGCTGATGATACATCTGTGGGGGCTGTTAAAACAGCAGAGCCTGCCAGCCTTGACCATCCAACCATGAGTTGATGGTGATATTACTCGCACTGGACAATGCCTCCTGAGCATGGATCCCCTACTGACTCCTGTGTCTACTGCCCTCCAAACCAATGCATCTTTTCTTTTTCCCTTGTGGTGCTTGCAGATGTGTCACAGCTGGATTGGGGGTAGCAGCCAGGCCTGATGACCACCAGCATGAGTTGTGCTGTGTGTGAGCTTGAGGTGCACGTCTCAGTGTTGCATGACAAATCTCTGCATGAGCTAGAATGGAGGCCAAGCTCCAGGACTCGCTGATGCACCTGTCATCCTCAGGCCCCAAAGCAAAATGTTATACCTCTGCTAGAAAGCTGACTATGGTCCTGCAAACCTGCTGAGACAGAAGACAGTGCTCCTCTAGAAGCATCTCCTGTTCAACCAGTGGTTGGCCCCTGCAGCATTCCTTGGCTGACACCTGTCAGGCAGGGAAGGAGGCTATGGCTACCATCCTCCTCCTCACACAGTCATCTTGGGTCACTCTGTGGCAGTACCTCAGGTACGGCAGGATGTCAGGCAACGGTGATCCAGTAACACTAAGCTCTTGCTTGCAGGGTTGCCTCTCTGAGATATTTCACAGCAATCAAGTGCCCATTGCTCTGGGACAACACACACATCATAAGGGCACAGACTTGTCCTTTTCTCTGCGTAGCCACCCTCCACTCAGATTTTTCTCTACCAGTCCTGGCACAGGAACAGAAAATCCCTTTTACACCGATGATTAACTTTTTTACACTGAGCTGGAGGGGCTCCTCAGAGGCAACCAAGCCTGTCACAGAGCACATCTCAACCTACAAAAGCTCTGCAAACCTGCCTCTGAGATATGTCCAGCTGTGACCTCTGAATAGGTTTTCCAGGAAGACTTCATCTCCTGGGATGGCGACAGCATGGGTGGTCTCGCTATCAGAGTTAATCACAGCAAGGGTCCTTTTTGTGGTACTTTGAGGAAATCTCAGCTTTCCAGATAGGGAAGGTGGACGTTAGAGTCTCAGTCACTCAGGGTAAAACTGGTGATACAGAACCAACAATAAAGTTCTTGTCTACCATGGACTCGGGCAAAAAGCTTTGAAAAGGAGGCAATGTTTTCCTTAGATAACTGATAATAGTCTGGGTATAATGTGCAGCCAATTTAATACTTAGCAGCTTTATGCCTATAGCAGGTGTTTGTTTAAGAGAGATTTCACAGTGTAGAGAGAGGTAAAGAGCAGATTCCTTCCTTTAATGGGCCGCAGGCTCATTAAACGACATTTCACTTTCTCATGCACAGGATTTTCATTCGTTGAAGGGATTCACTCCATTTTGTTCTTTTCCCCTTTATTGACGATTCACCTAAAGTGTTGAAAGTTGCACATCTGGGTGGGGGACGGGCAGTTGCTGTGTCTCTGCTCCCAGCCTAGGTCTACTTTCTACCTCCTCTCAGACTGAAAACTTGAGAAATTTCATGTTTTCCGGATTAATTCTTTTCTGAAAGACAAATTGTATCTTCAAAAGGCTGCATCTTTCAGTCTAAAAACAGGCACATCATTGCAACTGGCAGACCCAGAAAGGCATGGAATTTGCTTTTGAGATGAACCAGCTTATCAAATTCAAAAATCTATGCAAAATCTTTGAATTCTGTTTAATCCTCCCCCCAACTGATCAATTGTCTTCTCTCACCTCCAGAATCTGTGCATGAGCCTGTTTCTTTCAGACAGGGCTCCATGTAATGGGGACAGCCTCCACTGGTGGAGTACACACAGTAGGAGTTGTCTCATCAAGAACGAGCCACTGAATAAGGAAAGCATCAAATGTTGGAGGAGGCAGCAAATACTCTCAAATATGTCGTCTGGGCTTTTTTCTCTCTTAAACTGGTAGTACTTTCACAGGAGACTGCCCTTTCCCACACTTGGTCAACTTGAACCTATTTATCTGACTCAGCCCAGACTCACGAGCATCCCACATGTTTAGTTGCACATGTGTGACTCGGGTGTCAAGATCAACAGAGGACAATGGTGAAACTTGCCTCTGGAGTGTGGGACACTCTGTATTGTTCCAGCACCTCTCCTCACAGGTCTGGGACATACAAAACCAAGAGACTTTGCAGTAATGCCCCCTAATCGCATGGCCGATCCCACACCACCTGAAAACAGCTTTTGTGCTGACAGCTGGAGCCAGCCTTGGCATGAGCAGAGGAGAGCATCTCCTCTCCAGCATCACCACAAGGCAGGGAGCCTGTGTAGCCATGGGATGGATCACCAAGTCATAGAATAATAAAATGAATTGGGTTGGAAGGGACCTTCCAAGGCCACCTAGTCCAACCCCCTTGCAGATAGCAGGGACATCTCTAAAAGATCAGGCTCCTCAGTGCCCCATAAAGCCTGGCCTGGAACATCTCCAGGGATGGGGCCTCCAGCACCTCTCTGGGCAACGTGTTCGAGTGTTCCACCATCCTCACAGTAAAGAACTTCTTCCTAATGTCTCATCTAAATCTACCTTTCTCTAGTTTAAAACCATTGCCCCTCGTCCTATCACTACATGATCTTATAAAAAGTCCCTCCCCAGCTTTCCTGTAGGTCCCCTTCAGGTACTGGAAGGCCGCAATAAGGTCTCCTCAGAGACTGCTTTTCTTCTCCAGGCTGAACAGCCCCAACTCTCTCAGCCTGTCTTCACAGGAGAGCTGTTCCAGCCCTCTGATCATTTTTGTGGCTCTTCTCTGGACACTCTCCAACAGGTCCATTTCCTTCTTGTGTTGGGGACTCCAGAGCTGCACGCAGTGCTCCAGGTGAGGTCTCACCAGGGCAGAGCAGAGGGGCAGAATCACCTCTCTCAATCTGCTGGCCACACTTCTTTTGATGCAGCCCAGGATGCGATTGGCCTTCTGGGCTGCCATTGCGCATTGGTGGCTCATGTTCAGCTTTTCATCCACCAGTACCCCCAAGTCTTTTTCCACAGGGCTGCTCTCTATCACATCATCCTCCAGCCTGTATTAATAGCGAGGATTGTCCTGACCCAGGTGCAGGACCTTGCACTTCACCTCATGAGGTTCACATGGGCCCACTTCTCAAGCTTGTCCAGGTCCCATCCCTCAGGTGTGTCAGCTGCACCACTCAGCTTGGTGTCATCTGCAGACTGGATGACAGTGCACTCCATCCCACTGTCTATGCCATTGATGAAGATATTAAACAGCACTGGTCCCAGTACAGACCTTGAGGGACACTACTTATCTCACATCTCCATCTGAACAGTCAGACAGACTTGCCCTTAGTCATGCTGGCTGCCTTGAATTACCTCCCTGACCTCCACTTGCCTTATCAGAGCTTCTAAGAGGATCTGTTCCATCACCTTGCCAGGCCCATCCAAGTTTCTGGTCTTGAACATCCCTGAAGTGCAGAGGATGACTGTGGCTGGCTGTGGACCATGCTCTTGGCTCTGCCAGATTTCCAAAGTTGATATTGTAGGTACAACAGGACTCAACACCTCTGACTGGCCTGTGCAGTGCAGTAGGAATATCTAGCTTGGACAAGAGTAGGCTATGAGATACAACTCTTACATCCACGTGTTCAGTGAAAGTGTGAGTGTGTTGAAGACCACACTGGATTGAGGACATCCAGGGCTCTGTTCCCAGCTCTGCCATGAGGTCCTGCATAATTCACTTGCCTGCAACATGATGCACCAGTTGGATGGGCAGAGAGGGGCTGCCTGGGTGCCATACAGCCACAATTGGTATGAAATCGGAATTCACATGCGTATGCAGTAGATTATCATATTATAGCCAGAAAGGGGCAAGTTCATTGCTGTAATTGTATCAATATGTTTGAAATGTTCAGAGAAAACCAGCACAAGTGTTGGGACTTGGAAGCAAAGATGAAAAGCTTTAATATTTTTAGCACGGCAGTCTCTGCTTCAGCAAGGTCACGACACCAGCCCATTAACATTTGAAAAGTGTTCTCATGAAAGAGGAAGAAGAACTGGTTTGGAGCAAGTAGGTGTAATGGGATGAAAGGCACAAAGCTACATTTTAAGTCAAGAGCAGCCTCTTCCAGGCACTCGACAGAGAACCGCGACACCCAATTTCCTTCCCGTCGCTGTTGCTGACCGGCTTTTTCATCCGCAACTTCTATTATTCAGATGGGTGGAAATTACTGCAATAAATATTGATAGGCCAGTGTATGAGAATGACCGCACTGAATATTGACAGATTACTAGACAAGCGCATGTGAACTGCATAGAAATAAGTGACTGGAAGACCAATGTGCTGTGAAGCCAGTGCTGGAGCAGTTCTGGAGGTCTCCTGTCCATGCAGGAAAGGTGAGGTGATGAGAAAAACCTTGCGGGGCCACCCCAGCTATGGCTGACACAGCACAGTTTGGAAATGGATGCACATCTTTTGTTTTTTTTTCGTGGAGAAACCAGAAAATCAGCCGGGATCTGAATTGCACTGGCATTGGGTTGGTTCCTACAGGACTCATTTTGCCAGCTGCTGAGGAACACCCGGGCGTGGGGGGCTGTGTGCCAGCTTTGCATATTTAGAGAGTCTGGGACTAGGATTTCGTATTGCAGGTGACCTTGTGGCACACTGTGGGGATTTAACTCCTCGCCTGGCTGCTGAGAAAGGTGAAGGTCTCTGTCCGTGACCCTGGAGAATATCACCAAAAAGCTGCTTGCAAATTCTAGTGGTGTCCAAAAAGTGTTTCAAAGCAAATGTCCAGAAATAAAGGCTCTTAAGCACTTCAAAAGTGCTAAGATGTCAATTAATTCTCACGATTTCTGTTTTAATTATTCACTGATGGTGTATTATATTATTTTTCACACAGAAAAAGGACATGTTTGAGTTGGATCTTTTTAAAGTGTCACTGCCTCTGCTACTTAAAGCAAAGTAATTGTTTAATTAAACTGAGACCAACAAGGCTCTATTGTGTGACACTTGCAAAGAAGCCTGTGAGATAGGAAATGTCAAAGATTAAGCAAACCTCTTTTAAAGCCAGCTGAGGGGAGAGGTGCCACTGTTTATAAAATCAGAGCCAGGAAAAATACAATAATTAGAAAAAAAACAGGTCATATGGAAAAACAATATCCAACTTGACAATCTTTCATGCAGATATGGTTTGAAGTTCATTACTCATTGTATTCCTGTACAGAAGGCTTTTTGTTATTCTTTGTGCTAAGTCATTTTTTAATTTAAATGGAGATGGAGATGTGTTCAAAGGGATTTTTTAAACAAATGAACACAGATGCATTTCATGTCGTTTTTGATATAAAGGTTGAATGAAGCTGCAGGGAAGGAAAAACTGCATTTAATTAATTTATAATTTTTTTCACAAATAGATCTGTTTCTGACCACTTTCTTTAATATTCATGTGTGGTTGGTGGGGAGAGAGTACATGAGGTTATTTCCTCATCTGAAGCCTAGTTTAATTACTTCTGAAAGAACATAACAGTTAAATTTAAACTCTAAAATGAAAATATGTGTATTAATGTAGAAGGAGATGATGGGAAATTTTTTCACCGTCTGGATTTCATCACATGGACCCAAATGATATTGTAATCCGAGATGCTCATTCAGACATAAGACACATATCATTAAAATGCACTTTAATTCTCCTCTTTGGCGCTTAGAGCTATTTTCCACCCCAAAAGGTTACAGTGCAATATATACAAACAGACAGTTCCCTCCTCCCTCCCGCTCCTGACGGCCAAGTACATCGGGATGGAGGCAGTGGCATCGCTCCGGAGCCAGCCCTGCCAGGTGGGCATGGTCCAGGGGCCCTTTGCCACCCCCCTGAAGCCTCCAACAGCCCCCAGCTAGGGGCAAGGGGACTCTGGGTGAAAGTCCAGCTCAAGCCTCATGCTGAAGGCACAGCAGAACCTGCCTGGCCACCCTGGCCAGCGTGGTCCACAGCCTGCCTTGCACAGCACCCGCTAGAAACCCAGACTCCACGCTACAGGATCAACCAGCCTGGATGCGGATCATGGACCCTTCCCTCGCTGAGGAGCAGCTGGAGTTGGAAGAGCTGCTCTGCTTATTTCTCCCCCACAACCCATGTGTTTCAGCACACTTGGATGATACCATCCTCTTCTCCTCTTGCTGATAGATATTGGCCATATTGGCCCTGTGAGTAGACCAATGCTCAGTGGCTAAGCCTTGGACAAATTTTATTTGCCTTTACACAGGGTCTTCTTCAGCAAGATCTATCTTCTGCCTAAGCAAGAAGATAAATGGCTGCACTCCTTTGTTCAAAAAGTTGCTGGACTGAATTAGCTCACTCACTTCTCTAAATGTGCCATTGAGTCCTACTGTCCCAAAGCAAAATCTTCAGGAAAGGCATAATAAAATAACCCACATGCTGGGATTCCTGATGGCTAAAATCTGTCCACCTTATTATCTGGTGTGCTGGATACATGAGTGGACAAAGCAGATGTCTCTTTCCGTTTAGAAGGTGTTAGAATCCACAAGGGTTTAATTAGGAACCCAGACCTTGAGAAGACTCCTGAGAGGTTGAGTTCACCCTGAAATAGCACCATGCCCCATAAATCCTTTCCTAGGCTGATTGGGATAACTGGCTGGTGGGGGAGGGGCTGTGCGTGGTTGCTCCCCAGTGTCCCTGAAGACAGACTGGTGAGATGGGAAGGACTGTGTGCCCAGCCCAGGGCACAAATCCACCTCCGTACTCTGTGACAAGGGTAATGCTCCATGGGAAGAGGTCTAGGGCATTACACAAAGGGAAGATGCCTCCACCAGCCTTCTGGTGCTGCCATGTGTCCCCGGCCTGTTGCTGTCCTTGTCCCTGTGTCTGCCCATTCCTGGCAGAAAGCACGAAGAGCCAGCAACACCCTATGTGGGGCTGCAGAAGCTGGCATCCCTGTGGGTGCTCTGTGATACTGGGACACATACGATGTATTTTTATTGAAACTGTGCTCAAAATTACTTCAACCCGCTGATAATGCTGTTGAATGTCATGCCAACAAATTGACAAACGTGGCACAAATGATCATAAACATGGCAAATGAGAGCCCTGTGGCGTGGCAGCAAACGTGAAATGGCTACAACAGCGCATGCACCTGATCTCCACTCAGCCTTGGGTGATGATGGTCTGCTTGCATGTCTAAGCAATCAGTTGATTGATTAATTGATCTGTTGACGCACTCCATGTAGAAATGATACTTTATCCCATAACTCTCACTTTAAAAGTGTTCACAGGATCTAAGGGCAGAAAATGAGTTGTTGCTTACTCTCTGAGATGAACCAATGCCAGATACCAAACCCTCAGTCCTCATGTCTACTAGAGAGCAGCAGACCATGGCAGACACATCAAACAGAGCCTGGTGTGCTTGCCAGGGTTAGAAATGTGATTGTCCACACTGCCAAACTGTCAGGAAGGTCCCTGGGTTTGGACTGTGCCAGACAGCTTTCTCCAAAGCAATTCCTGGACACAGTCAGCGGCTGAAGTGTTCCTGAGATTGTTTTGGACACATCCGTCCTGCTGCAGGGACTGGGAAAGTTAACGAGATAGTGTGGGCTGCTCATGCTTGTTGGTTCCAGTGCCTGGGCATATTTCCAGACCTATTTAATTCACTATTCAGATGTAGGTCCAAGGTGAGATTGGCTTATGTGATGTCCTGCCTGTTGGCAGATGCTGCCCCATGCCTCCAGTTGTTTCAGACTAGGGTTTTCCACACAATCATAGTGTTCTTGCTCCTCTGCTCTTTTACCTTTGGTTCCTGCAGGTGTGCTTCTCTGCTAGTGCTTCCCTGTATGATGCTCTCACACTCGCAGTAGCCATAATTGTCACCTCTCAGTTCCCTCCAGATGACAAGAGTGGAGGATGGTGAGACCCCCCTAACACCTTCAGGATGTCTTTTCCTGCAGTGAGTTGTGGCAGCTCCAGCACACACATCACATCACCTCTTCTGCAGACCCCCATCCCTCATGGGTCCACTTACACTCCCTGTTAGTGATGGAATTCCTTGGTGGAACTCTACTTCAGGGCTACTGCTGTCCATAAAAACCTTTCAGGGCTGAACTATTACAAAACTGTCACCCTAGACTTGGGTTAGCAAACTATAGACCCTGATACCCCTCCCTTCTCCTCGGTCACATCTGAGTGCCTAGATGTCCTCTCAAGCCTGCCTAGGTGCCAGACATCTCAGTAGCCAGCTCAGCCCTGAGTCTCACCAGCATCCTCTCCCCTGCCTAGATGGTGGATGCCTCTGGATTTCTCCTCTGCTGCCCAGTCTGGAAGGTGTCTTCAGAGCCATCCAGCTGGGTTCAGATGGGAAGAAAATAGCCAGAAAATAATGTGTTGTTCCTCACCACAACAAGCTCCTGCTTTGAGATACTTCAGTGGGTCTCCTACCTCTCCAAGGCTGCTCCAAGAATGCAGCTGAGATTGGAAGGGCTCTTCTCTCCTTGCCAGGGGCTGTTCTCTTAGCTGCCTCTTAAAGCAAAGGAACTCAGTCATGCCAGTGCTTTTGCATCGCAGGGCCCCGTTAGGGCTTTGCCCTGCTGGAGAGACAGCTGAACATTTTCCGTCAAAATTATTTTCAGCCAAAACTGATCTTCATCAACACAGAAAACAGCGTATATTCTTGGGGGAGGGTCAAAATTTCAGAATCTCATTAAGAAAACTAACCTGGAAAAAAATACCCCAAACAAACCAAACCAGTAAGAGAAATCTCATTTTTGATGTTGACAAAAACCCTGACAAACCTTGCAGAAAATTTTCAGGACAACTATTTGTTGTGAGTCTGTGTAAATTGCTCCTGTGAAGGTACAGTTGCCCTGGCTCCAGCCAGCTCTGAGGCTGGCCTAGGTCCATGGCAAGCCCCAATAGACATGTTTCCTTCATTTGTTTGCTTGAAGCGCCCTGGGGCTGTCCTCGAGGCAGAGGATACATTGAGATAACAAACAGATTCATTAGTGCCCCTGCTCATTAACTGAGACCTCTGTGTCAGTGATGTGGCTCCTCTCATTTGTGTCAGTGGTGCAGGGGGTGTTCAGCCTCGCTGGCACCACAGCCCTTGCAGAAGAAGCTGTCGCCGCATCCTTGAGGAGGACAACCCCTGCCCACCCCTGCCCACCTTGCCTGCCCCTTCCAGCTCACAGCTCTTCTGCGTGTACCAACGGAGAGGTGCAGATGGTTGTGCTCCAGGTCAGATGCTAATGAAGGAGGTTTGGTGCAGGGATGAGGAGGAAAAGCTAGAAGGCGAAGAAATAAATTGGAGATGGAAGTAAAGAGCTCTCTGGGTCTAGGAAACAGCAGCAGATGTCACTTCTTTGCTCCTGCCAGGCAAAGCCCTCAATCTGCCCTCACTGCCAGAAGAAACCAGTCCTCCTAATCAGAGGTGTCTGTTTGCAGGGATTAAGTGGAGATCAGGCTGTCTGAGGATCTTACTCTCTTTCCTGAAGAGGTTCTGGTTATTTAAAGAAGCCTAATTTTCTGTCCTCATTATCAGGGGCTGCGTGACACTGCGCAGAGCCCAAGCTGCACGCCTTGGGCTGGAGCTGCTCTGCGTACCTGTTCTCTCCTCCCTTAGCCCAGGATGACACATCCAAAGCTGGGAACAACACTCCCTACACCTGTGGCCATGGTAGAGAAGGGGTTCCTCTGGGCTAGCTGTTGAATTGCTCCCAAAATTTCAGGAAGACCGTTTGCCTGTAGCACCCAACAAGCAGCCCTGCTGGGGTGCACGGCAGGTAGCCCTCAACACCTTTTCCCATTAACCTATTCTGCTCCTGAGCTGTCACCCAAAGGACAAGAGCAGAAAGGAAGATGGAGGGCTAGTTCTGCCTGTGCTGAAGAGATTTGAACCACTCCACCGTGAGTCCCCACTGACTCCTAAAGTCTCTCCTGGGATCTGGGTACACATGGATGAATGATGATCTGGGATGCTCCCGGAAGTCGAGGTTTGCTGAAATGGCTCCAAGCTGCTGCCATTTCCCTGGTACCCTGCTCCAGCTCTCAGCAGCCTTGTGTCTTCCTGAGAAGCATTGAAGTTGCTGGCCTCCAGAGTTAAACACCCGGTTCCTGACAATCTCCTCTCTCCAGGGACACTCTTGTATATGAGAATGGGAAACCCTCTGGAGGTGTCCTGCAAGCTGCAAGTAACTCTCTTTTGCTGAGTCCTCTGCAACAAACCCTCCTCATCTCACTTCCTCAAGGTACAGAATTTGTGAGCAAAGTGACTCAGTACTGACACCTTCTGCACTTGGCTGCAGAGATGGGTTCACTCTTCCCAGGGCTAAGAAATTCAGAGGCACATCCTGTTTATGAGGAAGCTTTGGGTGGATTCCCTTTATCCACCTTTGTGTTGTCCAGGGCATAGGATACAGAAGTTCATGGGGAAAAGGGGTTCTGTCTTTTCTGCTAGGGGCTGATGGGGACACTGAAGAGGTGCTGTGATGCCTGGACACTGTCCTTGCTGTGCACCCAGGAGATGGTGGTGAGACCTGGGGGGACTCTTTCTGTGGGACAGGGATATCCTCAACCACGATCCCACTCCTTCACCTCCTGCAGTTTGATCTGTGCTGCAGTGTGGTTAAAGATTAACCCTTTTGGGAGGCATTTGCTTTCACTTCATTTCACACCATCGGCCCTTTCTCCCACCACAGGCACTGTTGTAATGAGAGGCTCCTCCGCAGGTCTCAGCTTTTCTGGAAGATGGTCCATCACCTCCCAGTGCACAGGACACTTTGCCTTCTGGTCAACAGCAAGTGCTTCACTGCTTTCATAGCAGGACATCCCATAGGGCCATTGCGCTACAGTTGCCAAAGAATTTTCTTATCCCACCAGGCCCTCCTCCCACAGACTCCTAGGACTTTCTGCAACAGAGTGTCTGGCACATGACCTCAGTGGACAGAAACAGAGACCATGCAGCTATGTCCATCCCATAGAGAAGCACTTCAAGGCAGAGTCCCACAAATACCAGTCCTTCCTTAGTCCCGCTCAGTACCTGCCATGGAGCCAGAAAGATGCACTGCTCCCAGGTGAGGGCCACGTGCTGATGGCAGGCAGCCTCTAGCCAGGCCCCTGACACCAATGGGGGCTTTGTGCTTAGACGAGTTCAGCTCATAGATGAAGAACAGCTTGTGGGAGGTGAACAAAGCAACTCGGGGATGAGTCTGGTGGGCAGAGCACACTGCTGGGGAGGTGAATTTCTACTTCAGGATCCTCTGATTGGAGCTACTAAGCTATGACAATTGGATTTGTGGTTGAACAGGTTATAAGCAGTTTCATGCTGGAATTTCAGAACCAGTAAAATCAAAGTGCCCTAAAAAGTAGCTGGTGCCTGAGGCTGCTCCCAGTGTTTCTAGTACGTCTGGTCCTTTTCCTAGTAGCTGGCTTGCTTCTCAGCTTTAAGGCATGTTGGACTGCAGCAAGATTGAGACTCTCAGAGTTAGTGACTACCAGCTAATTGCACTAAACTAGCCTGACAATCCAAGGATAAGGGAATCCTGGGAGGAGGAGACACAGGTGTGGCTCTTACACCTGGGATAATGGGGTTTGGTCCCAGCAGAATTTACTCCTTCACAGCCCATTCAGGGCAATGACATTCAGGGAAGCACCACAAACCGGCTTGAGTTGGTTCCTCTGCCATGAGATGTAGATGCTGCTCTGACTGGAGGGACAAGGTGTAGGCAGGAGAGCCTCTAGGAAAGAGCAGCATTCCATGTTACTCCTGCTTGCCCCCCACCACTTTGCTTTGATACCTGTCTAGGCTCACTCCCAGAAAACAGGGTGTGGGAGCACCATGAGCAAACAAGTCATGAGGAGAAGCAGGGTGGTGGCACAGAGAGAGGTCCCAAGTGGCAGGGGAAGCATTTAAAGGGGAGATGTCACACCTGTACAGCAGGGACCCCACCTGGGATGCGCAGGTAGACCTGCAGGCCATGCTTCTGCACGGATGTTGGATAGCCAGGGAGAGTCCAGAAAAGATAGGTAAGGTATTTGATAGCTGGAGAGAACGTCTGAAAGCTGAATTTGCTTAGTTTTTCAAGGAAGTTGAAGGATGCCTTAATTATAACGTGCATGAGCTCTCAGTAGGAGACAATAGAGATTTTTTTGGCCTTCGAGTGTATGACCTGCATCAGGGAGAGTTGTCCATCAGTAAATTTGAGATAAAATTCAGGCAGATCCAGGAGGTTTGTTGGGTGAAGTGTCACCATGCTCTTACACAGAAACTATAATGTGAGGGTCTAGTAACTATTACACGACGCATGTGCAATTCATCTTCTGTTGGATGCTCCAGGAAAGATTATAAAAGAAGATACTTTATGCCCAGTTTATTTGCACTCTTAAAATAATCTGCTTCAGTCTGAGAAGGAGCTGAAAGTATGAAGGTGATCCTCAAGATGAGGGTTCAGGAGAGGATGGGGAAGGCAATTGCTGTCCCTGGGCTGAGCTGCAGCTGGAGGAGGCTTGCCCTGCTGTGCGGGGAGATGATCTCCTTGCTAATGTTGCTGCTGGGTGGTCTCCTAAGGCAAAGAGAGGTCCTTCCTTCCCTCTTCTGGGCATCAGTGGGTGAGCTGCAGCTCAGCTGGAGGTGCTGCATCTCACCCTGACTACTAAAGGATGAGATGGGGCAGAGACAGGGGAGGGGAGGGGAGCAAGCCCTCCTCCTGCCCACCTGGCCTCTCCAAGGGTGCTGTCTGTGTGTGGGGCACCTCTCAGTCCACTTCCCAAAAGCTCTATTCCTGCAGTGGGCAAGAAAACATAACAACACCGGAAAAGTAATCTCTTTGGAAGTGTGTCCCTCCTCCAGTTATCCTTCCCCCTGACATTGACTGCTCCCCCCTGCCAGGGTCTCTCCACGCATTGGAATGAGGGAATAACCCAACCCCAGCAAGTCTTTGGAGAGACCAAGAGCTGTGGAGCGTTCAGTGTTGGGGTTTGGCTGTAAATAGCGGCTGAAGGGCTGCGTTCAGAGCTGGTCCCACTCACTGGCAGGAGGCAGCAGAAATAGCTCCTGTGGTATCACTCCTCCAAGACTTCTTTTTTTCTTTCCCTCAGTGTAAATGATTAATGAAGGATATTGTGGAAAGCAGATGTACTGTTGCCACAGTAACTGAGACGAGTGGCGGGCAAGGTTTGTGCACATGGTGAATACTGAAGCGATGATCTTCCTGCGTGTTGTAGTTATTTTAGCCTTCATAAGATTCCGGTTAATTATTAACACCATAAGGTCCTAACCTGGGGAAATATTTATAAGTAAGGATAAGTTCATAATGAATCCCTTTCAATTTTCTCTCCTTATCCCCTTCTCTCCCTGGATACCGTTATAATTTTATCTCCCTAAAATCTCCCATTATCTCACTTTCAACTACAGTAACCTATTACCATCTTTAAATTTTTAAAAGGATAATAACACAGAAGAAAATGTGAGCGTGGGGATGACTCACGGTCACTCCCCTGCGGTGGCATTTCCCTGCTCTGCTACCTGCTGTTTGCCTTCGCTTTCCAGGGTCAGTCTGTGGCTGGCAGCGAGCGAGAGATCCCACTCCAACCAGTGTGTCACCATTCTGTGCCAGTGTCCAGCCTAGCAGTGTCTGGTGTGACAGGACTGATACTCTGGGAGACCTGAGAGGGCTGGAACACCTCTCCTATGAAGACAGGCTGAGAGAATTGGGCTTGTTCACCCTGGAGAAGAGAAGACTCCAGGGAGACCTTCTTGTGGCCTTCCAGTATCTGGAGGGGGCTACAAGAAAGGTGGAGAGGGACTTTTTACAAAGGCCTGTAGTGATAGGACGAGGGGTGATGGCTTTGAACTGGAAGAGGGGAGATTTAGATTGGAAATTAAGAAATTTCTTCATTTTGAGGGTGGTGAAACACTGGCACAGGTTGCCCAGAGGGCAGTTGTGGATGCTCCATCCTTGGAGGTGTTCAAGACCAGGTTGGATGGGGTCTTGAGCAACCTGGTCTAGTGGGAGGTGTCCCTGCCCATGGCAGGGGGGTTGGAACTAGATGATCTTTGAGGTCCCTTCCACTTTATGATTCTATGATTCTCAGGAACAACTGTCATCACAGAGCAAAGGCTCCAGACTTTTAAAAAGACTATCCCAGGAGAGGGAATTGCATTTTGCTTTTCACTCCCTGAACTATCTTTGTACTGTGCTGGGAGAGAAGCGGAGGGGTGGGATTGATTTTAAAGATCTTAAAGACAAAAAAAGAGCTATCCTCTGCTGCAGGACCCTGGTGCTGCTAAAAGCAAGAAGGCAGGGCTAAGTGTCACTGCTCTGATGAACCAGTAGGTACCAGGGAATTGGAACTTCCCACATCTAAGTGACAAATCCAGATCTCACCTTCTTCCAAAAAGTAGATCTTCCTCATGCAGCATCATTATCTCCTTTACTCACCCCAAAATAGCTCTCTGCGATGGACCAAGCTGGCAGCTGGCCCTGGAGATGGGCTTTTGAGGAAAACCCTAGCTAGCCATTCTCGGTGCCTAGCACCAATCTGCCATGGGATGGGGGGACAGCACCTGATGGTGCTGTCATCTTGCAATGCGGCGTGCTGATGAGGTCTCAGTGGAGGTCCTGTTTTATAGATAGGGAAACTGAGGCAGAGACAAGCAGTGCTTCTTTCTCAAGGTCACACAAGAAGGGTGCCCCAGTGCTGGGAACTCTTCCTTCCCACTGGAGTCACCGGAGTTGGACACTTCCACAGTGCCAATGAGACGTCACATCCCTGGGAATTCAGCAGAAGCCTTCATCCCCTCCCATACCTCCATACTCATCACTGACCACCAAAGCTGACATATGATGGACCCCACTGGCCTTTTCCTGCCTCATCCCCTTCATGTCCTCTCTCCTCCTGCTCTGTGCCTCCTCTCACCTTGAGGCTGCTCCAGTGACCGGCTCCTCAGCAAGCCCTCTCAAAGCCTGGTAGACCCAGTAAGACAGGGGGAAGGTCTCCTATGCCTTCCCTTCCTCCAGCATGGTTTACCAGTCCCCTCCTCTAGCCTCGCCCCACACTGCACCTACTGCTGGTCCTACCGGCTTCTGCTTGTGAAGGTCAGGTCCACTCTGAGGGTGCCTTCTGTTCTTCATGTGCTTAGAAATCGCATTGGTGCCTCCAGCCGATGCTTTTATCCGGAGTAGATGCTTATATCTGGAAGCAGTGCAGAACACTGGACTCCCAAACGCATTAAATGAAGGTTGAGAGGAAAAAATGAAGGGCATGTTGGCTATTCACAAATGGAGGGATCTGGGAGTCCTGCCAGCAGCAGAGGGGCTAATAGGATGGCTGGGCTTTTGCCTTGCGTAGTGTTCAGGGAGAGACAGATGGTTCAGGAGCTCCAGGCTCCTGATTTACTTTGCTTAAAAACCTCAGCGCTACCCACCTTTCTCCCCAGGACACAGATTTTGGCTTGCAGGAGAGGCAGCAATGGGAGGGCAGGACCATGTAGGATCAAGGCTGGGATGGAAGAAGCTTTATGGGACTAAGGAGAGCAGTGGCTTACACTCCCCAGTGTCCACCCTGTTTAAAACTCTGGGAAAGCCACACTGCATGATGAACCACTGGGGAAAAGAAACCTTCTGAAGGTGCTGTACACCACAATGCTGCTGCTTGGCATAAAGGGGTGTGTAGGGGGAGTGTGTGCTCAGCAGCTGGGCATGTCCCATACCCACCTGGGGACTCACCCCTGTCCTTGCTAATGCTCAGGATCTGAGAAGCCATGGCAGCATGGTGAGCATGCCAGCGGGGCAAGGTGCTGCCCATGGGGGTTAGATCCTGCAACGAACAATGCCAGGGGCTCCAGCACAGCTGGACTCGACTGCCACCTAAATAATTTCAGTCCTCTGGCCATGCTGTGCTGCTAAAACCATGGTCCTGGTCAGCAAGCACCGGAGCGCCTAGGAAATGGAGTCCTGCAGTACCTAAGCCTTTCCCTTAGGGTTGTAAGGACACCAGATCTGCTCACAAAGAGCAAGTGCCATGCACATGGCCCCAGCTGCTCCAGGTGACAATGGTCAGAAGGTGCCAGAGCCCTGCAGGACATTTCCTTTTACGTTAAACCTCAATCCAATCTCTGAAGATCAGCTTAGATGAGATTGACTTAAGCCCTGAACACTCCTACTGTATTTCTAGCTGTTTTCTATTATGACAACAGGGTTTCCATCACGTGCACAAAAATTACAGTTCTTTTAATGAGTTTTCCTAAATTCTTGTCCTCAAAGATTTAGTAAAATTCTGAAAGAGATAGGATTTTCAATGGCTTCCAGAAAACTGCAGAAGATCAGAATTAAGACCAAAACTTCTCAGGATGGGACCTTTCATGTGATCAGGCACAGAAAATGCAAGACATACCTCTATTGTGAGTGATGCTAAAAAACATGGTGGGAAAGGTCGCTTGGAAAGACACACACAAAGAAGGCATCAGAGGATCTATTTTAAAACCTTCACTACTTGTTCCTAATTTCTGCATGAAGGCATTGCCAAAGTGGACTCAGTCACCCGCACACCACGTACAAATTGCCTCTGGCAGACAGGTGGATCAGCCTTAGACAAGGCTTAGGGACATGCAACAAGAAGAGCTGGCAACCTCCAGCTGGCCTTTGCTCATCCAGCTGTGGCCGTTTTTCCAGACTATGAGAAGGATGGATGGACTTCATGGATCTATGGCTTGTCCTAGTTCAGCAGGCTCCAACCGTATGGCCTCCTGGCCATGTGTCTCTTGCACCGGACAAGCTTCATCTGGAGAAAGAAGAGAATGTTTTGCACAGATGCTGAGGCTTCAGGTCCTTGCTGGCTGGGATGCCCACAGGCACCACTTTGTCCTGTTTGGTTTTGCAACCTAGGAGGTTGCCATCCAGGCTACCAGCTCGGAGAGGCAATTCCACACTTCAGCCCCTGACAGCGTTTACATCAAAAACCAAAAGAGCCCCATCTCCACCAGGCAGGCAAAGCCAAGAGCAAGCTGTCAAGATGTCTTTNATTTACATCAAAAACCAATGTGGTGTCGGTTCACCACAGAGCCCCATCTCCACCAGGCAGACAAAGCCCAGAGCAAGCTGTCAAGATGTCTTTGACAAAGACTTCTTTTTGTCATGGAAAATGTGATTTCATCAGAACAGTCTTTTCAGAACAAGCCTTTTTCCTCGAGCTGTGCAAGGATGCTGGAGAACTTTGCACTGTGATTCTGTGCTTTTGATCTTGAAAAAATAGGCAGTTTGATTGTATTTTCCATAGTTTTGTGTTTTTCAAAAACTGTCTTGTTTTTCTTGCAAAAGAAAGGAGTGTTTAGGGAGCATTGAAGGTCAAAAATAAGGAAGGGGAGAAGGTGAAGGGAGTAAAAAAGAACTAGCAAAACCAACATTTAAAAAATACGTTTCCTGAAAAAGTGGCACTTTCAATTTTAAATAATCCTGTGTTACTCTACCTATGTCTCTAAGCTAGTAAGGGTAAGACAAAGTGGAGCCTTTTCCCTGATTAAATAATTAAAATGTGGTGAAAGACAGTGCTTGTCTTTTAAGCCTCTCAGTCCAAGCTACTGTTTCAGTGGGAAGAGAATGTGATTTTAAAAGAAGGAAAACCAGGAGTCTCAATCAAAAGTCCAAAGCAAAGGAATCCACCTGAGAAGTGCAGCTAAAATGCACTCTCGATTGATCAGAAAAATTGCGGTGAACCCACAAAGCCTCTGGCCACTGTGTCCAGGATCCTCCATAGGGAATGGGCAGTGGCTACAGCACCTTCTCCCTGTGCAGGAGCTGCCTCTGCTCTGCCCATCGTCTCCCACAGAGGAGGTTTTCAGTTTACACTCTTAAAGCACTTCTAGGAGGAGTGTGGGCTCTGCTGTGGGAGTGAAGCCTGCTGTCATGGGTTATCTTATCGTGCAGAGACACCTTAGAAGTCACCCTTGGATGCCAGCTGATCCCAGGCTGGAAATCGAAACGCCGCAGGCTGGGCTGAGGTCTGCCAGCACGCTACCACTGTGCAGCCTGGTGGGCTTCCAGTGCTGCTCCCCTGCCTTTCCACCATGCCACACAGAGCTATTCCTCACTCCTAATGTGCTCACCAGACTGGAGCTGGGGTCCCCATCCTTTCCCTATCCTGCTCCTTTCCATGCTGGTAGAAGGGACAGGCAAGGAGTCACAGAGGAGTGGGCAGCAGGGATGTAACATTGTGGAGATGCTTTCTTTTGGGCCAGAAGAGCTACAAGCTCAATGCCAAGAGCGGGGCTGGAGGGTGGTTGTGGGGAAAGCTCCACTTGGGGCAGACACTTGCTGCTTCTCCATTGCTTGCTCTTGCAGCACTGTCACTTTCCTGGGTGGGAAAGGAAGCTACCTGCAGGCAGCACAGCTTTTGGAAGAAATCCCTGGGGTGATGCCATCAGCACTTGCAGCTGCAAATACATGTCCTACTCATCCATTGGCACAGCCATGGCTTAGCCATGATCCCCACCAGGTCCCAGGCATGGGTGGGATGAGAGCAGGTCCTGCCAACAGCAGGTGCTGTACACAGGGCTGGAAAGATGTTCCTGTGCTGTTGCTTGGGTTTGGGATTGTCCCCAGCTTACAGTTTCTGCTGTCAAGATCCAGCCTCAACTAACTACTGGAATTAAAAGGAATAGAATTTATCCCTTAAGTCACAAATTGCCAAGTCCGCACGTTCCGTGTGTCTTGGGTACCGTGCATCAGTGCTGGCTGGGAGCTGGGAGGGAAGGCACAGAAGACAAGCTTCAGAATCTGGCTGACACCGCACTCAAAGCAGTGTTATTCAATGTTTGTTGAGACAATCCTTCCACTGGCTTAAGGGTTTTACTCCTGATTTATACCATTAGGAGGGAGGAATTAGAAAGTTATCACTGCAGTGGGGAAATGGTATTACGCTGGCTCTGCCACATTTTTGTAAAAGCTCTTGGACCTCTGGGCAACCTTTTGTACACACTTTCTAGACTAACAGCCCTGAGTCAGCGAGGCAGCTCTTCCCTGATGCTGCCCTTAGAGCAGGGCAAATCAGTGCCCTTCTCTGTCAGAAGAAAACTGCAGCATTAATGTGCTGAGGGATAACACAGCAACTCTGGGATTAGGAGAGAGAAAGCAAGAAAAAAGGATGAAGGAAGGAGTCGAGGAGTTATCATATCCCTGGTTGGGGAAAGGGCATGGAAGGCTCCGAGACTCCCATGAATCTGCCCTTGGCCCCTTTTCCTGGTGCGTCAGGGCTGGAATTTGAGGCACGCGGAATGTTAGCACTGCAGATACTGGAATGAAAACAGGAAATGTGGAGAGGCTGCAGGCACCCAGCACGCTGGAGACAGCCCTGCAGAGCTCTGGGAGAGAAGGAAAAGAGTTGTTTGTCCTGCAAAACACGCTCTTCTGAAGTGTTTTGTGCCTGTGGTGTGTGTCAGTGTAACGCTCCCCATCTCTGCCAGCTCCCTGGGGTGCTCTGTCCCAAGGGCAGCCCCACAGTGTGAAGGGAGATGCAGGGCTGGCTTTCCTCCAGGCTGGTCAGATCAGGAATACAGCCACAGCCATGGCTCCTTCAGTTCACAGATAGGTAAGAAAGGGGCAGAAAGCTCCTCTATCTCATCCAAACCAGGAGCTAGGAGATATTCTCAGCTTGGGGAGCAGGGAAATTATCTTGGAGCTCACAGTACATATCCATCACCTCCGGCCTTCCCCAAGGGCAGAGCCTGCACAGGGCTGGGCTCTCCCATGCCCTCTGCAGATGGTGTTTCAATCACCACTGGTTCCAGCTACGATCGTGATATCTTCACAGTCAGTCAAATCATAGAATCATTCAGGTTGGAAAAGCCCCTTGGGATGATCAAGTCCAACCATCAATCCTACTCTACAAAGTTCTCCCCTAAACCATATGCCCCAATACCACATCTAAACAACCCTTAAACACATCCAGGGATGGTGTCTCAACCATCTCCCTGGGCAGGTGTTCTCATCTGGAAAAGCAGCACGGGAGGAAGGATGTACAGGACTTACAGCAACAGCTCAGCTCCCACCAGACACCAGTAGAAAAGACTTCATACACATCCTAGGTGCCATTACAGTACCAGACACTTCCCCTCCTGTGTCTCCAGCAGGAGCATGTCCCCTTTTCAGAGGACTAAAGATAAGAGTTGTGACATATCCAGCCCTACACAGAGCATGTTCCATCCTGCTCATGCAATGTGCTGGTGAGAGATAGTTTGAGCCAGTATCATGCAGCCCTCCACCCATGTATGGTCTGATGCTGAGGCCATGGTTTAGAAAAGCAGAAATACACATGAAGATTCCTGAAGTTTCAGGTTAGGCTCTGACATGTGGACTTCAAAATGTAACTGTTGGGAGACATCACAAGGTTCTACCTCATTGTTTGTCCATGTCCTGTTGAAAGGTGTGTTGATGCGACTACTTCAGGGCTGGCACAACAGCCCAGCAGGGTGGCAATGACATGAATCACTGGAAACCACTGCCCCCACCAATTCCACCTGCAGGTGTAGTCTCTGCATGTGGAAGTTTCTGGGCTGAGATACCTGCAGCATGCAGAGCAGTCTTGCTGAAGACCTAGTTGGCCATGCCAGGCTAGAGAAGAGAGCTTCTTAACTGTCTAAAATTATGAACTCCACAGAGATCATGGTTTCCAATGATGAGACCCTTACCAGCTGGTTACTGCCAGGGTATGCAGCCACCAGAGCTCTGGGTGAGCTGAGCGAGCTACTCATGAGTGAAATAGAATAACGGGACAGCCATGCACATGGTTCCAGGGCTCAGCAGAAATGAAGAGCAAGCTGTGTAGATAAAAGGTTTGAATGATGCAAATGCTGACCCAAGACATTTTGTCACACAGAGGATGTTGTTCTGTTTGTCCTGACAACAGCTTCATGTCATGGCTAGTCCCCTCCCTGCCTTTCTCCTGCTGCAGCAAGAGCTGGTGATGTATTCATGTGCGTTCCCATGCTGGTTCCTCTGCTTTCATCCTGTGCACTCTGCTCCACAAACACAGCTCCAGGCTTCTGGCAAGGAGAGGAGGATCCTGCCAAAAACTGAGGCCAAGTGGCAGGAATTGAGCAACAGAAACGCTCTCAAGAGAACACAGAGAAAAGGCAAAACATGAGGCTCCACAGTCAAAACTCAAGTGGGCATTTCAAGCATTCCTTGGATTGCTCAACTTCTACCACAGCTTCCTATTGCACAGAGCAGCAGGCGCTGGAGCCCCTTGCTGCTTTCTCAACAGGGAAATTCTATGGAGATAAACTCAGCAGCATGCAGAGATCTTCAAGAATGCCAAGCAGTTATTGACATCTGATTCAGGGTTCATTCATCTGGGTGAAAAGAGATAATAGAAGGCTACGTGTTTGCATCACTTCATAACACTGAAGCCATTCTGAGTCATGCACTGCCAGGTGGGATGGAGGGACCTGTTACTGTGCAAGCTCTACATCCACTGAATGAAAGTATGGACAGATGGGTAAGGAAGCGCTCCTTATGGTTAATGAAATCAAGGCATTCAATAATTACATCTGTGGAGGTGCAATCAAAATCCGCCAGTCTAAAAGCTCTTTCTTGGAGTTAAAAACAAGCCTACCTTTCCAGGTGTGTTCCCATGAATGCCGCAGTGGAGGGCTGTGATTACATGCTTGTTTACAAGCCAGGGTAACTGATTGCCAATGCTGACACACTGTGCTGGCTGATGCTGAGAATGTGAGATCATGTCGTTCCACCTCCAGAAGAATTTTTTGTAGAATAACTTCTCCCTAACTTGCCTATCTTCATTGGCCAAGCTGTGAAAATGACTGCGCTGGTCCCAGTTGGGAGTGTGCTTCACACGAAAGTGGTGGGGCTGGCCCCTGGAGAAACAGCCTGAGTGGTTCAAACCATTTTGACTCATGAACATGAGTGTTCTGTCCATAAAGGCTGCCTTAAATGGAAGCTCTATTATTACTCTTGATGAAAGTTTCTTGGTCCTTACTTGAGACACATCTAGGAACTGTGTATGTGAAGTTGTTCCTGACGGCCTGAAACCAACCTCACCACAGGGAGATGGGAAGACGCTCATCACCTGCCTGAAATGTGCCCAGTGTTTTCATGGGAAGTGTTCAAGAAGCCACATACACAGTTCGTGTTATTGCTGAATCCTCCATGGAAAGAGCTTTCCAGTTGTAGCAGATGTTTACTCGAAATGGTCTGGGGGGACCTTGGCCTCATTGCCAACAAGTATTGCAAAAATCCCTACTCTTCATCATCTGTTGGAGACTTCTAGACAGGCTGCTCTGGTAGCTGACAAGTGAGCAAGTAGTTCTTACCTCTGAGTAAGGTAAGGACTTCCTCTGCCTGGACACAGCAGAACCTGTCTGATTAGATCTGGTCCCTGGTCATTGTGTTATCCCCAGAGGAATGGTCAGAGTGAATGAATGAAGCAGCCCAATGTGCCTTAGAAAGGTTAATCGCGAGATGCTCCCTGGGATAATAGCCAGATCCTTCATGACGTAGTTGCTCCATCACATCAACATACTGCTCCTTGCTGAACTCTAGAGTCAGTTTAGCTGAACTGCTCTTAGAATGACATCTGAGAACCCACCACCGACACACTATCTGGATGCTGTCCCTGATCCCAGATACTGTCAGCTCATCAAGGTGAACAGAACTTCTGTGTTGCTGGAAGTTTCTTCAGAAAGTCTCCACTCTAATACCTGTTCTAGGTGAAACAGGGAGACTACAAGAAGCTCCAGGGTGCCCACACCATGGTGGGGATAGCAGATGTTTCAGATGCAGGACAAGGTGCCAGGATGTGTGGTGGGATTGCTCAGAGCACAGTCCTTTTCCTGCAGAGGAAGATTTCATGTCATACCTGGTTCTTCCCTCTTCTGCACTCCTGCAGCAGCAGCAGCAAGGGAGATACTGTCCACGTTGCTGTCAATAGAGTCATGGAGCTCATTTGCCTCTGCTGCTTTGGTTCTGCTCCACAGACACAACTGGGGGCAATCAATCTGGAGGATATGCATGTTTGGACTTGCAAATGGAACAGGTAGGACAGAACATAGAGAAGGAAATTTTAGTTGGAGTATCTTCCATCAAAGGAGCTTAACTGGCAACCTGGCCTAGAGATGCTCTTGAAAGACACAGTGGAGCCAGCCAGCACCACTCAGGTCCTGAGAGACGGAGGAGGACGTTGGGGATGTCTACATCTCTGGCCCTGGCATTCAGGCTTCAAGGCAGGACTTTTTTCCAGTGCCTACAGGAATTCAGCACCCACACTGCATCATTCCCCTTCCTCCTCTGTTCCTGGCTTTTCCTACGCATGTATTTCACCTTTCACTGCTTCCATGATATCACAGCAGGCAATTCCTGCTCTAGTTTTCCATGTCCTTCCCATTCCCCCATCTGAATGACAGCCCTGGCAGCAACCGAAACATGCCCAGCTTGGCTGGCATCAGGTCAACTTTCAACAGCTCTTGTAGTCCTGAAGCATCGGTTAATAATTCCTGTAGCGTTGTGTTTCACCCCAGCAGCCCACTCTGGGCTCTAGTCCCCAAAGCAGGGCAGGCAGCACAAAAACACACGCTCCTGCACCACTGTGCCCTGCTCAGGGGTGACATCCTCCCCCGACCTCCTTAATTGGATGCTGATTTGTGGACATCCCCCTTCTTCTGTCCTGCACAGACTGAGTTCTTCTGGGCAAAATGTGTCTTCTGCTCTATTTTGTTGTTTACAGATAGAATTATGTGATAGCACCCTGCCCAAGATCCGGGCTACCAGTCTCCAGGTTACTCATCCATACAGCAATGCACAAATTCATAATTATTCTTCCTGTACAATGCAATCCCCAAGGACCTTGGCTGACTGGTTACACCATGGTATTGCTCTTCACGAGTTTTCCATTTTTTTCACTCATTTTTTCTAATGTATTTTTACTTCTTGAAGACATCTCAGGTGCTTGTTTTTGAAGCACAGGTGAATGACACATTGGGGTCTGTTTCGGGATGTGAAACCCATTAAATGTTGGGTAATTGGTACTTTGGTAAGAAATTTTCTGGATACCCAAAGCACTGCTGTTCTGCAGCTATTTCCAGACTTATTCCTTCCAGAGCTGGCATCTTTTGACACCTATATGAGGTTGCTCTTGAGGGACACAACCCTTTCCCAGTGCCATCACTGCACGTATCCAGCCACCATAAGGCAGACTCCTGGAACCACGCAGTCCCCTCTGCATTTCACTTCCTGCAAAACCTGATCTCCCCAGTGCAGAAGGGTGGCGTGCAACCCGCTGCCTCATTGATTAAACAAATGACTTAGACTGGGTTGGCCTCAAATCTTCGCAATCCCCACAGTTAGCCCGCATCCAAGTGGGCCCACCCCTTGTAAACACAGATTTTGCAAACTATGTCCCTGTCTCTGGTAACTTCTCTCTTTGTTTTCCCTCTGACTTTGTTTTTCAGGGTTTTGTTTTACTTTCTGACTAGTGTTCTCACTTTCCTGGTCTGCCTCACTCTGCCTGCACAACACCCAAGCGCCAGGGTTGACTTCAGCCGCGTGTGAGCCTCCATTTAACTCCTTCACTATTTTCATTCCTTTGTTTAGGACGTTGTTACACTGAATAATTCACCTGCTACTGCATTGTCACTTTCTGTGATTACATACGCCTTGATAACTTTGCATATATTTGCACAATGCTCCTTTCTTTGGCAGTTGTTGCAGAATTCCCTGTTTGCAGGACGCTTATTTCAGGGACATACAGCTCTATATTTAGTCTAGCCCAGTTCTGGCTTGATTTTTTTGCCAAACTGCTGCCAGTTTTGCTTGCCTGGTTCTGAGAGCTCCTCTCAAGAGGAGAAACAAGTAGACATGGCACTTCAGGACATGGTCTAGTGGTCATGGTAGTGTTGGGTTGATGGTTGGACTTGATGATCTTAGAGGTCTTTTACAACCTTAGTAATTCTATGATTCTAAGAAGTGTCCCTTTAACCATCACTGCTCTCACTGCAATCTCTGGCAGATGGATCAGCATCTTGGTGTATCTGCCTTTGTTTGCTATGTAATGGCTCCTGCTTTTCCACAGGGATCTGCTGATGAAGGTGATGTTCAGACTCAGTCTTCTTTGACTTCTGGAGGATATCATCACCCCAAAGTTGCACATTTCATCTCTGATCTTTTTTTTTTTTGCTGCCAGCTTTTAAGCTCTGCTCCTCTCACCTGCTTGTTCCAGCTGGGGTTTAGTCCTCTCATGCATCTTCTCCCAGAGCTCATGGGTGCCATCACTGGCACCAGCAGAGCAGGGATCACTGAAGGACTTGTGTTATTCATCAGCAGCAGTTCCTGGGATTACCACCTGACCAGGGGCACTGCTCTCCTCCTCTGATGCTAGGTGGAAGGCCAAGCATGCAAAACCCATCTATGTCTGAACCATGAGTGACCTTACGAAGCAGAGCAGCCACCACAAGAGGGAGGCAATTTCCTGAATTGGGGAACCCACCTGGCTCTTCCATAGCTGCAAGACTCTTTTTCAGCTGTGTCCTGATGCTCCACCAGGGACTGCACCACAGGTCCTCAGCACCTGGGCAAAGTGCTCAGTGAGGGGGGGAGAGGAGCTTCATTTAAGTTAACACTCACTCACCGAAGCTCAGGGTACCAGCCCTGGTGCTGGTAGAGGGGAAGGGCAAGAGAATGAGTGTTGGGGCAAGATGGGCAGCATTGCTAATGCTGCAGGATAATGGGCATGCTGCTTCTCATCCTCCCGGATCAGCTGCTGCAAGGCTGGGAATTGGTTCAGTAAAGGACCAGAACTGGAGGTCTCCTGCTCACCACAGGGAGTTAGGTGCTGAAAGGCGTTACGTGTTGCTGCTCCAGGATCTAAAAATTAAAGGACACTTATCGGAAGTATTTTTTTCTGCCTAGAGGACAGGACATGTGTGCCAAAATAACCAGCCTCACCTCCTCAAATCTCTGATTTTGCTGCTTGAACATAGGCTGTATGCAGCGAATGCATCAGCACAGCTCAGCGCAGGGGCTGCAGGCAGCTCTGCCCAGCACCACTGGCACCTCCTGGGGCAACCAGAGCTGCCCTGCCCTCAGTGCCCTCTGCGAGTCGAGCCCTGAAGAGCTGGGCTGGGGAAGTCGTAGCCGTGCTGCGAAATGGTGTTGAAACATGGCAGTGCAACTTGGATCCGAGACAGCTGGAGCTACCAGCCCTGGGTTCTCTAGATAGTGAGGATGGATAATTTTTGGATAACAGGTCATCTTTCTTTCTCATGGAGCCAGCTCTCTGACCTACTGTTTTCCTGGGCTCTTCTTTTTAACTTGTTTTCGTGTTTTATCTCTGCTCATTCTGGACAGTCACCCAGGCTGGTATCACTGACAGCATGGTGGGATTGTGAGAAGGACTGATAAGAATTCAGTTAAGTGTGTTGCTCTCAGGTCCCCTGATTAAGCAGAGAATTTTCCAGGCTCCAGATCTGAGGTGGCCTGGCTTTCATGGGGCGATGGACAAGGTTGCTGCTCTCCTGAACTCTGAGCACATGGATGGCCGGGCTGATGATGAGTCATTGCATCATACATTATGTGTGTCGTACAGTTACATTTTAAGGCAGAATGAAATAAACTGATTTATACACAGCAGGTGGGAGGACGCTCAGGGAGCAGTAGCTTTGTCGTCGCTCCTGGTGTAAGCTGGCCTGTCCAGCTTGTGAGTCTGACACCTCTGCTTCAGGAGTTCAAGACCCTACTACAAAATGGTGTCTCTAAACAACAACAAGGAAGGTATCAGGACAAGTCACCTTACGAAGCACATTACCACTCCAAAAAAAAAAAAAGATGACCTCTGCTCACAGCATGGAGGAGACACGGCTGCAGTTTTTCACTTTAATTCCTAAGAACAAATCGCAAAACTCTTGCTCAACCTTTAGTGCAAGAGGACAAAATACTGTCAGGGCAGTATGTGGAGGAAAGCAGGGGGTGGAAGCTGCAAATGAGCTTCTATGAAGGCTTCTACCACATCTCTGAAGCATGATTTGCAGTGTCAGTGTCTGCTGAAACCACCACGAGCTGCCTAGCTGTGTTGTTACAGATCACTCTGTGTCAGGTTCTTTCCAGGGGAAAGGCAAAGAAATGAGATTAAGACTTCTAATTGCATCAAAATGTTCTAATGAAGCCAGTGACTGAGATGTAAATGAGCACAAGTATGCAGGGGTTTGGGGAACTCGTGCTACTTAATTAATGAGATACATTGCAACAAGAGAAAGGAAATAAATTTGAAAATGTTAAATCTGGCACTAAGAGACTCTATTTCTAATCAGACTATTTTCCAATGATTGATATATTTATTGTGCTCAGAAACCCCATAATCCCATAAGCCTGGGTGAATATCCCAGACTTTCACACTGAAAGCCATCCCAACTTGACCTAAGTTGTCATCATCACCATTAGACAGCACAAAAGCTTGTGGTTGGACATGGACGGGATGGCAGGGAAGGCATCAGCATGGAGAGATGTCTCTGCGTCTTGCTAGTACCCAGCAGGATTTGTGCTTTTTCTTTACACTCAGAAATCTTTTGCATCATTGGAAGGCACTCGAGGGAGGTTCCACCATGTAGACCCAAGTCTCACCTTGACACCCCTTGTCACTGTGATGGAGGCGGGTGTGCAGGTTTGCTCGTCTGCCCCTGCAAGCAGGCAGGGGCCAGAGCTCTGAAGTCACGTTCACAGCAGGAGCACTCAGCGGAGCAAACCCTTCCACCAGCATCTGCCCCAGGATGTGATTTTAGGCCATCAGAGCTGACTTTCAGGTGGTCCCACACCCATTCCTCACCCCAGCATGCCTGAGGATGTTCATCAAAGCCACCACGGAGCATTTCTCACTCCCAGGCCAGGAGGAGCTTCCAAAGCCACTGGCACAGCTGCTGCACAACATCCTCCTTTCTAATGAACACATAGATCACTGCCACAATTATCTGCGCTGCCTTCTAATTAAAAGTCTGTTGCTCGATCTGCCGTTGTTTCCTGCCCATCCCCCTTCTCAAGCCTACACCAGGACTCAGTCTGCAGCAGACTGTTTCCTGCCTGAGCCAAGGCACGAGCAGAGAGAAGGTTTGCTATTTACTTGGCTGATGGCTCTGCTTAATGTCATTTTGTCTGACTTTAGGTGATCTGCTGAGCAGAAGCAAGGACTGGAGACTGCTGGGTAATCCAGGCCCTGTTTCATTGGAGCTTTATCCCTTTAAGAGGAGGAGGAGGAGGAGGAGGAAGAAGAGGAAGAGGAAAGGGATGATGTTCTGCTGCTCCACAGCTTAGGGAAAATCTCCCAGGGCATCTCACTCACCATGGGTGTGGAAAACATGATGGAGGGACAGAGCCACCAAGGACATATATGTCCTACTTCAGAAAATCTGTATTTCCCCAAAGCTGTTCCTGCGTTCAGTTACACCAGCTGATTGGAAGTCCTTCTTAGTCCCTTGCAGGGATCCCTTGCTTTGCATCAGCAACATCTGACACACCTCAGATTGGGAAAGGCGAGCTGCAGGATAACTTCACAGCCTCAGGGCTAGGGTACTCAACAAGCAAGGGGACCCCTGAAATTCCAAGCATCCTCCTTCCCAGATAATCCTCAGAAGAAATGCATGAGATGCTCCCTTTTCCCTTCCCCTGCCCTGGGTGAGCTCCAGCCTCTTATACAGGCATTGCTGTGGCCAAAGCAGCTGCTGCTCCCTTGGTGCACCCATAGTTGGGATCAGGAGGGTGTTTACAGATGTGGACCCCATGGGGGCAGATGTGGACACTGACACCAGCCAGGCATGCCAGAGCAGAGCCTTCAGTGCCAAGGAGCTGCACCCATGCTGATGCTGCTGTAAGACTTCAGCATCCCTGGGTCCAGCAGCTGAAGGAATTTTTCAGGGTCAAACACGAATTAAGGTACTAGCAAGGGAGGTGGGCACACAGGAATAAGTCCTTTATGTGTGGCTTTTTTAGCTCCATTGATCGGGGGTTACTGGTCCATGTGCAGGGCCAGACTTTTACTCAGTGCTTAAAAAGCAGTTACACTTGGTTTTATAAAGCCATGAGTCTGCAGCCATCAAAGTTTGTCCTTCCTTTCTCCATGTCTTCACATAGAGATGCTGGGATGTCCCTCAGCTGTGCTGGTCCTCCCAGGAGCTGCAGGGAGTGTGAACTGGGATCATCTTATACCACCACCAGTCAAGGCTGGCTGAAATAATTCCCTCAGATATTTGTCAGGTATCAGAGCAGAAGAGATGATCCCAGAAAGCATCTCACTACCATCTGGCTCAACAATTCAACAGCTCAACTTCCACTGCCCCTGGTTCAGCACTGAATATCCCCCCTCTGTGAACTGGCCATGCAGCCTCCCAGCATTGGTACAGCCCATGTAACATGGAGAAAAACAGCAACAAACCACCATTTCCTCAGGTCTTCTTTATTTTCTAATGGTTATACTCCCTGCAACCTCCTCCAAGCCATGAAAGACGGCTGCTTGCTTGCTACTCACTTCCAACAGCTGAAGGGCATTGGACCTGGCTGGTCCTCGCTCCACAGCCTGTGTCCACAGGGATGCTTACTTTGCTGAGCTGGGTAATGCTGGTGAGCACCTGGCCAAGGCCTCCAGGAGCTAATCACATCCCCCTGATTAAGGGGAGGGAGACAATTACCCTTATTTGTCTTGTCAGCCTTGGATGTGATGTGTGGCTGATAGTAGCCAGCAGCCGCTTTGCCTCAGGGCTGCCCCGAGTAATAATTTACATAGTGCAGCTAAATCTGAAAATCCCACTAACATCATCCTCTAATGAAGCTCCAGGTACCTTCCTCAAAGCCCCAGCAAGGCTGTATCTAGGCAACAAAGAGGCTGTCCCTTCATGAGGAAGCACTTAGATGAACACCTCCAAAGGCAAAGGATGCTGCTAATTAACCCTTGGGGCAGCGCTGAGCTCTCTGCCCCATAACAAGGTCTTTGCACCCCTTGCAGCCCACTGGAAGGCTCTTTGGGCTCTCCCTCATACCCTCACGCTCAATTCCCCTCGCAGCTCTGTAGCAGGGCTGGCACGGAGCGCAGCTTTGCTCTTTGAATGGTTATTTGCTAACACGTGGCAGGAGTTCACCTGAGCCCTCGCTGCTCTCCTTTGTACTTGCAGCTCCTGAACGGTTCCAACATTTGCAGAGTTTTCATGCCAAGTTGTCAGTGCGAGCGGCAGCAGGAACAGAGTATACGCGTATCTATGGCAGCCAGGGAGCAGGAGCAGCCTCTGACCCTCAGCAGCCAGCTGTCCCATGAACGAGCCCTCCTTCAGAGCCCCACAGCAGAGACAGCAGCTAAGGAAGCAAATGACCACCAGTCCCCACGTGGCCTGACATGAACCGTTCTTGTGCTTGGGTTTAGGATTGAAATCTGGAGAGTAACAAGCAGGTAACCAGATGCAACAAGCATTCAGGATAGGGAACTCCACGTTTCTGGAGGGCAGAGGGAATTAGTGTCTCTACACTGGAAAAGCTGCCTCAGAGCATACAAGGGAAGATAGTTCAGTGCTAAGTAATGTGGGTAGGGAAAAACAGGTACTGTGGCCTATTCTGAGTACTGTGTCCTATTCTGGGTTCCCTGGATCAAGAAGGACAGGGAACTGCTGGAGAGGGTACAGCAAAGGGCTGTGAAGATGGTTAGGGGACAAGATCATCTCTTTAATGAAGAAAGGCTGAGGGACTTGGGGCTTTTTAGCCTAGAGAAGAGAAAACTAAGGGGGGATCTTATCAATGCTTATAAGTACTTAAAGGGTGGGTGTCAGGAGGATGGGGCCAGACATTTTCAGTGGTGCCCAGTCATAGGACAAGAGGTAACAGGCACAAACTTGAACATAGGAAGTTCCATCTAAACATGAGGTGGAACTTCTTCACTTTGAGGGTGGCAGAGCGTGGCCCAGGCTGCCCAGAGAGGTGGTGGAGTCTTCAACTCTGGAGACAATGAAAACCCACCTAGATGCTACCCTGAGCAACCTGCTTTAGGGGACTCTGCTCTGTCAGGAGGGTTGGACTTGATGATGTCCAGAGGTCCCTTCCAACCCCTATCATTCTGTGATTCTGTGAGATCCAGGGGGTTTCCAGAAAGGCATTTCAGGCAATTCACCTGGGAGCTGTGAATTGATCCTGCAGGTATTTGCCTCTTAACACCCTCTGCAAAGACATCTCCAGCTAAATCCATCAGCAAGCATGGGCTGGAAAAGGTAGCATGAGTACCCCAGTGAGAGAACCCCACACTGATGGGAACATCACTCCTGCAACAAAGGACATAAAACTCTGCAGAGTGATGTTCAAATTCAGTAGAGACAAGGAAGGGAGGAAGGAAGGAGTGAAGGAAGAGAGGGAGGAAGGAATGGACAGTACTTCGTGTCAGTATTTCTAAAAGAAATGCTTCAATGCTCCAGTTTGAAATTATACCCTATGAAATCCTTTTGCTGGTAAATGAAATTTATTCTTTAATACATATATAGTTTCCTATATATTGGAAACAAATGAATTATTGTTTCTCAATGACTTTCTAATCCCGGTGAAAGAAAAAATGAATCAGTTCCTCACCCAGCTCCATGAGAACACAGAACAGTAACTGATTTACTGACCCTGACCTTGGCAGGGCTATAAATTCCCCCTTCAGTTAAGCCAGGCTATGGCTTGGGGCAGAGCCACGTTGAATTTGGCAGTTCATCAACCTCTGGTAGCAAAAAAAAAAAAGGTTTTAATTCTAAAGAACTCCCATAGATAGACCTGACAGTCCCATAAATATCTATACAAATCAGATAAAATAAAAATATTTCATTATGATAATTGCTAAAATACCTTTTTTCTCTTTGGAGACAAATTTATAAGTACTTTTTATAAAATGGACAGAGAGGTGATTCTCTGCTCAATCACCTCAGCTCAGTCAAAATGTGGGAGATGTCAACTTAAATGTCTTTCCTGATTGGCTTAGAGCAGGGATTTGGAGTTACAATGGCTGTCTCTGGAGGATGTAGTACCTGTGGAGAGCAAGGGCGTGCTGGGCAGTCGTGTCCCCAGCTCTCCCACTGGGCACTCACCTGGCAGAGGGGCCACCAGAAGCCTAAATCATTTTTAATTACTTTTTGTCAAAGAGGGAGGAACAGAGGATGGAGGAGGGCAGAGAACCTTCCTGAGAGCCCTGGAGGTGCAAGATGCTTCTGAGAGCCTGGGATGAGAGGATGAATTCACAGTGCAAGTGGATCCTCCAACATCCCAGCTGTGCTGCAAAGAGGATCCTCCTCTTGCCTTGTTCAACCAAGGTTCTCATATGCAAATTTCATTTGCTTTTCTTATAAATGGGTTCTAAAAAGCTTCTTTTGGTGTATAAATCGGAGCAAGTTCTGCTTGAACTCCAGCTGTCACCATCCAGCGTGGGTCATAGCACAAGGCACACCGCATGACTTTCACCACGCCTTTGGTGTCCCAGGTCTTGGGCCTTTTACTCCTCAACTGCTGAACAGCCACTGAACTGACAGTAGGGTCTGTGGCTTGCATCAAGGAGGTATCACCACCATGTGAGGTACAGACCTGGGCACACACAGCTGGGGGTCCTCCTGCAATCCCCAGGTCAGATTGTTTATCCTAGGGCCACAAACTGGCGTTACTCAGTTATCCCAGCTCTTTTCTCAGTGTTATCTAGTGCTGGTTCCAGGCTATGAGGCTGGAGGAGCTCAAACCCTAGCTATATTTTTTGGAATATTATTATTTTAGAGTAGGTAGTGGAAGGTGTGAGAGGAAAAAAGGACACGTGTATGGGAAGCCTTCAAGGTTTCCATCCATGTTGACCATCTCCAGGTGAGAAGAGGAAACTGAGGGGTGACCTCATTAATGTTTATAAATATGTACAGAGTGAGTGTCAGAAGGATGGAGCCAGGCTCTTCTCTGTGACACCCAATGATAGGACAAGGGGCAATGTGTGCAAGCTGGAACATAGGAGGTTCCACGTAAATATGTGAAAAACCTTCCTCACGGCGAGGGTGACAGAGCACTGGAACAAGCTGCCCAGAAAGCTTGTGGAGTCTCCTTCGCTGGAGACATTCAAAACCCACTTGGACATGTTCCTGTATGACCTGATCTAGGAGATCCTGCTCCAGCAGGGGGATTGGACTAGATGATCTTTCAAGGTCCCTTCCAATCCCTAGCATTCTGTGATCAAATCTTTGTGGATTGTTTCTTCTTTGGATATTAGAAGAGAGAAGAAGGCTAGGAATTACATCTGCAGTCTTGCCAAGTCCCCAGAGCCGGATTTCAGTTACAGACAGATATTTAACCTAAAATATGCAAAGTTCTTCCCTGATATGAGGTAATGCCTAGGTGAAGCACAGATGGAGGAAGAGATGATGTTGAGAGGGGTGATGATGCGATTAGGCTGTGCAAGTCTAATCATAGAAGCCAAAGGGGCAAAGGAAGCTTGAACAACTTCTAAGTCAGCATCTCTGCATTTTTACCTGCTTGACTTTGCAGCCTTGCTGTTCTCATCCCAAAGTTCAGTTTTTATTTGGACTCTGAAGTGTAGACATAGGACATGTAGCTCTCAGGGAAAGATTCAGTATGAGAAAGAGAGAATTGTAAAGGTGCCCGCAGATCCCAGGAGTGATCCTGCCGTGGGAGACGTTCCAGCTACTGTGTCCCCAGATTTCTCCTGGCAAGTACTCCTTGGATATCCTACCATTGAAGTTACTTCTGACTTGCAAGGTGACTTATTAAGGGCATCAGCAAACTCCTTATGCAGCCGCAGGGGAAAACAAGCAGCAACTCACTTCCTTGCACCTGGAAATCCCTCCAGTGCTCAGCAAACCTGCAGTTCAGCAGGACTGGATTCGATGCTGGTTTTGGGAGGGGCAGCCTGGGGGCACCTCTACATGATGGAAGCTTGTAGCTCTCTCTTTAATTGGAGGTGAATTTAATTTCGGTAATGAGCCTGGCACATTCCAGTTCCTGATTAGATTTGCACAGTGATTAACCCAGCAGATATTCACTTGGCAAACCGCCCAGTCCATTCCAGTTGCAGTGGACTGAAACCACTTCTGCTGCTATTCTCACACTGGGAAGCAAGGTTACCTGAAGGTCATTGTGGCAAGGGAGATGTAGCAGGGCTGAATTTCTAAAATTTTGCTTTGGATGGGCCTTTCTTTCCAGCTTCTCCTGCTGGATCCCACTTACACTGAGAAGACCCTGTGAGCTGCACTGTGCAACTTCTGGTGCTCCATGAGATAGAAGTAGCTTCTTGGAGAAGAAGTTTCCCAAAGATATAGCTGGGTTTGCCTCAGTCCCTAGGGATGCTGAGCATCTCTCAGACCATGCTGCCAGGCTTTTCCATCTCTCGATCCGTGAGATGTGCAAGAAGCTTCTTGTTGTATTCTTTGTTTAGGTAACTGTGTCCTTGTCTGAAAACAGCTGGAGCTGTGGGTGCCTCCAAGTACATTCTGTATTGATCTGAGCTCCTGGCCATGGAGGAGAGCTGCATGGGTAAAAGGGGCATGGTGTGCCTGAGTTAAACCAGCACATTTTGCATGCAAAGAATCCCATCCCCAGGACTGTCAGGAAAATGTCCTCTGCTGTCACTAAATTCACTCAGACGAAAAACAAACCAGAAGCTGCTCTAAGGTGAAAATTCACCTCTGAGTTGGTCAGAGCTACCCAGTGGTTTCCACGTGTCTTCTGAGGAACTCCCACATGCTGCCCCAGAGCAGGACAAGTTGATCATCAGGGCCTTCTCTGCAGTCACTACCCCTGTGCCTCTCAGCCAGTAGGTCCAGCTCAGTCCCACCTCATCTGGGGAGGTGGGACCATGTCACAGTGCAAGCTGAGAAGCACACAGAACATCAAAGGATTTCCTCTTGTAATTCCATTTACCAGTTACTGGATGTCTCCATTACAATTATTACCAGTACAGAGACTAAAAATGGTCATAAACATGCTCTAAAATAAATTGCAAAAATCCATATTTGGCTCAAGAGAGGCACGGGGTGATGTTTCCTCACTCCACCCTCCCCTCCCATGGCTTATAATTTTCTTATGTTCACAAAAGCCATTTTTTCCTTCCCTCAGGGACTGTCCAAAAGTGAAATAAGACAGCATCAAGAGATTAGCATGTGTGGTTCATGTTCATAATTTGGCACTGCTGGGATATTATAATACGGCCCAGATGCCTGGGAAGGTGTTTAATGTAAGCCAGAATGATTGACATCTCTCCATACAAGATCTGAAGGCTGTCAGATCTCAGGTTATTGAGTGTCCCACTTACTGACAAATATATACACCAGCTAAATAGGGCACAGATCTCCAGTTCACCCTGGCTGAGCTCAGATCATTCTCCTGGAGCTGCCTTTGGATGAGCTCCGAGCTGCTGATGGCACCAGCAGAGGATATTGGCAATTCCTGAAACCAGTAATGGCACAAAAGCTACAATTTCCTGTTGTGTAGACAAGGTTTACTTTGGAAACAGGCACCAAGTCAAGCAAACCTCAGTACCTCCTGTTAATCCATGACCTTGGGCTGCAGGAACAGCATGAGGACTTTGCCTCTTAGGAGGACTGTTTGGTACATCAGGTGAGCTCCTTGGGAAGGGGCAGCAGGGCCGACAGCA
The DNA here is from genome assembly GCA_013400335.1 of Eurystomus gularis. Classification (NCBI taxonomy): domain Eukaryota; kingdom Metazoa; phylum Chordata; class Aves; order Coraciiformes; family Coraciidae; genus Eurystomus; species Eurystomus gularis. The sequence continues at coordinate 231,263 of VZZY01000075.1, forward strand.
GACATAGGTCACACCAGGCTGCCTCCGTCTCCCTTGGCCATCAGGTGTGTTGTGCTGGCTGAGGTTTGCTTTCATTTGAGGTTGCCACTGGAGTTGTGATTTCTGCCATGATGAGCTGCTCCAGGTGACTCAGGAGATCAGCAGCACGTTGAGGTGGCACAGCAGAAGAGGAGCTGTAGCACCCACTGACCCATGAATGCCATGGGCGGGGCGGGACCGGAAGGGAACAGCGAGACCACAACCACACTGGGAGATTCTTCAGTGCACCAAGGCTGTGATGCTTTGGGAATATGGCTGATATTCCCTCCCTTGGAAAGCCAGAGTTGCGACGGTCTTTCCCATTTGTGCTTTTGCCCTACTGCTGCCAGGGAACTAGCCCCACAGACCCCACCTCCAGTCTCTGCTTCAGCCAAACTGCTTTGCTTGGTGGAGGACAGTGCTGGAATGCCTAAGGAGCAAATTAGTCCTCAGTTTATCCTCAGGTCAAGCTCTCCCATTTCTTCCTCATATCTTCCAGTTGCAGGATCAATGCTGAATCTTCTTCACATGCTTAAGGTCCTCAGATGGAGTAACCTGCTGTGCTTGTGCCAATATTCAGCAGCTTCGGCTGAAGGCTGGAGTTCCTCTTCTGCATGCTCAGGAGCTCCTGCACTAGCCTCGTAGGCAGTTATGGGAGGTGGAGTGTGGCTGTTGGGGAAGAAGCCCAGGAAGTCAATGATGGTCTCATATAACCTTAAGGGGTCAAACCTTCAGCACCAATATTTGGTGATTCTGGCTTCACTTTGGGTTTTTGAAAGACCCCAGAGGACTGTGGAACCCAGCTCCCACAGATACATTGCCAATGTCTTTCTTTGATCTGCTTTGAAAATCCAACCTACATGATTCAAAAGCCTGCAGTTGTAGAATGCTCATAAGACTGTTAAATCCTGAACAAAGATCCTTCCAGGCTTCTTCTTATCACCTGGAAGGAAGATGAAAATACTTGTGAATATGACGGCTTTAATCTGACAGAGGGTGGAATCAGCACAGCAGAACCCTCAAAGGTATGCAGCGCCGTGACCACCCTGGAATCAGCCCCACCACCTTGAGCACAACACTGTGCTGTGGAGGGTGTCATGTTCCTACACGGAGTGGGAGAAGCACATCAAGCACCTCTGGAATCAAGGCATGTCCTTAAGTAGAAGAGAAGACTTAAGCAATATCTTTGCAGTAAGTCTCCTGGGTTTCTAAGAAACACAAGTGCCCTGTCCTTCGGATTCCATTTAATGGGCTCAGGCAGCATTAACTGGGAACGGCGTCTTGGGGATAAAGAGCAGGTGTCAGCCCAGACTCAGGGTCTCACACTGAGCAAGGATTATTTTATTATAATTAATATTCTTATTTCTTATTATTGTTAATTACTGGCTGAAGCTCAGTGCTTTAGGGAACCTACAGTAATGCCTCCATCGTGCTCCAGATGATCCCGCATACTTGGAAAGGCCTTGTCAGAGCTCATCAGGTTTTGCAGATGACTGGCTACATAGCAACCGGAGGTGAGTGGAAATATTACAGACATGGGGAAATCTTCTTGCAGACTAATCCCCATAAATTGTTTTGTTTGCATTCGTGACCTCTTTTATTCATGAATATTTGGGAGAAAGACACTTCCTTCCAAATAAACATTTGTGAAAAACCAACGTGTCCTAATTACCAGTGCAAATATTCTCATCTGAATATTTATGCAGATGTGGAGCACTGCATCTGGCTCTGGTATTGGACTTCTGTGTCGAGAGGGATGTGGGGAAACCAGAGAGGGACCAGTAAAAAATAACTAAACCAACAAGAAGAAGTTGAGGGAGCTGGACTGGGTTCAGCTGGTGAAGAGGTGATATGGTTGCAGCCTACATTACTTTATGGTTTGCTCTACAATTGGACTTGATGATCTAAAATTATAAAGGCATTGGAGCCAAAGTCTTCTCAATAGCATTAGGTGAAGTAACTGGGGCAGGAACCACACATTCAGGCTCAGTAGGTTAAGGATGGCCATTAGGAAAACTTTCCTCCCCAGGAGGATGGTACAGACCTGGGTCAAGACATGGGAGAGGCAGAAGGTCTCTGTTCTTGAAGGTTCAGGTCAGTAAAGCTATAGCCAACCTGATTTAGTGTTGGAGTTGTTCTGCTCCAAGTGGCAGGTGGGACTGGAGACCTCCATATGTCATTGCCATCAGTGCTGCCCTGCTCTGATTGTAGGACCTGGGCAGCTCAGCTGCTTTTCCCCATAGCTTCTACAAAATCCCATTCCAATGGGATGGGACACAAAGCTCTGCTAGGTTGCATGGAAATCCTGCCCCTCCACCCGCACTGCTGAGGTCAGGAGAAGAGTTTGATGGAGAACAGTTCCCATTCCTGACCCACAGAGAGGATCTACCAAGTCAGACAGGTCTCCACCCTCCAGTCCAGAGCCATGTGGTCTGTACAAGTTTAGATTGACCCCTAGTGACATTATGTGGACAGCTGGACTTGATGATCCTAGAAGTCTTTTCCAACCTAAATGATTCTACGATTCTATACAGTTTATATTCTGTTGTTTAAATACAACTAGTTTTCCAACATCCCTAAAATTCACTTCTTAAATATAGTGGCAATTTGCCGTCAGAATTCAACAATGACCAAATTGAGGATTGATAAACCAGACCAAGTTAGGATTATGTGTGTGTGCATTTAAAGGATTGTGTAACAGCGAAGGGCTAACAGGGACATGCCAGGAAATGCTCACCGTCCCTTTTAGCCAGATTTTAGTCCAGACCATGCAGCTAGAAACCTGTTCTGAAGAAATTTTTTCTTTTGCTTGTAGAGACCTGTTGACATAGCTGAAATGCACCGTACTGTGCTGGCTTCAGCCAAACGTCCTCGTCTACCCTAGAAATGAGATTTTGCCCTGATTTGGCTCCATCAGTTTTCTGACCCACTTCACATGACACCTTTACCAGACCCTATGGACTTCATAGAATCATAGAGTCATTTAGGTTGCAAAAGACCCTAAAGATCATCAAGTTCAACCATAAACCTAACGCTGCCAAGTCCCACTAAACCATGTTGCTAAGTGCTCCACCACTGCCCTGGGCAGCCTGTTCCAGGGCTTCACAACCCTTTCTGTGAAGAAATTTTTCCTGCTATCCAACCTAGACCTCCCCTGGAGCAACTTGAAGCCATTTCCTTTTGTCTTTTCACTTGTTACAAAAGAGACCAGCACCCACCTGGCTCCAACCTCCTTTCAGGAAGTTGTGGAGACCCAGAAGGTCTCCCCTGAACCTCCTTTTCTCCAGGCTCAACAACCCCAGGTCCCTCAGCCACTCCTTACCAGACTTGTGCTCTAGACCCTTTGCCAGCCTCAGTGCTCTTCTCTAGACATGCTCCAGACCCTCAAGGTCCTTCTTGGAGTGAGGGGCCCAAAACTGACCCCAGTATTCAAGGTGCAGCCCCACCAGTGCTGGTTACAGAGGTAGAATCACTGCCCTAGTCCTGCTGGCCACACTAGTGCTGACACAGGCCAGGATGATCTTGGCTTTCTTGTCCACCTGGGCACACGCTGGCTCATCTTCAGCTGGTCCCCCAGGTCCTTTCCCACTAGGCAG
>VZZY01000082.1:0-16248 GCA_013400335.1 Eurystomus gularis
AAAATAACTTTTAAGTTATTGTATCAGCCATGATATTAAATGCACAATTGGAAAAATACTGTAGTTAATTACTTTTATTCACTTCTTTTTCCATCTAAATAAATGAATGTGAGAATTTATTTTCCCTGATACCCCCTGCCCTATTTACAACTAATAAACTTCAACATTTCACCCTGTAATGACTCCTTACCTCCTGAGGAGGATGTGAAAAAATGAATTTTGGTAAAATGCTGAGGTACTTCAGTGTTGAACACCTTAGCAAAATGCAGAATAGCAGGTAATAATTCTATATCGAGTTCAATGTTTAATATACAAAATATAAAACTATGTATTTTGCCATGGAGATTTAGAAACACAACAAGCAGGTTCTCACTGAGATTAGATTGGCCTGTTACTACCCATGGAAAGCCTTGTAGAGCAGCAGGCCTGCTTTAGGCACCAGCTGGAACTGTTTTTGAATGACGAACAGTAGGAAAAAGGGAGTATATTAATAATATACAGGGAAACAGAACTGTCGTATTTCCAAATTTTGTATTTGTTTCATTAGAAGCTTAGTGCTCTTGGATCTCAAGAAGAAAGCATCTGCATACACGCACACATGCTACAAAATCTTGGCTGAAATAAAGAAAAGTATGACACTGTCATTAACCCTTCTATGAAATTTAGGAGCTTCCATTCCAGAAAAATTTAGTACAGTGTTTTTGAAATAGGATGGAAATTAAGAGGGGAAAAAAAGTAATGAAAAGGAAATAAAACTAAAACATTTACAAGAAAATAATTGCAAACGAGGCAAAAAATATTTAAAATTTCCTCTTGATTGTAGACAAGATGAAATCTTTACAGACTGTGCTAACTTCATTATGAACCACAGTGGTACAAGCTGTTTTTCTCATAGACAAACAAGGTATCTTCTGTTGAATGAAAATAATCTCAGGGCGCAACATTTCTGTGTCCTGACATTCTCTAGAGGACAGCTTTATATTTTACCATTTATCACTGAAGCGGTAACAAGATATCTAACTGCTTTAATTTGCTCTGGTGGAGAAGATTTAAAGCTACTAAAAATATATGTTGTAGGATTTTATCTCTTCCTTTACTGTGCCTCAGGATTCCTGTGCTTTGTAGTGCTGTGATTTTCTGGGAGGGATATAAGAATATCAACAAGGCCATACTTGATGAGCACATAACCCAATAACTTTCTGCATTTAAAAAGCCATGATGTGAGCCATTCTGGCTGATTTTCCTTCTTCATTAGCATAGTGGGCTAGATGTTTGCACAGCATGAATCTACAGAAGTCCAGCACATGCATAGCTGTCAAACACAGGGGCAGTAGAAATGTCAGTTGATAACTAAACATTTTCAATTCTGTTAAAAAAAAAAAAAAAAAGGTTGGTAGAGATTTGAGGAGGACAGAGAACATTTAGGGACATCACAGTAAAGGCACAGTCAGCAGCTCAACCATCTCAATAAGAAGCTCAGAAGGGCTTTTTTGTCTGTTTTTCCTATTTATTTGGCACATATAGCCCTCTTCCCACTTCCTCACAGCTTTGCACGTCTTTCTTTACAACTTGCTTTTCCCCTTCAGTAGACATTTATCAGGGCAACACTGAAATCCAAAACTTTGCTGAAGGGACAAATCCAACAGCTGCCTTCATCCAACTGACAGCCCAAAAGAAACCTGTACAGTAAATTAGAGGACTTCTTCCCAGATGCCAGTCAAGCACTATTTCTAAACATTTAAAATTAAGTTTAAAAAAATACACTCTTGGAGAAGTGAAAACAAAATACAGTAGATGGTATTTGCACATTGTTTTGTCTTGCTGCATATGCTGTTACTTCCAGTTATGTCTGCTGAGGTACTTAGCACTGCAGTAAGCATTTCTGATTCAGGAGCATTGATTGCTGTACGGCTCAGGTAACATTCAGAGCTGATTCTACCCACACATGCCCTTTCACAAAAGAGTTTGACAGCTCCCTTTTTTATGACATCTTACTACAGAACATGGAATCCAGTACAGTCTTTTTCTGTTACTTTCTCTTCTCAGTCTATGCAACCTGCAGTCATCATTAGGAAATCAAGGTTTCTTCGTAGTTTCAATAGCTAATGGTCACCAAAAAAGTATTTTCATTTCCACTTTAGTAGTAGTGCCATCCTTAGTGACTCTCATCTATCACTTAATATCAAGGCTGCAGTCAGTCTTTCTCATAGCTTCTGTGGGATGACAAGTCCTTCTTCATGGAAAAGTTCTGGAATAAACTTTTTCATATCGACACTGGTGGGGTTTTTCTTCTGTGGCTAATATCACCTAATTCTGGGCTGCATCCTTTCATTTCTGAGAACTGCAATTGTCAAGTGCATTTGGATATTCACTCATTCCTTTGTGTCTTAGGCCTGGCAAAATTGCTACATGTGTACTTCTAGGCCTTTTTTGAACCCAAGTTTGTAAAATAAACAGGCTACAAAAGCCAGAAATCCTGTGTAGGATTGCAATATAACTAGAAGTGTAGGAGAAAAAAAAAAAAGAGAGAACCATGCCCCCACATTTTCTCATTTCATTCTATTTATCTGACTCATTTAAGCCAAATTTGAATGAGACCTATATATATATACACACATACAAATTGTGCCCAACAGTATGAATTACTCTTGCCACATTTTCTTTCCAGATATGACACCACCAATGAGGTATCATGGAGTCCTAGTCAGCACTAAATTACTTATTTTGAAAATTCTTCATTTTGGAGAGAATGTTTTCAGAAAAACAATTCAGATGAAAAAGGGACAGGGGAATCTAAATTCCAAACACTATCTTTTCTTTATTAGTGAGATAACAGGTATTTAAACAGGTTTTTCTTTGGAAATTCTTTATAATGAACATTTACAGTTGCAACCTTCATTTACAGCTTCCATACAGAAACTCAGGCAGAATGAAAACCAAGGCAAGATTGTATTTGTTTGTTTCTTTCTTTTGTTTGTTTGTTTGCTGTTTTGGTAACACCGCTTCCTGTAAATTTCTTTTTAGGATGCCAAAAAATTTGCATTATTTGATAAGATAATTGCAGGCTCTATAAACATAGATTCTCTGCAGAGTGCAGACCCATTGGCTGCTGTTATACCTTGTTTAGTTTTTAAACAAAAGTTGAGAAAGTACAGTGTCTTAAGCATACGGTCTTCACTTTGTCAGTCTCCTGCAGTGAACACTGCAGAACAGCAGGTTGCAGAATGCAGACAAATGCAGAAAACAAACGCACTTTATCCTATTCTGCCCTAGTCATATTAAGAGCAAACAGCAGGGCAAAAGGACAGTGTAAGTGCCATTATACCAGATGCTTTTCTCTCCTGGTGGAAGACTGAAACTTTACAATGTATCCCCTATCAATTTAGCAAAAAATATATACATTTTCTGTCCATAAATAAAACAGTTCTACTGCTCCAAACCAATAGTTTAACTTTATTAGTGATACCACAGTTTTCCAGGATATAAATGGGAAGAAAATCTAATTCTGTCTTTCAGAATCATTAATGAACTTAGTCATTCCATCAGGTCAACAGGGATCCTCTGAGTCCAGGTATTATGTTAGGCTCAGCACTGAGACTAACAAGCATTGTACACAAACCCTTTTTTGCTGTGAGCTGGTTAGCTAGGATGTTGCTAATGACAGGCTTTCCCTGTAAATCCAGAAGCTGGTGAGTAACAGGGAGGTTAAACCTGTTCTAAGATCTGTGGCTCTGTTTCTCTAACCAAATTACACCATAATGCTAGTTGCAACATGTTGTCAAAAGAGGTAAGTTCAAAGTTAAATATAGCCAAATATATTAGTGCATTGTGTTGTTTTTTCATACTTCATTTTTGAAATGCTTACATCAGGTGATAACAGGTGGAGGCTGGGAGCCAGAAAGACTAAAGGAACAAAGATTTGGAAGGCAATCAGAGATATGAAGCCTGCTGTAATTTTCAGCTTCAAAAACACTGCCTATGCGTATCTGAGGGTGTTTCATTATTACATTGAAGCATATATAACCCTACTGGAATAGTGACGTTTGTCCCCTCTAAGGTCCAGAGGCAGAAGTCAACAGGGTGAAAGGCCATCTGCTTTGGTGGTCCAGCTGGAAGTTGAAAGGACACAAAAGACACATTGGTCCTGCACCTACTCCCAAGGCATTCTGATGGCTTCCTGTGTAGACAATGAACAGAAAAAGGCAGTTTAGTCTGTTGTTAAGAAATGGCTTAAAACCGTTGAAACCATTTTGTGCTGCATCTTTTGATGGAATTTCAGCTGATGGCACTGTGCACTGAGTCTTATGAAGCTGGAGCAGGTCTGTCATTTGGAAATTGGCTTGTAATTTAAGGTTTACAGGGCAGAGAGGCATCACACAAGACATAGGGTGAGAAGAGGGAGTGAGCACAATGCACCCACAGGCATAGCACAATTACCAATATTTCACTGACATTTGAAATAGTGGTTTTAGGCACCATCTTGTCACATTTAAGGTATTCAGTCCCAGGTATTTGTACCCAAAGAAACAAGGAAAGCCATTGAATAAGTCTCACCAAATTAAAAACAAACAAAAAAAAGAGTAAAGAAAGTTGAAACACCTTTCAGCAGGGTTATATTACATCATCACTGGAGATGAGCAATAATTAGGAGTGAAATAAAACTGACAGATTAATGTGATAGCACACTGGAAAGGAAGGAGTCAGATTCACTGATTCAATGCTTAGTGGCTCAAGTCCTTTATTAGTTCAAATCAGTGTGTAAACCTTCTGTGTTTGGCATCAGGAAATTTCATGGCAATTTCTGTAGTAGTAAGAAGCTAGACCATCAATGGCCCTTAGCAGTATCTCACACAGAAATGGCGAAATAAGTGTTTTCAGTGATAGCGTCAAGAATGTGATGCTAGCACAATAATAGCAGAATAATCCCGTTTTCGCTCTCTAGTCTGACTCACCCTTGAATATGCAGTTTAAAACTGATCACCATGATATAGAGCTCCCCTATCAATATAATTGTTATTGGTACTTGATTTCTAAATTACTTTAGTAAACTGACAGCTATGGCAAATACAAAGGTTAAATATAAGATTTGAAAATGCATCCTTTGTTGCATACATCACATTTATAGAGAAAAATATTACTCATCCCACTTTATTTCTAATTCTTACAGGTGAGAAGGCCATGTCACTACAGTTCTCTCCCAAAAAATCTTTCCCAGGAGTGGCTTAGCTGAATTTGTATCAGGCAGTGAATCTCATCAGGAAACATGCAGTCCCCTCTGCTTATGAAAGTTTGTGGGAGTGGATGAGGATTTGCAGTTAGACGCATATTGCTACCATTGGAAAGATTGGGGATTGGCTTGGAAGAAAAGGCCTTCTTCCTACAGACATGAAAATACACTCTTCATCCACATTTTATCACATTAGAGAAGTCAAGAAATGGCAACACTAAAGGTTTTATAACCTCACTGTTGCCCATAGCCTGCAGTATTATCATACAACCCTTGGTAAGCAGTCTCATAATGTTTTTTAAACTGTGATAACATCAGATAACACTGTACACAGACGTATTCATCAGTAAGTATTTAATTGTCTTGTCTACCTAAGCACTGCTCAAAAATGTGAAAACAGCATTGATAAATTATCTCCCAAAGAGTCATGTTTGCCAGTCTCCAGATTTTATTGTGAGTATTAGAATGTTTATTGTTTTTCTTAAATATCTAGTAGTACAAGACTTGTGAGCAGAAGGGTAACTTCTTTCACCTTTGAATGAAATAATAGCAAGAAATTTGGTTCACTTGCAAGCAATGCTATCAGCTAGTTAAAGAAAGTGAACCATTAGCAAACTGTACACTACAGAAATACAGCAAGCAAGGAAAACACTTTCAAAACATTTTGCTATTTCAAATCAAATCTTTCAGGAGAGAAGCTGATTTGACTACTGAAAGTTTTCCGTGGCAATACTGCACTACTTTATTTCCCTTTTTATGCATGTAAACCCTGAGACTCCTATGGATGTACCTGTATTGCATGATAAGACTTTGTACAGATCTCTAGGTTAAATAAAACATGCTGGTAAGTTCAAATGTACCAGCTGGGGTCCTGGAACATTTTGGACTAAATTAAGAAACAGCAAAGCTTGTTGCGAGTGTTGAGAATGGGACTTCAAGCTTAAGCAATCTCACAAAAATCATATTTCCTGCTTTCTGAGGCCAAAAGGGGAACCAGCATAGACATTGCTGCAGCACAGGTTCCAGAGCTTCCTGTTCTGGGGTCAAGGCCTGTACAGCCATAGTACAGGGTAAAGTTATATTTAGACTATATTTTGGAAGAGGATTGTTGAGTAATATCACATAAATATGAAAATATTTTCTTAAAATTTCTATCTGCTCTTAGATGTCTCATGTACACTTGAGTTGTTTGGGGAATCACAACTACTTAGATTGGGGAGCCTAAACTATTTTTCTTCCCTTCTCTTACTCAGCTTCAGTGAGTTTAATGCCATCTTCTGGGGAGCATCAAAGCAGTGGACCCCAGATAAAGACAAAGCTTAACCTAGATGAAAGGGAAGAATCCTCCACTGCTCTGGCCTATCTGGGGCATCCGAAGCAGAGTCTGATGCTTTTTGGTCTGGTAAGGGCTTCAGCACTGTAACAGCAATTTATGACCTAGTTCTAATAAATACCTAAACCTCAGAATCAGAGCACTGTCTCAATAAGGACAGTCATGTTTGTACAAGAACTCTGTCTGCACAAATAACTTTATTGTAAGGGACTCCAGTGTTTGGGCCCTTATGTCAATGACTGCACAACTAAATATTAATAGGCAAGTTCCACACTGCTTCTCCTTTACATATAAAACAATTAATGGTCTTTTCTAGTTTTCTTCCCTTTCTTCCCCAAGCACTTTCTAGTGTTTGGCTAGTTTATGAACAGAACATGAGTTTATACCAGTTTAAAACAGCATTAGTTAAAATAGCACAGATTCCATGTGTAGAAAGATTTTTTTGTTGAATTGCCTTATTCAAATTTGATTCCCAGGCGACTTCAGCTAAACTAAAAGAAGTCCAATTTAAAATGATGAGTTTTCAAGCTCCACTGATTTAGTGAAATTGTTTGAAATCGTACATCAAATTGATCACTACTGTTTTTTCCGTAAACAAACACTCAGGCTAGATTTTCATGTGCCCTACATCTAGAGTGGATAATTTAGCTTTGTACTTGAAGCACTGGCATTCAGTACTTTCAGTAATTCACAAGCGAGTGTTCACTATGTGTGGATGTAAATGGTTGCTTAAAGTGTAAATCCAGCCCTTTCACCATGTGTGATCAGACTCTCAAGTTAAAGTCTGGCTGTGTTTATACCATAGGGAGTTCTGCTGAGACTGGTAGACAGGGCTCCTAAAGCACAATAAGAGTGGTGACAAAAATTAAAGGCAGAGCTACTCTGTTGATTCTAGTGAGAGATGGCTGTATATCAGCTCGTTTAGGAAGTTGTGTCATTTTGGCAGCATAAAGCAGGCTAATTTGTCCTCCTTGGTGGTCTTTATGTATAAGCACTTTATAATGTCTGTTTGAAACCATTGCTAAATCAAATCTTGTATAAATTCCTTGAATAAGTTTTGTGCATTACGAATATTTGCTCGGTTCAATTTGCAACACAAGTGGAAAATAGTAATATTTTCACATTTTTACAGAAATATTTAGGTTGTAAGGGACCTCCTGAGATCATCTAGTCCATATTCCCTGCTCAAGCTGGATCAGATAGAGCCAGCTATCCAGGAGCTTGTCCAGCCAGGTTTTTAGTATCTCCAAGGCTGGTGACTCTGCAACATATCTGAACAGTCTATTCCAATGTTTGACCATCCTTACAGTAAAAAATAATTTTCTTGTTTTCAGACGGAATTCCTTGTGTTAATTTTCTCCTGTCCTGTCAGTGAGCACCACTGAAAGAGCCTGGGTCCCTCCTCTTCATTCCCTCACATCAGATATTTACACACCTTGAGAAGATCTCTCCTGAGTGTTCTCTTTTTCAGACTGAAAAGTCCCACATGTCCAGTTTGTTTAAATGCTTCCTGTCCTGGTTCTCCTCCACCATGGGTAAGCTTTGTTCCAGAACTTCCCTCTGGCCTCAGGTACCTGGGATCCCTAAAGGTCAGTTTTAATGGTATAGACTTTTTTTAATTAGGAGGGAATTTTTCTCTCACACCTGGGTTGATCAAGGCAGAGAAGTATATGTGGGATCTTCCTTCTGTCACCTCAAGGAATCACTTAGATGATTCAGGACTGGTTTAGATCCAGCCCGGACCTGAGTACCATGTGGCAGCTCACCCACTGCTCCCCCACCCTTAGACAGGAGGGGATTAGGAAGGAAAATACAAAACTCTGCAGGTTGAGATAAGGAGGATTCAATACAACAATGTAAAAGGAAAAGAAGAACAATAGTAATAATAATGGGTGATGAAACAATATACAAAACAAGTGATAGAAACCATAAAGCCCATGAGAGCAGAGACAAACGCGACAACCCCTGGAATGCACATCCTGGCGTCGTGGGCATGATGTCAGTATGGTATCGAATAACCTATTGGCTGGTTCAGTTGTCTATCCTGGCTATGGCTCCCTCACAACTTCTGATGAAAATTAACCCTATCCTAGCTGAACCAGGATAAGGAACTAGGTTCAATCTGCTGCAATTTAACAAGGTCTTACTATTGCCTTAGTTCATAAAAAAATAGGAAGAGGAAGACTCCTACTGGAACTGCTACTGTCTAGTATGGACCACATGGGAAACAGTTTATTAATCTCTTCCAATTTCATACCAAGGGCTGATAATGGCATCCAGAATAGCCTGGGTACCAGATCTGAAGCTGATGCTAGCTACATGTAAAAACAGTTAAAGGAAGGAGTGATGACCAATGCAGCATGAATTATTAGTGGACAGCTTCCAAATGAAGCAAGTAAAAAAATATATGGTCTAATTAAGTCATGCTCCCTGTGTCTTATCTGTGCCTGCATGCCCAACACAATGGCTCTCATCAGTTATTCAGGCAACCTGTCTGGAAAGCACAAAAGAAAAGACAGTAGTTTCTTGCCTCCACTGGAAATGATTAGGTAGGAAAATGGATTAGAGGAAACTCTCCTGGCAATGTGATTTTTTTTGGTGGTTTCTGTGGAAAAAAAATGAACTCTGACATACTTTGTACTAAAGCTTTTTGGCTACAGAACTGCTGAAGATATGAGAGACGTACTTTGTGTCCCAGAATATCTGAGACTACAATTCCTCCTACAATAAATGTTCCAGCCTGTTAAAAACTTTAATCACCATCTCAAAAAATGGCTCCAGTAACTTTGCTGACGTAAGCTCCTTCCTGAGTCATGGACTGGGAGTGTTCATTGAAGCAGTAGTCTCCTGAAGATGGCACGAGAACCCTGTGGAGCTCTTTCTACCACCACTGTTGTTCGAAGGCAAAAAAATTTCAGGCAGTGGGTACTGCTTTTTATGTAGATGAAAATACTGAAATACAGAATTTTGGTAGATAGAGCCTTGTCTCCTATAATACATTTTATGTATTATGTCATAGTAAGAATAATTTAATTTATATATAGCTGTGGGATAAGTTTTCAAATTTTTGACAGTAACAACACAATTTATCATTGTTTTTAAACATTTCTGCTAGGAAAAGAATCTATGTGCTTAATTTTTCAGAACTTTTCTTTCTTAGCCATTCAGAAAAATAAAATCTGTCCTTTCATCTTTTCTCTTGTATTTATTCTTTTTACTTGTAGTCTTTATGGCATAATTTTTAAAATGGACTGCAGGGATTGTTTTACCAAGCAGGAAGAGAGAAGCTAGCAAAATGGGTGTCACTACACTGACAGAGTGCATGATGTTCTCTCTCCTCCTATATTCAAACATCATTGTCCAGGCAGTGCTTAATAGAGAAACATTAAAGGAGTTTTGCTATACTTTCTCCAAAACATTTAAGTTTTTAACTTATGATCCTTTATTTCTATTTATTCTACCGCATCCATTGTTGAAATACTGTTGAAATACCCAGAAAAGGAGGGATATTTTTTTCTGTGAATAAAGTGGCTAATTGAAGAATTTTTTCTTGTCCTTTTCATTATCAAAAAGATGTGGAGAATATGAGAATGTGGAGAATATTAAAATATTTTCAGTATTTTAATGTTAAGTTTTACATGCCTCTCTTTAAATTAATCAGAAGGGACTATATTCTTCCTGCCCTGAGACAAGAAGAGGAATGTTACAGAAGTACTTCAGTGCTCAGTTTCAATGGATTTACCACATAATTAAGGAAATAATTTGGCTATGGTATGTAGAGTTTCCATCAGGTCTTTGGTTTTTATGAAGAATTCTCAGGAGCAGCTGTCAAAGAAACTTTTGAGCATAAGATTTGCTTAGAAGAGAAAGATTGAGAGTTAGCACATCTAGCAATACCTTGGAGGGATTTGAAATCTAGGAAGAGAACCGCTTCATGGATGGAAAGCAAGACAGTCCGTTGTTTTGTTAAGTGACTAAGAAAAACTTTCCATGGATGACATGATTAAACAAATATCCCTATTAGTAGTTTTATAGTTCCAGGGCTTCCCATGAAATAGTTAATTCCTTTTTTTTGTTTTCAAAACCGATTTGAGTGTATCTGATGGAGCCAGGAAATTTAACTGTTCCACTATGACTTCTGCAATCTGCCACAGAGCTTTACAAAAATACCTGTACAACCTCCATGACAACAAATTTATATTTGAAAGGCCTTATGTGCTAGCAAATTTTAACTTCTGAGGGCCTTTAGGGTGTGAGTGTAGGAAAATATAACCCACGTATGTAGGCCTGGGTGAGATTGCCATGTTCCATTAAAACAGACTTTCTGTATTGTATCATCATTGAATGGCAGGCTTGGAGGCTCCACTGTTCCATCTTTCATCCAATAATTAAAAAATCTACTTAATAGTGGTTTCTCTCTACACAGTTTGAGTTCATTTAACTTGAACATAGTCAAGTGGCTTTTGCACAAATGTATTAGTACCCCACTGATGTGTATAAAAGGACTGAGAATTATACTTTCAGTTGATTTCATCCTCGACAAGCATTTTTAAATTACCACTTGGCCTGTTTTTAATCAGCTTTGAATTTCTGTCAGGCTGAGATACATTCTGTGTTTAATGAAGCAAATTGTTGATTAAGGCCTTTGCTATCATTAAAATTATTTGGCCCTTATTTTCAGTTCTTTCTACCTCAGTTATTAGAGAGTTATGCTGATTTGGAATGATGACGCTGACAGTGATATTGGCTGCAGTCTTACTCTTCATTGCACTGTTTACACAGCCTTTGTTACACTAATACCAGACACTCTTTATTACACTAGTGCAATTCTTTCTTTTAGGGCATGACAGAAAGTGATCCACATATTCCCTCCATTGTCTTAACTGTCAAACTATTCAAACTCAAAAAAAAAAAAAAAAATAAAAAAAATAAATTTATTGCAGTGTCCACAAAATTGTATTCCATCCTTTGTTATTCTTATGCGAAAGGTAAAGTGGTTGCTGTTTAATCCACTCTAGCTAAATTAAGTGCAGGCCAGCTGCTTATTTATGAGCGCCATGTCATTCTTGCTTTTGGGAAAGGTTATTTCCACCTGTTCTACCTTTCTTCCTTTGCCTATCAGTTAGATTGGGACCTTAAATGTAGTTGGATATCACCCTAAATACAACTGGAAGTGACTTCCTGGTGTCCAGTCCAGTTCATATAGCAGGAAAATGTGAAGTACTATCCATTTTCTAAATTTATAAAAAAAGTCTTGGCATTAAAAGATAAAACACTTAAAAACCAAACCCACACCCCCCCAGTCTACTGCTACTTTTGCTATTCTGCTTGCCAATGATGTTTATTAACTTTTTCTTTCAGAAGTTTTAAATAGTCTCTGGGTGTACGGCCAAGTTACACTCCTTCATTTTTTTTTTCATATTCTTACTTATTTAAACAGTTATTTTCTTACTACAGTGATTTATCTCCTGTTGTATTCATAGACAGCAGTACTGTCCTACACTTTGTTTGACTAGGATAAGGAGCTGTTATTTGCTCTTTGTGTGATAGTATCTCCATTCCTTTGCTCTGCTTTCTCTGTGTTTATTCTAGTATGACCTCATATTTTCTGAGTACAAGTGATAGGGATTGTACTCACAATTCCATATGAACTTTGAATGATGACATGAACACTTCTCCATCTCCACAGGACCATATCAACTGATACATTCTGGACTTGGTTTTTAAGATTACACTGTGCTGTTGAGCCATAATTATCCCATGATTACCTAAGCCACAGAATACCATTCTCTTTTCTCATTTTTAACTGATAAATTCCATTTTAGAGTAGAAATTCTCAGTATTAAGTGCATGACCTTGCATTTTGTTCTCTAAAATAGCATTTTTAGAATGAGACAGTGTTTTCCTTATTTTGAATCTTCTGATCCTCTGCAATATGAAGACTATCACCCAGCTTTCCCTCATGACCAGATGTCATAGGAAGACTTCCATTCCTTGTGCCAGGACCATGTAGTGGAATTTGTAAAAGGTCTCAAGCTCAACTCAGGAGTTCTGCTGATAAACTCTTAAATACTCAGATTGTATATTTAAAGCTAGCCATTTTTATCTCCCCTTCTAAGTCAATCTCTTCTCCATCCAACAGGATTTCATGAATCTCTAATTTCTTCAGCTGCACTAATAGAATTTCTTACATGGCATCCCATCAGATGATTTATAGTAATCCAGGGAGACTGGATCAATTGCTTCCCATTTGTCTGAAAATTTATATAGCTCTGCATATGAACAATAAATAAAAGTAAGATTTTTTTAAACAAATGTCCAAATAATAGTGGAGAATTGCAAACCAGAATACACAACTGTTCATTTCTTTTTAAGTCTTTGGAGAGAAAAAAAAAAAAAGGTTCTTCTGCCACAATCCTTTATTCTTTAATTTGTTGAATACATTATAGTAGAGCTGAAAGAAAGAAAAAAGAAAAGATCATTCTCTTTTGTGGCTTCTTTTGATGTTTGGAAAACCATTCTCACTCTGGCTTGGATCAAAAACCAGGAATATTTGCATTTACTAGGAACTAGTTTTGGAGTTTTGGCACTAGAAACATCCACCTGTCTGTCTGTTCTGTGGCCCCTGGAAGACCGAGAGCTAGTGGTCATGTTACCCAGCAGGTGCTTTATTGGAGAACCATAGAGATGAGCTGGCAGGACACCAAGAAAAGTTTCAAAGCTTGTCTGGTGGCAGATTTCCAACAGGATTTCATCACAATTGGACTATTTTTGTTAAAAATTCACATTCTAAGGAAGTAAAAAATTCCAAAAAAGAAAATATTTTCTTTGAATTTTCTGAACAGCTATAATGTTAATTATTCTTCCTATGGGAAGAGGCAGATAATCTCTATGTGGGACTCAGGGTGTAAATAATTTATTGTGTTGGGACTTGCTTTGAATCACACTTCTGATATGCCCTGTTAGGGCCTTGAGGGTACTAAGGACCTTCCTGTCCCTGCCCAGCTTCCCTGATGTTTTGCCACACCTTACCCAAGGCCCAGGACACCATTTGAGGTCAACAGGGCTCTCAGTCCTTGCCCCAGCAATGCTGCAGCAAGGCTGGTCTCAAGCTCCTCACAGTCTTGCCCTGCCCAGCTGTGGGGCCACAAGACGAAAGACCTACACTTCTTTAAGCTTAAGTTGATGCTAAATTGTCTGATTGATGCTTTGATGAGTTATGCTTCTAACCAGCCTGGTTTTTTGGCTGGGTCATAATCCCTTTTGTTATGGTGGGTATACTGAGATCTTAGAGCTGGCAACAAGTCATCATAGAATCATAGAATCATAGAATGGTTTGGGTTGGCAGGGACCTTAAAAGGTCATCTAGTCCAACCCCTCTGCAGTGAACAGGGATAGCTTTAGATAGGTTGCTCAGAGCCCTGTCCAACCTGACAGTCTTAGGTGGTTAGTAAGGTTCATATTTATCAGAAGTCTCATTGTAGGCAAGGGAGAAGGAAAACACCTTGCCAGGGTCACAAAAAGAAGCCTCTGCTTCCCAATGAAATTTAAACATGTCTCACAAATCGCAGTTTTACAAACACTTTTTAGCCCATAGCATGCTCTGGATTGATATGGCTTGACATAACTGAATTAATTTGGCTTGGAAGTCTGGTCATAAGGCAAAACTGAGGGCATAAAGTACTTTAATTGTATCTCCTTTAAGATTTTTTATTTTGATATACCTGAAAAATTGGCCTGGAATTCAAACTTAGCAAAATTATTTCTCATTGTTGTCTGGCATAAAGCCATAATTGGCAATGAACTAGGAGTATTAACCCCATGTAAATGTCTGGAATAAATTCTACTTGCAAATTTGAGAAGAGCTATGAAATCTAATATTCAGTGTTTAGAAAAACTTCATGCTATGGAGTTGATCCATCTGAAAATAGCAACCTAGCTAGCTTTTAAATAAATCAGTCAATTATTCTTCAGTTCACATCAGCTTCCCAGTTCAATTTATCGTGGGGCCAAATTTATGAGCTGGAACAATGGGGTGAGGAAGAAGACAGAAATTGCAGAGTGCTGGAAAACAGACTAGGATATAATGAGACAGACTGTGAATATTTAAGCTGGTATTGCCTGCAGAAAAGACATAAACCGATGAATAACTAAGTAGTTTAAGTGTAGCTTTCTTCTTTTTCTTCTATTTACAATAATTTCTAAATATGCTACTNCTTTTTGTTTTCTCATCTTATATTCCTCCCCTTTCTTTTTGCTCTGCTGAGGAGGGAGCGGGGAAGGAAAGGGGGGGTGATAGAGTGGCTTGGTGGGTACCTGGCACTCAGCCAAGGTTAACCCACCACAGCTACCTATTTCTATTTGCCTTTAAGCTACTCAAAGGTATATCTCTAACACCAAAGGCAATCTGCTCCCATTTTTGTCAGATGGAGCTCTAGAATATTCATATCCAACTTGGACCCTGAATGTATTTCTCAATGATACCCAAAAGTTGGGGTTTCAAGGTGGCAGGAATCAGTTTAGGAATCCAAGAAACCAAGATCAAGACATATTTTCTAGATGTTCCATAAAATGTTACAGTTATTTAGGAAACACATATTGACATCAATTAGAGTCCAGGACGTAAAGTTTCTAAACCAAAAGCTGTAGTTGCAAAACAGTATGCAGCACTTCCTCTCAGTTTTGGATTCACATTTCAGAATGTCAGTTTCCTTGTGTAAATAATTTTATATTGTAATTTACGGTTACAAAAATATTTTCTTATTCTGCCTAATATACATGATATTTAAAGCTTATGCTTCAAGGCACAAACCAGTCATTAAGTCATAGGAAGTATGAAGAAATATTCCCTATCTGCAATTTTTTCTACATTTTTCAATGCTGGAATTTCTTGGTCCTTTCTGAATCACCCGGTGCTAACCACAGTGAGACAGGATACCGAGTAAAACAGGCTAATGATCTGATCCAACCTGGCTGCATTTGTGAAGTTGTCACAAACGGAGGTGGGCTTATCCTATAGATAAAAATAGCAATTATATGCTTGTTAGTACAGCTTGACCTATTTTCCTTTGATTTATGCAACAGATGACAACTAAAGCTAATCTATGACAACTATTGTTAAAGCACAAGTATTATGAGTTCTAGAATCAGGTAAGAGCAAACGCTATCTTTTCTGCTGTCTCCCAATATCTTTGTAAGCCTCTATACAGGTATAAATTTTCTTTTGCCTTCATATCTCCTTTCTCCTTCATATCTCCTGTCTGCCTTTTAAATGTATTTGTAAAGGGTACACTCAAATAACTACTGTATTAGGAGTTATACTGAATCTTAGAAATTGTGACTTCAAATGGACTAAAGCATGTTACTCTTTTTTCAGCTATTCTTTTTCTTTTAACTATTCTTTTTTTTTTTTTTTTTCCTCTAGAAAATAGCCCATTCACCTCCATTTGGTTTTCTTAGCTGAGAAAAAAGTGAATGAAGACTTCAGGAGTTGGCTTACTAGTATTGCTTCCTGTTGTCAAGGTTTGTGGTGAGGGCAGTCTGCTAGACCTCTAACAGATGCTCTCTGTTAATCCCTCTCCATTCCCAAAGGGTAAGAGAAAGGAAATAAGGGAAAGAGACTTACGGATCTCTGTTAACCCCCTCCCAATGGGAAGAGGAAGGCTATAAGAGAGAGACTTATGGATTA
>VZZY01000083.1:0-30437 GCA_013400335.1 Eurystomus gularis
CAATCCAATACATTCTATGATTCATATAAAATTAATCAAAACTACCCATTGACAGATTCAACAACACCATTTTAGTTCCTTAGAAGAAACTACCACAGCACAGTAGCATAGCAGAAAAACAAAAAACCTCAAAAAAACCAAGCATAAACCCACACACCAATACAACTGCAACAGACTGTTTTTTTCACAACAAAAAGTACACTTACCCCTGCGGGCTCAGATCCAAAGAATCCTCCCGGCTGTTTTGTAAGCTGGGAGAGCCCAAATCTGCAGCTGCATTACTGGCAGCAGTGGCTGTTCCAGTACTTATTGTTGTAGTGGCACCCAGCATTCCTGATCCATTAGTGCACACTTTTGGTGGGCTTGTTAGAAAAGCCTCAGACTCTGCTAAGTTTTTCACTTGGTGCATCACCCCTTTGCAAAAGAAGAAATCTTTGTTTGGTGGGTTGGTTTCAGGAGGCAATCGGTAGAAGCAGCAGGAACAAAGGTGTTTGAAAAGGTCTGTAATTTAAACCTCAGTTTTGACTATAGCAGCATTGGCTCACCCCACCCATCGACACTAACAAATGCAGTTCAATTCTTTCTTCAAGAAGTTAACCTACATAGTTGTTTGCTGGTTTGTTGGGGGGTTTTTTGGGTTTGTTGTTTTTGGTTTTTTTTTTTAAAAAAGACAGCAGTGTGAACAGTAGCTAAAGAAACCCCAAAATTCCCAGTGGATTAGAACAAAGACTTCCTGCCAAAGATTAATCATTTTTATCCAGTAAGACTACCCATTTAATTTCAGCAAGCCATCTTCGGCCCAAATATATGTTCACTAGCATCTACTGAGGCTGTACAAACTTGTTTCACATTCAGAAAAATCAAGTTTGTCTCCTCCAGAGTCTAGGTCACCTCCTCCCTTGCCATATAAGGTGAGCTTGCATGGATTTGCCTTTATTATTCAAGAACAATATAAACTTTTTACAGCTTAGCAGGGATGTAGCAGAGAGTAAAGGATATTGATTCTTCATACATAGGCTTTTAAAATACTAAATAAGAACGTGAAGAGAAAAAAAGAAAAGAAATATTTACCTTCTCTTCTGAAGTAAACACTAAAAATGTCAGGTAACTTTTGCATTAAAATCTCTGCCATTTGGAGGGCTCCAACTACTATCTTAAGGTCTTGACTCGACAGCATAGAGGCAATATGACTAAAAACAGATAATTTATTAGAATTAGATTTGTCTTTTCATTTTTTTGCTGTATTTAAAAAAACAATCAAGCAAGTTTATCTTGCATACATAGTACTGGAGACTGAAAGCAAACAAATTTCACTGTGCTTTTGTAAAAGCTAGAAATAAAAGGACTGAAAAAGGTGCTCTTGTCTAAACCACTTTTATGAAGTTTTAACACGAGGCATTGTCCTGGTTTGAGTTAGAACCAAACCAATTCTGTTCAGTGATTTTACTTTTCAGCTAAGTCTTTTCTAACTAACTGCACTTTCTGAAGCTAACAGCATGTTTTTGCAGTGTCTGCTTCTAGCAGTGATAACGCTCGATGTTCGGAGTTACTCCCAAGGATTGGTGTGCAGACCAAGGTCATTGCTAACTCTTGTGCACCACATCAGGGGGTACAGAAAGTGAAAGGCTGCACCTGCATGGAGGAGTGGCCAGGACAGGTGACGCTAAACTGACCAACAAGGGATTCCATCCCATATACATCGTATTGAGTATAAATCTGAGGCATCACAAGGATCTCAACACCCCTTTTTAGGCTTTTTGCCTTTTTAGGCTTTTTGCCCTTCTTCCTTCTCATTGATCCTTCTTCCCTTCTTAGATCTCATGCCTTTGATCCTGATGTGTGTTCCTGAACCCAGCTCCTAAACCCGGTTCTCGTCTGCTGCTGAGCCCATTCTGAGACTTTCCCAGTGACTGCACAGCCTTAGTGGTGAGGGTGATGGTGATGTAACTGCCATCAGGGAGAGGTTGGGTTCGATACTGGTTTTGTATATATCCCATTTTATGATTATTACCTTCATTAAAGCTGTTTTAGTTTTCTAATCTGGAAGCCTCTCTCTTACTCCCTTCCTCTCCCATTTGGGAGGGGAGGGAGCCATAAGTCTCTCTCTCCTATCTCTTTCTCTTCTTCTACTTGGGGGTGGGAAAGAGGGGTTAACAGAGAGCGTCTGTTGTAGGTCTGGTGGATTGAACCTAAACCTCAACAGGCATAAAGGGAAAGATTCTTATTCCTTTAAAGGACATGGTGATGTGGCCTTTGAAAAACTAGACAGTTTATTTTCTAATCGCAACCTTATCTAGATGCCTAACTTCATGGTATTAACACATAGGAGAGGTTTCAAGAATAGAACTTATCAGTTGAATGCCATGAGCACCTGTTATGGTTCACATTACCTCAAAAGTCATCTTGCCCTCAGAAGTTCATCGGTAAGTTTTAGAAATCAGGAAAACATTAAGTGGTAATATTAGACATTACTAGTACACACAGTCACATAGGTAAACTAAGTGTCTAATAAGAATGCCTAGAGTTATCATCTACTACAAAATCTAAGATGTAAAAAATTCCTGAAAAGCTGGCAGCCTCAGCTTTTGGAAAATAAGTAAATAAGAATTTAAAGTACAATTTTCCCCTGAGAAAGATGACTCAGAAGTTATCACAAATTTGAATTGTATACTCAAAATTCCTTTCATTTACAACAGTCAGTGAACCCACCTTGAAACAGCATAGTTTTTCAGCACATCCTTCAGAAGTTCAGCATCAGCAAAATAAATTATCCTAAGAATTGCTCTAAGGCACTTGTGTCTAACTGCAGGTCCAGCTGAAGAACTATATACTTCATAAAGAACACCAAACAATGTTTTGATAAAGGATTTTGCTAGTTCTGGGTCCTCTTTCATTAGCTGTGCTCGAGCATCATCCTTCTTCAATTCTGAATGTCCACCTGTGGAAAATTGTGCAACAAATCACCACATCTTTGCATCTCTGCTCTGATTACTACTTAGTTAGTTTAGCTCTTGAATTGAAAAGATACAATTTAAGAAGCAGAAATCAAGAACATAGGTACAAATCTCCTCTTTCAAGGAGTGCCATCTTTTTTCTTCCAATTTCTTACATATTTCTGTATAACAGTGAGAAGTCCTTACACAATCTTCATTAAATAAAGAGCTGCATAAACAAAACTGTTCCAGAAAAACCCAAGCCAAGAACACATCCAGATTACCCTCCCACTTTAATGCATTTTCAGTTCCCAGAAAAAGAGATTACATATTAAAAAGAATACATTTCAACAGTTTGAATTTTGTGGTAAAGTTTTCTTCATTCATGGAAATCAGAATAGTTTGATGTTCCACAGAAACCATAAGAAATATATTAGTTAAGTAGTAAACTGTTGCATAACTCAGCATAAATTGGGTTGGACTAAATGACCTTTAACAGTTCCTTTTACCCCAAAACATTCTATGATAAACCAGGAATAGCTAGAGGCACCAGATGTCTCCTAAGCTGTACTTACTAGTGTTTGCATTGGCTAAAGGGTTTGGTTTTCGCTGAATGGCACGTGCTGTTCCTGTATCCTCATTTATTTGCTGCATAGAGTTAAAATCAATAGTATAGACACGCCCAAGCGTAGACAGGCTTATCTCATCCTCACCAACCTGATGAGCTGCCTAAAAAGAAGGAAGAGTTTAAAGTTGAGAAATCCCTAACAATAGGAAGCTATATGAAAAGGTGAGGAAAGAGGCAACACTGCAGGAAAAATGACTGACAGAAATACAGTAAGAACAGTGATTAAGCAGTTCTCCCATTACTGAATACCAAAATAGTGCAATATTATATATAGTATGAGGTTTGAGGAAGCTCATGTTTTTCTTACTCAGAAAGAACAAGGCTGGTATTTGCACAGCTATAAAGCAAGCACTCAATTCCCTATACAACCACAGACATTAAAAAAAAAAAATCACATCGCTGCATAAATATGTGGAATTACTACCTCTATTATTCGACTATCAATCCTGTTATAGGGATGCCAGAGACCCCTGTCATCTCGCCATTGCCATATTGCGCCATCTGTATTTTGAGCATTTCCTTTCTTTAGCATAGTATCAACAGCAAAGATGCCCTCTTTTGGCAGGCAAGGCATCAGTTCACTGTAAAGAACATTAAAACAGTATTTTACTACAAGTATACAATACAGTCCCATCTAAGCTGAAAACTGTTTGCCTTACTTTTAGAGAAGTTAGGAATTTTAACATACCAACCAGACCCAAAACTTCCTAACTTACCAGATAAGAGAAGTAAGCTCATAAAGTTCTTGAGGACTTCGTGGAACAAGGTCAATTTGTTCTTGACAGCTCCCATTTGAAGCTCCACAAAGGAGGAAGTGAAGTGTTTCTGCAATATCTATAAAAATTAATATTCACAAGATTGCCTATGTCAGAACGTAGACTCCATTTTGTGTTGGACGCTATGCAGAAGAGATAGTTATTGCCCAGAGCAAAACAGACAGTAGAGAGTAATACAAAAGCCATCTCTTTGAATGATGTAAGAAATGTGTTTGTTCTTAGGTTTGGGGTTTGTGGGTGTTTTAGGTATTTTACCTTGTCCTGGTTTGGCCAGGACAGGGTTAATTTTGTGTGGAGCCAGGTTATTCTATACCATGCTGATGTCATGCCCCGGGGCCAGTTCCGTTGGGGGCCAGTTTGCTTTGAACTTCGCTGGGGTCGGTTCCCTTGCTGTTGTTCTGGTATTGTTTTTTTTCTGTATTGCTCTTTTCTTACTGCTTAATATTGTTTTTGTTAACTGCAAAGTGCTTACACACACACACACACAAAACCTTCCTTATCTCAACTCAAAAAGGCACTTTAACTTTTTCCTTCTGTCTCTGTCTGCGGCCCGTGGCAGAGGGGAGGGGGCGGAGAGAGCGGCAGCACGACCGCGCAGCTACCCCGCAGCCACAGCTGCAGCTCTTACTAAACCAACACATACCTTTAAGGGACATCTAGAGGAGAAATATCACTCATACACAGCACAGAATAAAACAGTAGAGCGTACAGGGCAGTTGAAATGACAAGTCAAAATTTGCGAGATGAAAAGAAGAAAGGGAGCAAGAAATAAGACAGCTACATAGCTGTTACTTTTCTTAATATTTCCCCTTCTAAAAAGGTCCTTAAAATCACGTTTCCTTCCACCTGGTAAAGATCACAAAAGAATTATTCAACCTGTGTTGGAATGACAGTAACTTGTGTAGCTAACACAGACTTAAATTTAGGCAAGCACTCCAGTGAGAACAGCTAGAGAAAGGAAAGAAAAAACTTCAGGAAATAAAAACAAACACTTTAGGAAATAAATAAAAAAACCTTTCAACAATATTAGCTAAACTTTGTATCCCAGCAGAAGCATAGTGAGAGAAAAAGTAAAAAGAACACAATATTTGTATAATCAAGTGCACAGAATTTCACATTATCTGTAAGCATTAACTTAAACAGATCTCCCAGAATAAGAAAAAGAGTAAGAACTCACTTTGCTTCATCAGCTGGACTGCAAGAGTAGGGCAATTGGAGCACATTAAGGAAAACATGCGCACCACCATGATGAACATTCCTGAGCTCAGGATAGGAGGCGTCACTACCAAGAGTTGCTGGATATTTGTTAACAAGTCCTTGGAAGCAACCTGCTGGAGCAAGTTCTTCAGGAGGAGCATGAAAATTGAAAACATTAGTCTGACTTCAAAAATACAAGTCCTTAGAAAACTGCGGGAGGAAAGAAGGAAACAAAACCCCACCCCCAAAAAACCGCACCCTCACCTCCTCATGCTGGAAGTTGTCCACTAGCCGTGCGAAACAGAGACAAGTACTTTCAACAGACTTTTTGTCCTGTTATAAAAAAAAAGTTAAGTATTTGTTTGAGTTAAGATATTTTAACTTGCATTAGATTACTCTCATTTTGAGGCATTCATAAAATTTCCCCCAAAAGGCCAGCTAAATCACATTTTACAGAATACTTCAGCTCTGGGCTTTAAATTCATTGATACAGTCTAAACTGACCTCCTGATGTTTGTGCTCCTGCATATTCCCTGGGAAACACCTCACATTTGCAACACAAATACCTTCAGGGATCTTTAGAGATTAATAAATGGATCTGTAATACCCTTTTTGGATTCTACCAAGAGGAAACAAAAGGGAAGAGAGCTACAAAGCCAAAGCAACAGGAGACATAGATAACAAGCAGGAGTGAAAGCTACAGTTCTACAGACTACACAAAGTCTGACTTTTTTATATCATGCAGTGCAACCAAGACAGCAAATCCAAAGACACCAAGATAGCAAAAATTGCTCTAAAAATAGTTCTAGTTAAGTTCATTGTAACACACAAAAAAGTTCATCTAATACAAAAATACTGTAAGGGTGGTTGAACTGAGAGGTTAAGTCTTCATCCTTGGAATTGTTTTTTAAAAAAAGAAACACACCACAAAAAAACCCCACCACAACAAAAACCACACAACCACAAAAAAACCAAACAAAACCCACAAACCACCATCACTACAAAAAAAAACCAACAAATCAGCTGGATACAGTTCTGGGCAATCTGCTCTAGTTAACCTTGCTTACATAGGGAGTTTGGACTAAATAACTGAAAGGCTCCTTCCAATCTCAACTATTCTGTTCAGAGCTAACTCAAGATTTTTTTTCTTGCTATCAAAATCCCACTTCAAAATTTCTTGAAACCTTATTTTTGTGGGCTGTAGCTTCTCTTTAGAGAGCAGGAGTCAGTACTTGTCCCTACTGCTGCTGAGAATGGTGCTTCCTGTTTCCAAAGCACCATCTAAAGCTGACATTTCACTTCTGTGAAGCTGCCACGAAGATTCAAGTAGTCTGTCAGTAAGACATTGGCAGAATTAAGAATAGCACAAGCAAAAACATTACCTGGAAGCTTCCATTTATTTGTATTTAAGGAACAGAATAATTTATCCTTTTTTACCTTTACAATAGGCATCTGCCAATCAAGCAGTATTTTGAAATCTCTTTGGGTACAATAGTCATTGTGAGCAAAGGTCCACATGCACGTTGGAATACCACAACTTGACAGTATAGAAACTTTAAGGCAATTATCACATTGCAAATACAAAAAATACACACTGAAGAACTAGTTATCTGGAGGCAACTTGACACTACTTCCAGGTCAAAATTTAGACTTTATTTTATAATAGCTTCTTACCTGATGGGTTAACCTTTGTGTAAGCAGTGGCAAGGAGTCTGCCACAAAGTGAAACTCATCAGGTGTTATACTCTGGCAGCAGTTGGCAGCAATAGCTAGTGCATTCCTCTGTGCATTTATACTGAAGAATTCCAGATACAGCAAACAGTCTGCCAACCCACCCTGTAACAAAAATAAACATTTTTCACTCTCAGTACTGCTAAAACCACAGAAACTTGTTTTCTTTTTTCATCTTCACAGAAGATCAGCAAGAGGTAGAACTGGCGGAGGTACAAGTACTTTCTTTTTTACTTACTGCTTGCAGAATGGCTTTACTATGCCTGCGTGATAACATCTCCAAGGCTGTAAGTGCCTGCTCTGCCACATCAATGCACTGAATCACTTGCAGCTATGAGAAAACAAGAACACTTGTAGATCAATTTCTAAACCAGTTTGTAAAAATAATAACCTTCATTAACACATGGACAGTTAGCCTGTATGAAGACACACACACTAGTGCAGCTGCTCTGCTAGCTGTAATCAAGCTAGCCCATTTAAGGCTAGATCAGCTATATAGATACTCCAAGAGTTACCAGTTTGTATAATTACATAATGTCTTGGTTTGGCCAGGACAGGGTTAATTTTGTGTGAAGCCAGGTAATTCTATACCATGCTGACATCATGCCCCGGGGCCAGTTCTGGGGAAGGGCCAGTTACGTTGGGGGCGGTTCAGTTGGAGCTCAGTTCGCTTTGGACTTCGCTCGGGTTCGGTCCCTCGCTGNCCCTGTCGGCAGCCCGCGGCAGAGGGGTGGGGGCGGGGAGAAGCGGCCGGCCACACGGCTCGGCTACCCCGCAGCTCTTACTAAACCAACACACACAGCATCTCTGCAACACCAGTCAGGCAAAAAGTTCAGTGAATCAGATAGTGCTTTTCAGTAACAGGTGTCAACCTGTTTGTAAAAGCTTCCAATACATTATATATTATGTAGCAAACTATGAAAAGAAGCCATTATCTTAATGGTACATCCTAAAGTTAAAACAAAAAATAAAATATCCTCAGATTAGTTTAATACTTTATTTCATTTTACCTTTTCCAAAAAGACAGGAATTGCATCTACCACTACAGCAGACGATCTGGGAAGTGCTTCCATCATGTATGTTAAAGCCCGACATGCATGGTTCATCTGTTCAATATATAGATACTTGTTTAAGTTTAGATGATACATTTTTGTGTTTCAAAAAAATTTTTAAACACTACAAATCACTTACAATGTCAAAGTTGTGCTCCATCTGCAGCAGTGTTATCTGTTTTTTTAAAAAAAAATATCCTTGGTTTAGTATAAAGTACCTAGATATCAACATAAAGGGCAAAAAACAGTATCATAGGTTTTGACTCAGGACTTGGAATTTTTCAAGAGTTTCAAAAGAGCCACTACCTGTTCCTGAGCTATTAATTCATTAATAGAATTATCAAAATTTAGCAAAACAAGCCCTCAAAACCAACTAATGAGATATACAGATACACATACCTACACATATATGTAAATAAGAATATTAATATTCTTTATTTATATTTAAGCAAGGTATTTAGTGAAATTATATCCTCCAATAGAAATATGATATTTAATCTTTACCAAAGCTGGTACAACACTCTTGACTGGAAATCCTCCTAATGTTTCTTCATTTCCCATGACCAAGAGCTGGCACATCTCAATCACTGCCTGTAGTTGCTGACTTTCATCAGTAGCTTGGAGACCTTGCAAAAGCTGTTGGGCTTTAGAACCTAGATATCCAGGAGAAAAAAAAAAGGAAAGATTATGTTAGAAAACTTAAGTGTTCAAGGGAACTGTTATGATACACTTCCGCCAGAATAGAAGACCAGAGAGTTTCTCTTCCTCTGTATTTGTAGTGTCACTTCCTTTCTCTGCCATAAAAAGTGGAAGATAGGAAAGGGAGGCAAAAAAAATTCTCATTCTTAGCTATCTTTCCAGTATAGACTGGTCAGCACATGGAGTCCATCATACTGCTCACCATAGCCATCTTGCCAACCTACAGCAAGTGCCAAAACCCACACCACTCCACCTTTATAGAGCAAAGGACTTTGACACACCCCCTGGATAAGACAGCACATGGAGTATCCATGAGATCCCATCCTCTTGTTGGTAGACAGTGTAACAGGCTGCCTTGGGCTCTCCAGGGAAGCCAAGCAAACTTGGAATGGAAGGTACACATCTTACCCAGCTGCATAACACAGACATGGTAGAAAAAGACTAAAGGACCCGTGTTCTCACCAACACACTGTCTGAAGGAAATAGTTTGTTGGAAACCTAAGATACTTTTGAGAGTATGAACAAAATACTTTCAAACAGACATCTACTAATAGTTTTACAGTTAGCTTAAGCATTTGTTTAAAGCTAGCAAAAAACCCCAAGGGGGTTGGAGAGCCCTTTTGTTAAGCAACCCATTATGCAAAAGAAAAAGGTAAGGAAGGGGTGAAAAGGCAAGAACCCTCCCTTCCCCAGCTAGAGGAAACATCAGGATGCCCCTCCCCTCAATAAAAGAAAAGAAATATGGCAAAGCAAATTTCTCATCCTTATAGGAATACAAGCAAATTAATATACTTGAGCAGTGGTCTCGCACTATCATGACATACAAATCTCCAACATGTAAAGTATTACATAAAACTATGAAGCTAATACAAATATTAGCATTTACTAGTGGCTGAATTCTACTAGTCTGGAAGTGGAAAGAATTAAGTCAAATTAGACAAACTTTGCTTACTAGCTCCACTTCCAATTGTCCTGTGGAAGAGCTGCGACATCCGAGGACCAAGAGGGCCAAACAGGTGAGGAGGAAGACCCCTAGCCTCTAATAGAGCTAAAAGCAAACAGAGGATAACAGCCATTGTCAAAGCTTCTACATATATCTTTAAAAGCTTAAATTCCATGATGCTATAGTGTAATACTATTAGAGTTTTGATACTTCAAGAAAGAAGAGCTAGGATTAGATGACTGCAGCAACCTCAATTTCTTAAAATAAAAAAACACACCAAAACCCACCACAACAACAAAAACTAACAATCCCCCCCCCCGCAAAAAACCAACCAACCAGAAAAACCTGCCCACAAAAACATCAGAGCATTGAGGCCCTTTAAGAAGTCACCCACTGAGTTTCCAGAGTTCCATGTTTCAGAAGAAATACAGGCTACTAAGTTGTTGGAAGTCTAGATCTAGAATAGTAGATATACCAGACTGTAATTTCAAATCTGAACTCAAACTACATAAAATAGGTTAAGCTTATCTTCACATTTTCAGGAACTGAATGGCACTATTAATCTGAAAAAATTACTCTGAAAAAAGCTTCACAACTTAACTTGCTGATAAGCAGTAGAGTGAAGAACTCTGCTAGATATCACGGGGTTTTTTGGTTTTGTTTATAAACACTTTTCAGTAGTGTTACTTAAGCTAGGCAAAATGGATTATTCTTATTTTTACTGTAGCAACCATCAATACTGTCGATCAATATAATAGCAATTAATAGTAAAAACCAATTTAGTTCAATATTCCTAATGCTTACCTATGCTTACTGAGGACTAAAAGTGAACTGCTAGCAACACAGCACTCATTTCCACATTAAATACCCAGATTAATTGAAATATCTCATCATGAACTCAGAACTCCTTGGAATATAGCGGCAAAACTAACTAAAACAGTTGCAGGACATGCAAACTGAGCTTATACCTGTCTTTCCTCCTAGGTTTTGAGAGACCTGAATCCTTTAGCCCAAGCACAAAAGCAAACATTTTAAGAACATTTTGATTTTGTTTGGTCAAAGCTTACAGCAACATGGGCATCGACAACAAGCACAGAAGAATGTTATCAGAAGCTGGCAGAGTAACAGTAGACCTAACCTGGCCTCTGAACTGAAAACATTCTTGCAAAGACTTGTTTTTTTGTATTTGAGCTCACACGCTTAACAGGACTGAGTTCTCAATACTGTCCCCCCATCTCCTCCTGAAAAATAACCATTACTAGTGTATTATACACCACATAAATGAGTAAGGATACTATGCCACCCTCTCCAGATATTACTTCCAAATTCGTGCATCTTTAGTGAATTAAGGCTTGTAAACTGTATTTCAGAACTACTGTAAGCAAAAGCAACACACTGACAAAGAAAATACAACCTTCTCAGTACATATAATACAGAATTTGGGTAGGTATGGCTATTAATAGGCTGCAAACAAACAAAAATAGTAAATTAGTAACAACTTTTATACCTTGTAGTCTTCCCATCTCAGAATCATCTGACTCACTTTCTCCAGAGGTTGTCATACCTACAGCCCCAGCCACAGAACTAGAAGCTGAAGAAAAAGAATATGAATTAATGCAATTCAGTGCCTTTAAAGCTACAAAATTTGCACCAATTCCACCGTCAAGCAAAGTGTCCACCATCAGAAGAGTGGTCTAGATTTAACACTGCCAACCACCATGCTTCTGTAAAATCATCATTTTAAATAGACTAGTCCACACATCTAATACTTTCCAAAAGCTGAAGAGAGATGCTATATCAACACAATATCAAGATAATGAAAAAAGTTACAGCTAGATTAGCAAGTTACCTCTCAGACAGATTTACCTGTGTCTTTAGTAAATTTATGCTTTTCTTAATTGAGTGTTATGCTGCACTTCAGTTTGTGTTAATTTTGACTTTTTGTACTGTTGTAGCTAGCTTTAGGCAGAGAACATTTCAGATTTTCTACAATCCAGCAAAATCGCTAGAAAGCTCCTTTGAACTCAATACTGATTGGGACCATAGGATAAAATTAAGTACCATTTAATAGGACTGTGCAAGTAAGAACATCTGACTTGGTTACAAACTTCTCCAGTACAGACATGCTTGCAATTTCAACAAAAACACTTGCAGAATATTTATGAGTAGTTACAAAGGAGCTTTTACAGGTAAAAGCATGCCTTCTGTATTCTGAATAGTTTGGTGTCTCTTTGGTTGGCAGTACAGTAATTTATGTAGCATCAGCTAAGTTACATTTAAAAAAAAAAAAGACAGATGCCTGAAAAATAAAGTCTACTTTATTGGACATCATTTGGACTACAAAAAAAGCATAACTGAAAACAGCCAAGAGATCAGATTCAGAAGTAAAGGTCCCTCTCAAACACCTTCCAGAATTTACCAGTTTTAAGTTCTGGTGAGAAACTTATTTATTTTTAAATGCACAGAATCAACTATATAAGCAACTATACTAAAAACGCCTCGGTTGGAATTTCTTCTACCTGCAGCTCCCTGGGGAGCTTCATCTGTACGAGCAGCTGAGGAGTTAACTCCATCCTGGTTGTTGTCAGTATCAGCCATCTTCTCCTGTCGTCGAGCTTCAGCTGCTCCTCTTTTGCCCAGGCCAGAGCCTCGCCGACTAAAGATCCAAAAAACAAAGTTTCAGACCTCATGAACTAAGACAAGAGATTTACCAATGTGAGACTACTCAAACCCACATAACATCTATGTAGATCACTATCAAAGTTAAACTAACAGATCAGTGTAAGAATCAGTGCTCACAAAATTATCCAACTCTTCTTTACCTTCCTTATGCAACACCATGGCAGTGATTTGTTTGTACTAATGCATTACAATTAGGTCCTTACATCATACCCCTCAAGACAAGACAGTCTACTAAAATACAACAGTCAAAATGAGCACGGTTAAAGTGCCTGATACTTACAAATCACATACACATTTGAGAAGTTTGATGACAGAGTAACTATCTTTAAAAGGAAGTTCTGAACTACCTAAAGCACAAAGACAACTCTGATGTTCAATTTGGTTTGCAGTGCCAAAACAAGTTTTAGGGCACAAGCCTTTTAAAATTTGCTTTCATAAGCACTACTGTCATCACTTCTAAAATATATATATATATTCCTACAATGTAAACAGTCAAACTCAAATGCACATTTGACACCAGAATCAGACATCTGAAGCTTTTATGGCATGATGGAGGGAAGAAAGTTGCGCTGAAACTAATAAATGTAGTTTAGGTGTAAGAAAAAAGTTAAGCTTGTTAAGGCTTAAGTCTAGCTTCAGAATATATGCAACTACAAACATTTTTTGCTTCACAGTACATATTTACTCTCTCCTCTCATTTAATCTAGCAGCTATTTAAAACTATTAATTCAACTATTAATTAAAACTATTACTTCAAGACTACTTTTCCCCTGCAACAGTACATCATCAAGTACTTAGATATTTGTAGTCACCTGTGGGGTACCATGAAATTTCTCCTTCTCTCTCTCCCTCTCTCTGTTTAGTATCTTTTTGATCAACACCTCCCTCAGGAAAGGATTACTTAAATTTGTGATATTGGCTTTGAGTGTTTCTTTCCCTCCACCCACAGATCTGAAGGACTTATTGAAAGCCTAACTGTGACAAATTCTATGCGCTGTGCATGACATTGTGTACAGAGTAACCAAGTAGGCCCAAAAAGCTACAGCTACTTCTACAATAGCAAAGTAAGAGACAGACAAGGCCAATTTTCATGCAGGAAAACTACATTAATATCAATCCACTGCAGTAATCATGTTTCATTATCTAGAAGTTTTACCTGGTGCTAGCACAGGAGCCCGTGGTCTTTTGCCGTGTGCTCCGCCGCAAACTGGGGAGCTCAGCAGGTGGTGATTCACTGCGTTTCTTTGTAGATTTTCTTAGACCTATGTAATACGTAAAGGATCAAGAGTAAATCAGTCTTTAAATATACAACAGTTCTACAAAGAAATGAAACATCTGTGTACAGGAAACTTCAAACTGAAGGAGGGTAGATTTAGATTAGAAATTAGGAAGAAGTTCTTCACTCAGAGTAGTGAGACACAGGAGCAGGTTGCTCATGGAAGTGTTCAAGACCAGGCTGGATGGGGCTTTGAGCAACCTGGTCTAGTGGGAGGTATCCCCGCCCACGGCAGCTGGGTGGAACTACATGATCTTTAAGGTCCCTTCCAACCCAAACCATTCTATGATTCACTTTTGCTCATCGTTTTGAGTTAAGTAATACTCAATCCAAGTTGTAACCTAGATACTCTTTCCTGACCTAGACATTACAGTTTTAGAAGAGCTTGCAAGTCTCTCACACTAAACAGACACCACATTATAGGAAACAAGTTAATCACTTCTACACGTTCATGTTCAAAACTAAAGAGAATGCTTTAGTTTTAGATGAGAAAGAGCAATTACATTGTGAGGAGGTCAGGAAGTGGTGGTTTTCCCCTCACCTCTTAGTAAATATGTATAGCATAAAATGTAATCTTCCTTACTAGTTGAATAATAATTTTTAGCCAGTTTTATGCACATTAGCAAGGCTTAAG
Organism: Eurystomus gularis; assembly: GCA_013400335.1. Classification (NCBI taxonomy): domain Eukaryota; kingdom Metazoa; phylum Chordata; class Aves; order Coraciiformes; family Coraciidae; genus Eurystomus; species Eurystomus gularis. Next base: position 14,552 of record VZZY01000083.1, read on the forward strand.
AATGACTGCCTTAAATCAAACCATACTCACCTCCAGAAGTCAAGCACTGCTGGTATCGTGTATTATTTATGGTTCCTATTTCAACTACATCCCTTCAACTCCTATCACTATCATTAACATCCTCCTTGAGGCAAATAATCAAGCATAGCTTCACAACTTTGGAAAAGGAGTTCAAGTCTTTAAATTAGAAGTATTTGTACTGTTGAAGACGGACCCAACTGCTATTAATTTGCTCCATGTTATGAACCCATTGCTCTGATGACACATCCCACCACGGAACCAGGTAAATCTTAAACACAAAAAATCCATGCAATACAACATTCTCAGATGATGAGCAAGCTTACTAGGCCAGGCTTAAATATCCCATAACAGCTTCTGAACCAGAAGGCGAGTAATTTAAGTGTGGAAAATTAAAATTCTTTATCAGGCCCAGCTTTTCCACCCATTTCAGCCCCTCCCTCACCCCCCTCCCATTATATAAATACAATAAAATACAGAAACCCATAAAATTCAAGTTAAACATGAAAAGATGAAAACGTTAGGCCACTGCTCCCTCTGCTGGCAATGAAGCATAAATAAAACATTTAACTGCAATGTTTTTGAGCACAGTACCTATTAAACTGGCTTCTATTTCCTTAATCCTAAAATGTTCCAGGAATGCCGAATTATGGTACTGAAGGATGCAATAACCACGCAGCTTCTGACTGGACATTTAACAGAAAAGCAAAAAACTGATCTGAAAAGGTATTATTGACCTCATCAAGAGTCTGTCCTTCTAACACTATACTACATTTGACCCAGAAACACAATGCTGTGTGCTGTTAAGTTCCATGTAGATGAAGGCAAACTGATATTCCTGTATTTACCATACACTAACTCAAGAAAATCGGCAACCTTCAATACAGAACCCTGTTACTTTCTTAACAGTCACCAAGCACCAAACTAAAGCAGGCCAGCCACTTGAATTTTCAGATGGTCTGTACATACACAACAAAATATAGAGCTTTTTCAAATGTTAAAAAAAAGCAGTGGCATTTTTACTACATATGATTTCAAATCACTTTGAAGTTAGATTGAATTAACTTCTATCAAAACAGAATTTCTGCTAAAGGCAAAGGTTTCACAAAAAAGCAGAGCTAGCTTAACATCTTACTGTTTAACAGTCTGGTACACTCGTGCATGTCTTATTGGCTCCAAAGCAACCCCAAGATGCAGAAAATGCACACTTTATACACACTTCCTTGTTTTGTTAGAATTCTTCCACTTCAGTGAGCTGAGCTTGCTTAATAAAGGTCAGATGAGCACAGATACCATAAAGCAGTAGAGTCATGAAGCTGTGAAATGGGTTGTCCTTTTTTGTAAGAAGCATTAAATCAGCAGAGCAATCTCTTTAAACTGAATTAACTCAGTAAGAGTGCAGTAGGTAATGTAAAGAGTTACGCAGCTACTGCTTAATGGATGAGCTGCAGAATACATCACAGTCTGAGCAACCAGAAGAGTTGAGCTCATTTTCTCCTGCTTCTCAGGAAGAATGTTCTACTTGTCAGACTTTTTTTTGCATGTTTCTCCTTTCCCAATTCTTTACTTAGAATCGTAAAATGTTTTGTGTTGGAATGGACCTTTAAAAGGTCATCTAGTCCAACCCCCCTGCAGTGAGCAGGGACATCTTTTAACTAGACCAGTTCGCTCAGAGCCCCACCTAACCTGACCTAAAATGCTTCCACGGATGGGGCATCTACCACCTCTCAGTGCAACCTGTTCCAGCATTTCACCACCCTCACTGTAAAAACATTTCTTCCTTACCTAGTCTGGATCTATCTGCTTTTAGTTTAAAACCATTACTCTGTTACAACAGGCCCTGCTAAAAAGACTCTCCCCATCTTTCCTGCAGGCCCCCTTTAAATACTGAAACATCTGCCCAGAGCCTTCTCTTCTCCAGGCTGAACAACATCAACTCTCTCAGTCTTTCTTCATAGGAAAAGTGCTCCAGCTCTCTGATTATTTTTGTGGCCCTTCTCTGGACCTGCTCCAACAGGTCCATGTCTTTTTTTATGCTGAGGCCTTCAGAGCTGGACACAGCACTCCAGGTGAAGTCTCACTAGAGCAGAGTAGGGTGGCAGAATCACCTCCCTCAGCCTGCTGCCCATGCTTCTTTTGATGCGTCCCAGGATATTGTCAGTCTTCAGGGATGCAAGCACACACTGCCAGCTCATGTCCAGCTTTTCATCCACCAGTACCCGACAAGTCCTTCTCCACAGGGTTGCTCTCAATCCCATCATCCCCCAGCCTCTATGGATACCAAGGACTGCCCCAACTCAGGTGCAGGAGACTTAGTCCCAAGACTTAGCTCATAAATAAGTCAAAATCACCATTCAGAAAGATGGGATTAGAGATGTCCTGTGACTACCTGACAAAGGAAAGCACCAGTCATACTGACATAGACAGTAGTCTGACATACAGACATAGACAGGCTTTTAGGGGAATTGGTTTGATGTTCATTTCTGAAAGTTCTTTATTCAGCACTATTTCTGTAATATACAGACCTACGATCAAAAGATCTGTTTCAAAGAGCTAGTACAAGTTATTAATAGAGATTAACTTTCAATAAACCAAAAGAAAATTAGGTTTAAAGAAGTTGATAATTCAGCAACTGCAAACACAGATTTAAACTTCAAAATTAAAGCAGAGACATAGGTTTCCTTACGGCAAACAGGTATATTGCTTATGCCCTGACATCATCCTATTTGCATGCCAAACACTCATGTTAATCACTCAGAAGGAAATAGATGCAAACAGGCTAAACCTGAAACAGTGCAGCCTAACAAATCAAATTTTAAAAAACCCTTCATATTTAAGTGTGTTTACTGGTCAGCATTTTTTTAAAGCTTTTTTTCCATGTGAAAGAAACAAGTTCTGAATGTAGTTGTACTGCATTCACTTATTTTAAGATTGTATCATTAAGAGTGTACTGTCTAAGCCAAAACAAAGTTTTACTAAACTTTCACAGTCCATAACCTAGAAAGCTGTTTATTTGTAGTTCAGAAAGATAATCAGTAGAGATTTGTTAGGACTAGGAGTTTAGACTTCAGACTGGCTACTGGTTTTGGCTGCTTTCCTCCTCATGCAATAAAGATCAGGTGAAAATAGCTGCAGCAGGGGAAGGCAAGACAACCTCATGTTATTCTAATACTCCACTACTCCCCTCCCTCAGTAACAACCCAGACATCCTCAGCTCTGGATTATAACCCTGCACAGCCCATCACTGCAATTAAACCAAATATCTCCAAACTAGACATCTTATTTCCTCAATCCCAAATCCACAACTCTAAGGCTCTAAGAACCATCACACAGACAGTACTGTCACCCACAGTCCAAATAAACCAATTCAGAGCTATTTTCAGATTCTCTTCTCCCTCACCAACGGCAAATCCCTTGAAGCCTGGAGTTATACGCCATTCCTGCTCTGTGTTCACCTTCTGTGGCTTTTCTGTGTAGCCCAATAAGCTCTCCAGCCCCCTAAATCTTTATTAAGTAGAGGCTTCTCAGTCATAGACTGCTACCCTACGTTACCCTGCTGTCAGCACCACCTCAGCCATCACTAACAGCTTCTTCCTACTTAGGGGCCAAAATACACCACAAAAAGGGCAGCAGAGATTTCTCTGTTAAGAGACATAATTAAGCTTCCTTTTATACTGTTACATAATCAGTGAGATGACCTAATTTGCAACTTACAAAACATAGGGCTTGAAAGGGATGTGAAAACAGACAAATTAAGGAAACAAAATAAGAATCTTGCTTTCCCACCCACCTCCCCCCCATCAAGAAATATTTAGCTACGACAATAGAGTTGGAAAACGTTAGCCTGTTTTTCCTCTTCCAACAAATTCTATATCTGTTATTCTGTGACATCACTGCTCAGTTACACAGATTGCCATGTAGCTGAAGACTCTGAAAGTCACCCTGACTTCACTTAACACCTATCAATTACCCAGTGAGGACTGGACAAGAAACCTCAGGGTATTCCCCTCCAATATATGAAAAGCTTCTATGAAGATGGCAACCACGTCTCTCCTCATTCTTCTCTTCAGTAGAGTAAGCTAGCCCAGCTCTTTTACTTTTTCCTTCAAGATCCTAACTACTATTAATTATTCTTGTACTTCATGAACTGCAATACCCAGAAGTGTATTTATTCACATTTATACAGACTTGACTGACCATAGGTTAGCCACAATAATCTCTGGCTTCCTCACACTTTTCTTCCTAGAACCACTCTACCTATCATTTTTCCTGAAGTTTTTGCAGCTCCTTGCAGAGTTATTTGCATGTTTGCCTTCTTGGTTATCCCCCACTAGTTGTATAAGTCCTATTTCAAACTTCCTCAAATATTTGTACACTTCAATAAGCTAATCTAGATCACTATTTGCCTTACTGATTTCTAAAGCTCTACATGTATTAGTATTTGTGTGGAAAAAAATCACTGACTTCTACTCCCTTATTCTCTAAGGGTACTAGTATGCTACAGAAAAGAAATTTGAACTTAGCCTTTCTTCCTTAAAAATCTACCCTGGAGGTTTATTAATATTTTTCTAGACGCTTCTCAACATTATCCAAAATGTGCATTTTGTTAAATTATTTCAAATTTGTCCCAGTATTCTCAAGTTAATGAAGCTCTATAGCAGGGAAGTTTTCTCTTTTTTTTGTTTAGAAAAAAAGGAGGGGTGGGCTAAGCTCACAATAGTTACTACTCATTCAAGATCACTTCAATCTGTTGCCAAAGAGCTCAAATGTACTATTTAAAAGGCTGATACTATTTGAGTAAACCAGTTTAATGCTTTTCTTCCATTCTAGGTTGAGTTCTTACTCTTAGTGATATTATGTAATAGCCATTGGAATAAGATTTGCTGTAATCTACAGTAAAATAAAGAGGCATTAGACATTTTAGACCTCTGGTATTACCTGGTAGTACCTCCCCCTGCCTCAAATTGGGACATCATCTAGAAAGTAACTTTTCTATTAAATCCAGAAATGCTTCTCACGATGCTTTGTGCACTTTCCCAGTGACTTTTTAGTCATACACACATACCTATAGTCCATACCAACTTGGTTTATGACATAAAGAGTCTTAGTTAAACTTAAGTTTATCATTTTGCAAAAGATGACTTTCAGGTTGTGGAAGAGCTAAAGCTAGTCAAACTGGCTTTCTCAGTACATTCTTTCTGGAGACAGTTTAGGCTCACATTCTCAATGCTGTTTTTCAGGCTACTCAACACACACAACTCCTTACATTGTGCTATCCCACTCTTCCCCTTCTCACTTCATGAAGTTTAACTTCTTACATAAGTTATTCTCTGCCTTAAGCTTCCCATTGTTCCCTTACTAGAGGTAAATTTTCTCCTCCCTGTTACTTTGTATCATTACTAAAACACTGTCTGTAACAAAGACAGATTTAACCAAGAACTTGCTGGTCAGTCCCATTCCTGTGCGATTCCTGCCCACTTCCCCCTCACTCCATCCTGTGCAAAAAAAGAGTTTTTACTCTGGAATTCATCACCCAGTAAGTTTTGAACCATGGAGCAGGCAAGAACAGTACTAGCTATCCAAATTCAGCACCAGAGAGAGGATACATTTTCTAAGAACCATTTAAAAGATGAAGTGATTCATGTGCCAGGCGCTAAGTACACTAGGTTTAAAAGATTAAAGTAACATCAGAGATTCTCAAAGAAAGGAAAAATTACAGAAGTGGGCTTGACACAAGAAACCATGTATTATCTACTTTTTTCTAGTACAGAAGTGGGCTTGACACAAGAAACCATGTATTATCTACTTTTTTCTAGTACAGAAGTGGGCTTGACACAAGAAACCATGTATTATCTACTTTTTTCTAGTACTTAGCATTCCCACTTTGGGATAGAAAGCTTGAAGTAAGAAAGAAAATCTGACAGGCGGAACATAACCAGGAGTTTTATAACACGTCCCCATCACAAAATCTATTTTTTATATATAGTATTTTTAAATTTGGTTTGCAATACAGAGAAGCAACTTAAACTTACAGAACACTGACTGTACTTAAATAATTTGTTTTAGCTGTAAATAGTTCCAGTTACAGATTTACTTAAAAGTTCAGAACAGACTAAAAAAGTTAATTTCTCTAAGAAGATCCCAAGAAACTTGAAAATAATAGAAGCATTTATTTAGAAGATTTGATTTTAAAACATAAATGCTTGTTCTACCACAAAAGAGGAACTTACTTGCTAGCTTAGCCTGTAGTCCTGAAGGTCCAGGTTTTGCTGTTTCTGACTTGGAAGAGCCCGGTAGAGACAGTTTTGTTTTAGGGAGACTGACTTTTGGGCTGAATCGAGTAGCCCAGTCAAACTTTGAAGAGCCACCTGTTTTATTTGTTTCTTTGTCCCTGCTACTCCTTCTTGGACTGGGGCTGGATGCAGAACGGGAACGTCTAGCCTTATTCTGGTCCTTTCCTTGTTTCACTCTGGCACCCTGAGGAACAGTAGAAGCAGCAGAGACAACAGCAGAAGAGGAGGAGGATGTGGAAGCTGAAGAAGAAGAATCAGTGATGGTGCTACACCCAGCTTTGGCTGAGGTCACTGATTTTGAAGCCAGCTTGGAGAGTTTTGCCGACTTCTCTTCAGCACCAGTTGATTCAGCTGCTGAACCACTGTTTATACACGACAGATTCTCTGTCCTTTTCCTTTTCTGACTTCGGGAATTACCAGCAGCTCCACCCTTTCTGGTGTGAGCCTTGCTTGTTGATGGCAACTGTGTTGACTTCGGCTGTTCCTGGTCTAAGTGTCTTCTCTTAGATTTAGTATGTGGCTTGTTAGTTTCCAATGAAGTTTCAGTGTGTTGAAGTGCTTTGGGTTTTTTAGCAGAGCTAGGAGAATTGGTCCTCTTGTAATCTGGACTAGCACTGCGTTTAACTCCTCGAGAATTGTCTTTCTTAGGCAACTGCCCCGTTTTTTGCTTTTCTGAAGTATTGGCTCTCTCTAGATCTTCTTGTGGTATTAAAACAGTAGATGAACTACAGCCTCTGTAGGAGCAAGCAGGAAGAGAGTTAGTGCTGAACTCAAGAAACATCACAATTGCAACAGTTTTGCAAGGTAATTATCAGCATTCTCTGGAAAGGGCAAGTAAGAAACACTGTTGATTATTAAGTTTACATTGAAACAAGAAAACAAGCATGTTTGTTTAACAACAGTCATATTGCAAATCTTTGCTAGTGTGAAAACTGACATAAATTGCAAAATAAAAGCACAGCACATTGCTTTGTTTTAAAGAGGAAGATATTAGGTAACTTGGATAGATTTTACTACCTGATTTTAAATACATACGTCCAACAGATTAAAAACCAATCCAACCCATGAAACTATTATCTGAATGCTTGAGAATCTAAGTTCCACAAGAGAATAAGGATGTTCAGTAATGCATAACTAGTCGTAACTGGATTCTAGTTCAAGGAAGTCTCTTAATGATGGTTTCCCATCAATCTTGAAATTGAGGTAATGAATCACACACAAACGGCGTAATTATTTCTACGTAATAGAAAACTGTTCCACTGTGTATATAGCAGAAGTGTATGAAGAGCAGACAAAGATAATCACCCTGAACACAGGCATACTTTAGACTACTACACATTTCAATTACTACTGGACATTGCTCAGAACTCCTTGGGCAATCTTCACCCAGCATGAAGGGGGAAAAAGGGAGAAAGACCTTGCAAGTACTCCAGGACTAGTTATGCAGAAATCACTTCCTCCCCATCACTGATGGAATGCTCTTAGTTGGTGAATTAGAAAAAAACACAACACAAATAGAAACACTGAAACACATCCACTGAATGCAATACCTAGATTAGTTAAAGATCTATTAGTCATGCATTTTTTTAAGAACTCTGTATATTATCCACAGCTGTGAGCACAGACAACACTGGTTAACATATGAATATGAAGCGCAATTACCTTTTAGAAAAGTGTCCCTTGAACTGCTCAGCAGTAGTATTAGACTGCACTTTGGGTGTCTTTGAAATAGATTTTCTACTCTCAGGAGGGCTATGTGCCTTATGTTTTGCCTGCCCTAAATGTGACCTGTCAGCAGAAAGTCAAAACAGAAAGCTATCAGAACTCCAAGACAGAGATACAAACCTGTAGGTAGAATTACTTTTTCTTTTTTTTTTTTTTTTTTTACTATTTACAAATATTAGTTTATAGCTTCCAACATTTCTGTATCAATGTTTAACATTAAAGCAATATTTCAAAAGAATCACCTGGTGCAGTTTGTCTGTTTTATAAAGCACACAGTTTAGTCATTTTAAATCAATAAAACATCTTCTCACATCTGAGCTGTGCAGATAAATTCAGATCTTTCTAGGGTACAAGATTACCAAATTATTCACTTAAGCATTAAGCTAGTACAGTAAGGCACAAGACCAGAGCACTTGTCAAAGGCCTCTTCTCAGAAATAGATATATACTTGTGGGAAGAGAACAGAAGACTAGGGAGGATTGTAAACACACTTAGGTAACTTGCAGCTGGGCTGTCAAAAAACACCTGTATCACACTAATTGTTGCTTAGCTTTGTGTGCTTGACAAGTAGAATATCTGTGTTTAGATAACACAGGTCTGTGAAGGACTCAGAGGAACCTTATCAAACATACTTGAGATTCCTGTCCTGTTGTGTGAAAGGCCTAAGCACAGTGGAAAACTACACCTGCAAGAATCCTTGATGTACAGGAGAAAGCAGCAGGTTTGAAAGCCTTTGCTCTCAAGGCCCAAGCTCCACAGTGTCTGCATTCCCACTTGCGTGCCTCAGCCTGCGTTCTGCTGCAGAGAACCCCTGGTTTGTGAGGTAACAAGAATGAATTTACTCTTTTCATTTCAACCATGGTTTTGTGGTTGTTCCTGTGTCCTGCCTGTGCTGGCTCATGCAATACTCAACCTCAAGATTCCATGCATTAAGACTTTATTCAGTTACAAGTGTTTACAAGTTTGTTTCTTTGCTCTTCAGTTTAAGAAAATCAAATGCTCAGAAGGGATCAAATGCAACCAGTGTCACTTTATGGGAAAGCTCAACCTTGCCCATTACCTTCCAGCTGCAGATACACCAATTCAAAAGACTGAGAGCTGTTTGGTAACAGCTGATATAAGAGTAGTCAAGAAATGCATGCAACCTATGAAGGCAGTCAGATGAGACAGGAAACCTATGACGTCAGGGAAAGGAATGAGTTTCACATATATAAGCTACAAGAGATCTTCCAAGCTGCTTTCAGCTGCCTGCAAAAAATGGTTTATTGTATGTGCTCTGACTGGAGGACAAAGATCATGCTATAGCATAGATTAAAATTTAAAACTTAAGTTACATCTCCAAAAATTCCATGTCTATTTTCAAAACAAAATCAGAATTACCATCCACAAGGCTCAGAAGAGACAGTTCATTAGCATTTGAAACAGCACAGTATAAATAATCGCTACTGCAAGAGACATCTCACTTGTACTTCCCTGGATAAAACACACTGGACTCAGCTGTCACCAGGAAACCTCTACTGCTCCTATCCTACCTATACAGAAACCCCAACCACCACTAACCGTTATGAAACCTCAAACTAGCCTAGTACTAACGCTGGAAATAGTAATGTTTCAAAAAGTTAAAGAAGCGCTGATTATATGCTTATGTGCTGTTTACCTAGGCTATCTAGTCCTTTGATTCGAGCTATGCAAACATCCTTGAATCATATGGGGGAAGAGGAGAATAGTAGACTTTAGATTTAAAGTGTCCCGCTTCAACCCACAACTCCAAACATCAGTTTAGGCCGAAAGAGTAAGTGGAAGAGGTAGAGGAGTTCCACAAGCTTTCAAACAGCTTCTTCCAAACAAGTGCCAGAAATCCGACAGCACAGGTAGAGCTAAGCCTGCTATTGACCAGAAAGTTTCATCATTCTCTTACAGAATTCAACAAAAATTTAAACATAAACCTTAGCTTTTCCCAACAGAAGATTAAGGTGTGACATTTCATTTTTCCTTTGAAATGTTTTTAATATAGGAGTAGCAGAGGTTACTACATAACTTGGCAGGAATCTATGTAAGCTAACTGATCAGGGTTCATTTATTTTGAAGAGTATTTTTTAAAGTTATTTGCCCTTAAAGATTCTTAGTTTGCTTCAATTAGAACTGGATTCAACTTAATGCTTTAAATATTCACATAGGACAAATAATTGAAGATCTTTTCAAATAAAATATGAGTAAAGCAATACATCAAAACATTAAGTACCTAAATCATACACTGAAGAGTTTCCACTTGTTTTAGGCTTCCCCCCTTTCACTTTTAAATTCTTCAGGTTCTTACAAGTTTTACAAACAATTTCATATCAATGCCCATTTTATGTGGACCAATAAAGCTACAACTGTATCCTGGGGATCATGAATACTGTATCATGCAGACTATTTACATTTGCTTTATTTTCTTTATCCATCAAAGTATCAGTAGAAATAAAACTTGCCAGAGCGGCAAAGTTACACTAGAAACACAACAAATGGTGACGCAAAACTGATAAGTGGTTTTGTTGTTTGGTTTTTTTTAAAGACCTACTGTGCTCTTGCTTCTCTGAGTTTAATCATTTACCTTATGCTGCAAAGAAGGTACATACAGAGCAACTGTACATGCAGTAGTATATCAGTTAAACGGAGCATGACATTAACGCCCCTTCTCTAAGATTTATACAATAGGAAGCAGACTGACAGTGGAGACTGCAGGATTTAAGTTAAAAGAACTTTAACCATACACCAATTAACAAGTATTGTCCCAATTTATATTAAGGTCGGGATTGCTTGCTTAAAGTCTTGTTAAAAGTTAACTTAAAGGTAGTTACAATACTCTGACGAGCTAGAAACAAAGTAATGCTTGGAGAACTTAAGTGCTATGAAAGGTACACGGGCAGCTGGAAGATTGATTCATGTTAAAAGTTCTAAGCTATCTGTGCTTAACTTGTAACTTACCCAGTTACAAACTCTTTATTCTTTTCCAGTAACATATCATTCATTCACAGGCTTCATTTCAACAAATATTCCAGAACATGTACTTTGAGAGGCTAAATTCCTCATTAATGATGAAAAATTATAAAGGTAGGTATTTATGAGCTTGTGTTTGTCCATTTCTATTTGCAGGGGCAGGTGGTCCAGAAAGACCCAGCACTTGCTCTATATTGTTAAAATGTTGGTTTGGGTTTTTTCTTGGGGATTTTCTTTTCTTTTTCCCCACAACTTTAAGACAGTTTCATAACCCACTCCAAGGCTTCATTCAACTGGGCAAAGCTGTCTACTGATACACATTTTAATTCACAGGCAGACACACAGTTTAGAGTAACACGCATACAAAAGTTGACAAGTGACCCACCATTTAATTTGCAGTATTTATATAAACAATCTTGTGGAAACTGCTAGCCCTTAGCCTTCCTTAGCAAAACCACAATGAAGAACCAACTAGAACCTGTCCTCAAAGAGTTACTCTGTGCATATTAAAAAGACATATCTTTTGAAGTTAGATGAAACACTGTTTACTAAGTCATGTTCCTGAGCAGCTAAGAGTAAGGTATTAAATGCTTCCAAATATTAAGTCTACAAAACTAAACACCCTTTTCCTTCTGTCAAAAGTGAGATAAAAAAGCAATAGCACTGATTAAATAAGCTGTGTAAAAAAAAAAACCAACAAAAACCACACACACCACACTCTCCTCAGAAATACTTTACCTGTCCTCACCAATTCAAAGATTAAATTTCATTTTTACACAAGTTTCGGTAAGATGTTAACAGTTAACGTATCAAGACTGCTTCAAAAACAAATTCCGTTCAGAACAGAAGCAGTATAACTGACAAAAGCACTCTTCTTGCTTTAGAATTTCAAAAAGTCCAGTCCAAAGTGTTTTCCAGATTCTACTTATATCAATGTCCTTTATGCAACTAGCAAGGATCTCTCCTCATTTAGCCTTCAATTCCAAATGCACAAGAACATGTATATACTACATTCAGAAAACTTAGTTTTCATAATGTATCATACTTCCCATATGCAACTGCAATAGCATAGTAGTCATTTATGTCAAAACAGTATCCTACTGAAATACTGCTGTTCCTAAAGACTTCCAGAGGGTGACAATATACAGATTAAAAGATAAGCACCACTGCCATTTCAAGCTACTAAAAAATATTTGCAGCATGAATAAGTAGTGCAAGTACATAGAACCACTTCCACTAGTCTGTACCAATATACTGAAACACTGACTGCTCCTTTCAGTTGTGAGCAACTTCACCATGTTCAGAAAAGGTCTTATTGTGTGTCTCCCAATATCACTTCCAAATCGTTCCTATTCAAAGTAAATACTATAGCATCACTGGGAGCTTAAACCACAAGGGCAGAATTCTTCAACACACATGGTGACAACGTAGATACAGAGTTAAGACAGTGACAGTAAGTAACTTTCATCCCCTCCTCCTGCCCCTGCGAAAAGAGTGCTCTCCTTAATGCATCTGCTTCTCACTTCCCTGGTTTAGTGCTGAAAAGGCAAGCTTTAGTATCATTATTGCTTCCTTACAAACCTGCAAAGAGTTATCCTTCAATGGAAAGTACTAGAAGACAGTTCAGACAAGGGTTCATGCTGTACAATTGGAAAGGTGTCACTGTAACAGTAATTTAAAATTAGGAAGGTAACACTGAATACTTTTTAATCTGGTAGTAAAGAACTATGATATCCACAACAGCAGACAGTCATCCAAAACACAGTTAATTCAACATAGTTACTGATAACAGAAAGTGAAGAATCACATCAGTTCAACTTCACCAAGGTCGGTCTCATTATGTGAATACATGGGGGAAAACAGTTCACAAAATCTGGTTTCAAACTCACATACCCTGCTTCTTTTAGAGAAAAGCACCCATCACAGAGGCTAAGAATACTTCTCATTTGTGCCACAACAATTTTTCTACACTGCCTGTGAGCTTGGCATCCTTTTTCTTAAAAAAAAAAAAAACAAACACACACCAAACACTCAAAGCACATGTTACTGTGTCTAGTGTAAAACTGGTAGTAAAACTTCAGCAGAAAACACATCACAGCCTTCCCTGGCTCATTCTGACTGCAAGTACTGATGTTATTAGGCTGAATTAAATAAACCCAGTTTAGCAGAAAATGAGTTTGCACTGTTGCTTTCAAGTTAAGCCCACTGCCAATATTAGATGTCACAGGAGGAAGATTCTGCATTTATGCTTTACATACTAGACCAGAGGGGAGTTTAGAGTTTGAAATTTCCAAAGTCTTCATGCAAGTGAACATTAGTCAGTCAGCAAGTTAAATTGATAAAGTTTTAACAAAAGACCTTTAAACCACAAAAGGTTCAAAGACTATAGAAAGACACTGTAGTGGGTCTGGCTGAGCTGGTTTTCCACATAGCAGCAGTGTTTTGTGCTGGGAGCTAGAAGGGTACTGATAACATACCTGTGTTGTGACTACTGCTGAGCAAGGATCCCAACATTCACCCCTCCAGTGGGATGGGGTGGGCAAGATCTTGGGAGGGGACACAACCAGGACAGCTGACCCAAACTGACCAAAGGGATATTCCATACCATATGACATCAGCTCAGCTATAAAGCTAGGGAGGAGGAGGAGGGGGGGGCCATGCCGTTGTCCTCCAGAGCAATGGCTACGCATCTTGGAGCCCTGCTTCCCAGGAAGTGGCCAAACATTGCCTGCTGATGGGAAGTAGAGAATAAAACTTTGTTTCCTTTGCTTCTGCGCACGGATTTGCTTGGCTTTGCTTCTATTATTATTATTAAACTGTTTTTTGTTTTCTTATCTTATATTCCTCCCCTTTCTTTTTGCTCTGCTGAGGAGGGAGAGGGGAAGGAAAGGGGGGGTGATAGAGTGGCTTTGCGGGCACCTGGGGCTCAGCCAAGGTTAACCCACCACAGACACGCATTAGCATTTCAGCTTGGAAGTGATATTCTGCAGCCTCTCTCCCTTTTAACACCTTCCTCAACTGAAGTCTATTATGTTCACTCTAGTCAGAGCATAAGAGACAGAGGCAAAGTTAAGGCTATTAAAGTCATTTGGTTATATTACCTATGGCTATATGGCCACTCACATTAGATTAGAGGTCTTCACATCAAAGTCTGAAATTACAGCATGAGTGACAAACTGCACAAACTCTCCAAGCTTTTGTCACTTAATTTGTATTTTGAAAATGTGTGCACCTTAGCCATAAGAAAGCTTTAAGGAAAAAAAGCTGTTGTGCTTCCAGCATTTATACAAGCAGAAATGTAATCAAGTATAAGTTCTGATACTATCTAAGCTTGTATATTTGCTCAAAGGGTTATGAATGCCTCTATGACCAACATGAAGTAACATTCTCCAAACCTTTAGAAGGTGTGGAGTTTACTTTAAAAATTTGTGGCTAATTTTAGCCATGAAGCAACAACCTCCTGCAGGCTCACATTACTGCCCAATTCCCTCTACAATACCACATATTTTTTGTTTTGTGTGGAGTCTGGGAGGTTTTTTTTGTTTGTTTGTGTATTGGTTCTGTTTAAGAAACATGTGGATCTAGAAGTCGCTGAATAAAATCTCATACTGTTTGTCCAACTTCAGCAACAAGTAGGGCAGATGAACAGAAGAAAGTGAACCAAGATAGTTGCCATCAAGGACAAACGTCCAACATCTACACATTTCAATGATTTCTACTTCAAATCAGATGAGAATACAATCACAAGTGACCAAGATGCATAAACTGCTCTCCTAAAGCACAGCTTTAAGTTCAGTTTCACCCAAAAAGATGCCAGTTCAAGTGCTCCAAGACCATTCCATAATGTTAGCCAAAGCAAATCAGGTAAGGATGAGAGATTTGCTTCAAAATGACATTCCCAAATCCAAATACAATACTAACAGATATATCCTAAGTTCAAAGTCATTTGCACCATACGAGCATGATATTGAAAGTGGTCTTTCCACAGATTGTTATTTCTATTTAAATATAGCTGTAATTGAAGACTTCACTTTATGGATGACAAATGCAAGAAAGCAACTGGAAATAAGTTAGTGTCTCCAGTGTCCCAAAAACACTGACATAAGAAAACATGTTTTGGGGGGGCGGTGGTTGGTTTTTTCATGGTTTGGGTGTTTTGTTTTAGTACAGAAAACAGCAGAGTACAGAGTACAGTTTTAGTACAGAATACAGCAAGACATAATGAAGAAGGTACATTAAGCTGTAAACTCTACACCTTCTTACGTTCTGTTCAGCAGAACAAGAACATACTATGCCACTGAATGCTAGATGTGTCGAAGGGTAAGTCCTGAGGTTTGAGTCTAAAGACAAGTTGCATTTCCTCTGGTTGCCTATCTGACAGCCTGCCTCTTTCCATTTCATCTACAAGTTTTTCAAAGACCTGACAGATCTATCTTACATTCTTCCTTGTACAATAGACAATTCCATCCAACAGCTTCTTAAAGAGGAGATACAGAAGACAGTAAAAGAAACTGAATGTAATATAAAGTTTTTATTAACCAGCATACTTTATCCAGGCCTTTTTATATGCTTTGCCAGCACAAAAATGCTTGTTCAGAGATAGAAAGGCATGGGAGGTCCTCTTCTAAAGAGCCTGCATTTTAAAAGAGGATTGTAAGCTTCCATCCTTTTCACTTAAGCAAAGAGCTTTGGTTCCAATAATGCTTTCACACAATTCAGTTGTGCTATACACACTTGCTCTTTGAAGTCTGACACAGATTTGGTGAGGGGTGGAACCAGCCCAGTCATTTAAGTCAAATTGCATCATGAATCACTGTGTGATAGCATAAGTAACATATCACAATGCACCAAAACACTGAATCATAGAATCA
>VZZY01000086.1:0-41603 GCA_013400335.1 Eurystomus gularis
GATTCTGTGATTCTGTAATTTATCTTTTGTTCTCAATCACTTTCTTAATATATATAGAAATCCTGTGACTGGGAACCAGGGATAGTGCAAAAAGACCTAAACTCTATAGCTTGAAGGACAAATCTCCTTATAATAAACTTTCCAACATATTAACAGTGAAAACCTAGAGACCTTGGCCAAGAGTTTTCACTGGATGAAATGATGGTTATCTTTTGAATGTTTGTAATTCAACCAATTACAATAAACAACTAAGAAATACAGTGAGAGATTTGGAGGAACTATATTGATGGAAGAAGGAGACACTTTTTCGCTGTGAGGGTGACCAAGCACTGGCACAGGTTGCCCAGAAAGGCTGTGGAATCCCCATCCTTGGGGATTATTTGTAAGTAATCTGAACATAGTCCCTCCTGGCTCTAGGTGACCCTGCTTGAGCAGGGAGGTTGGTCTAGATGGCCTCCAGAGGTCCTTTCTGTGATACTTGAAATATTCAACCTTTCCCCACCTACTTCTGCAAGAACTGAGGTCTGCTGAAGGGCCTTCTTTTACACTTCTAGACTGAAATACTTTCCTAAAAGCTAAGTGAAGTAGTGCAAAGTGTTTGCTGATTTTCTCATGTAGTTATTACTTACATCTGTGTTTATGTATATGTATCATATCACTGCAAGTAAATTAGTGTTTGTACAATGTTTTGAAGATATAAGGCATTTGTGTATTCGTGTGTTTGTGTATTCACATAGATACTGTTTTTCTTGCATGTTAAAAGCAATTCACTGCCTGTTTTAAGGTTAGTACTCAAAACCCAGCCTCTATGTACTTATTATTAATCAGAGTTGATTGTACTTTCACTTCTTTATGGACTCTTTAAAATACAGACTAATAAAATCTTATTAGCTTTCTATTATCAACTTTCTCAACATACAAATATTGCAAGCTGCAGGGATTTTCTGGTCATTGTGAGCATGACTCTAGATTACCCAGCAATCAATGCATTTGTTATACCGTCTCCGGAAGTTATGTTTCTGAAAAGGTAATGAATTCTTAGTATCATTCAGGCAATTTGCAAACGTACTTCTGCCTTTAAGGATGCTTCATTTATTTCAGCATAATATAGGAATGAACTCAATCTGGGTAAGCTTACTAACACCTTCCTTTAGCTGATGTTCCACAGCTGGCTGGGCAAAAATTCTCTGTTAGAAACATACCAGGTATTTAGTACCTTAACTTGCTATAAATTCTTTGAAGTCAATAGGTAGGATTTAAAAATCAATGGAAGGATATAGCTCAAAAGTGCCTTTTCCAAAGCTATAATGGTATAAATATTATCACCAAGCACTCACTTATATGTAAGAACTGAACATTTGAAATAAAAGCATAGAGATCTGTAAGTGTGAGATGACACTTGAAATCAATGCATTTAAGTCCCTAAATAGCTCATCTGATTCATCTCACCAACAAGAATATAAGACTGTCTCTAGAAGAGACAGGCATTTACAGTAGCAGTGCTTTTTCTGGTGGAGTACTTTGAAGTCTGCTACTTTAGAAGTGGTTATAGGAGGACATTAGTGAGAAAACAAGATAAATGTTTTAGTGAGGAATTACATGGTTGAGAAATCGTACATGAGGGATACTCTTCCCAACAGATTTCACCGATTTTCCATGAGTACACTTTGGTTACATTAGAGGTGGTCCTGGTGGAGCATACATACTAAGACAGAGGAAGCAGTTATTAAATTCACCTAGGAGAGTTAAAGTAAGTAATAATCTCTATTTTTGGTCTCTTAATGGCGCCTGACCCTGTATTGTTTAAGACCATAGATGTCGGCTCCATAGTGAGTCAGCACTTTAAAGAAAACATGTTACTAAACAAACCTTTATAAGAGTAGTCCCTCTTAGAAAATACAATTCAACTGTAGTGTGCACAGTGCACACCCAAATACTATCACAAAATAAACATACAACTCAAATGTGGCTATTCCAACCATTTAAGTATTACAATAATAACAATTATAGAAACAAGGGGATGAACAAATGTTATAGTATCAGAAACAATGTTATTCTTCAGAAGTCAAATTCTCTCTGTAATAAACAGAATTGGTACCAGCATTAGCAAAAGAATAATCATATACCCTTGCTTATTAGATGCCAAGGAAAGATAAGAAATAATCATATCGAAGTTCATGCAGTCACACTGACTGATGTTGAACATATTCCCACTTCAGTTGTAGCTATTCAACTGCACAGCCCTGACTCTGGTCAGACCCAGGATGCTTCTGCCCACGTTATTATAATAACTCATATAGAAATGAAGCAACAGCATAGCTCTATGTACCTAGTCCCTAGTCATTGCTAATAGATGCCCATTTGCCAGGGACTTTTAGAAACAGAAACCCAGATCTGTAAAAATCTCTGATTTCCTGCATTGTGAACACACGCTTTAAAAAGTCTTTTACCAAATTGTGCACTTTGACATTTTCCAGAAGGCAATATTTTTACATTAATACAGACACTTCTTCCATTTTTATTGCAACTTGAAATGTTTCTGTAGTTTTTCTGTGGCAAACTGGGTAACAATACATTTAACGTTTTCATGAAATAAATTATATTTCAATTCTAAGTATCTATATAAAATTAATTTTTTTGAACTCTAACCCCAGAATCTCTGAGTTTGTAAAACTCTAAACCCAATAGGGCTTAACAATTTCAACTGTTAATATTATTAAGTTCTGCCGTTCTGAAGTGTGCCTATTATATCCTTAGAGGTTAAGACACTGAACCTCCTGATCCTTCCATTCATTGATTACTTCAGGCCAACAAGATAATGGTGTGACTATAGCCTTTGTACAGAGCTTCCACCAATGCAAAACAGATGTAAGGTTTAGCCCTGCAATATGCTTCCTCATCTTGTGCCTTTAGAGATGAATTCCTAGTTCTACAGCAGGGAATGAATTTATGTTTTCCTTGTGCTTTTTTGACAAGAATCTCGGTCCTTTATGCCAGGCACTACTGATGGAATGATCCACCCTGGAATAGTGGGTGGTGTGGCCGAGTGGTGGAATCCCAAACAAAGTTCCCAGAACTTTGAGATCTTGTTTTCATTAACTGCTCTCTGGAAATTTAGGGAGACCTTCAAGTGGGCCGCTATGCTACCATATAAGCTTATAAGGCCTATAGTCTTATAAGACTAGTCAATTATTTTATTTAACATAAAGATTCAAAGTATTTTTGTATAACTACTGATTCAAACTTTTCAAATAATTTGAAATCATCATAAAAATTTTCTCTCCAAGAATTACTAGAGAAAGCAACTCTTCTTCACACAGAAATGGGATAATCAAAGTTTACCTATATTCTCAGAGTTGAGGTATTTATTGTTCCACAGGAGTAAAGATGTTGGATTGCACTGGTAAAGGTGTTTTGTGCATTTCCTGATTAACTCCAGTGCTGGATACCCAAGGAAATGCCATGTCCTTCAACTACTGCTTCTGAAGAAGATGAGTTTGCTGAGGAAGTTGAGAAACACAAAAGTACACTTAACTCCTATTTTTCTGACAGAATAGGCATGGAAGGCTCACCTGGGTATACATCTGGGGTGTCTCAGAACCAAGTCTTCAGCATATCGCAGGATGTGCTTGGTACTTTGCAAGATTGAGCTCTTAGTCATAAAAATATACTTTACATACAAAAATACAGTAGATGTCCTTCCAAAATCCTATCTTAAGTGTTATTCCCTCTCTTATATTTTATACATTCAGATACAGACATTTGAGATATACTGAACAGTGCAAAAGACTGTTTTATATTTATAAAAGCACACATTGCAGTACCTTTAAGCGCCAACTGAAAGAAAAGTTGAGAAAGGTTTCATCCTCAGAGAAATTCTGGTCCAAGTCGAACTTTTGTTTAGCAAGTTGTAAACAAACATCTTAGAATGCAGAGAATTCTCTCATTTCTTTACAGCTAAGGTAGACTCAAACACATCAAGTCCTGCTTTGAAGTAAACCTGAGCTGAATTGATGCTGTTCAGCACCTCTGACAAGGCTGCTTGAAGGGTCTCATTTGACTGATGTAGTTTGCAGTGCTCCAGTGCCTCTAGCAGTACTGAAAACTGGCTTGTCCTTTCATCTAGTCTGTAAAGAATATTTCTAAAAGAGAACAATGGAGAATAGTAAACTTTTAACTCAAACAATTCATGAGAAATCATCAAGAAACCCTGCAAGTATCAGTCACACTTTAGAGATGATACATATTATGCACAGTAAAGCTGACCCATGGCAAAGTGAAAGACCACTGCATATTTATTACAGCCTTGTAAACTGCATCTGTTCATGGATCTAGGTGTATATACATTGAAACATTTGCTAAATCCATCAAAGAAATCTCACATTCCTCTTTGACCATTCAAGATTTTATTCAAAATCGTGAGCTTACACCTATCATACCCCCAATGAAGCATTTTGTGTCTCAGTTGAATTCCATTTATTCCCCTGTAAAAAAAGTTTGGTTATTACTAGGGACCCTAGGCACAGAACTTTTCTTTTTTTTTCTCCCTATCTGCTTCCTGTTATTTATTTCACACTTCAGAGGTGAAATTCTAGCTGCATTGAAGTAAATGGTAAAACTTTCATTGCCTTCAGCAGAACCTTTATTTCATCAATAACCCTTTATGGCATCAGAACAAGAGCAACCCAGTGTTAAAGTCACGTACTTGAGGAAGGCAATAAATGGAATGTACAGCTAAACCCTTATGAAACAAAACCTGTGTTTTCCTATATCTGCAAGACTTTTTAATGGCTTGTACAAAAACACATGCAAACACAATGTCTGATCCCTTGGAAATGTTATGTGTATGAGGTAGTGAAGGCTCAGAATTCCAAGCTAGTCAGTGATTTCAAATGAGACTGAAGCAGGCTATAAATGCTATCTAAAAGCAGGTGTAATCATTATCTTAATTAGAAGAGCATGTAAATATCATAAATCTCCACCCAGGAGCTTCTTTGATTGTAAACAAAAGTGCGTGAAATTTGAAACAGGAAAGCTACACGTGATTTGGTGCAGGATCTTATCCTTAAATACAAGGCAGGTGTTCAGTGCAGGGGAGAAGTTCTTTCACAGAATGAAACCAGCATGAAAGGAG
This sequence comes from Eurystomus gularis, assembly GCA_013400335.1. Taxonomy (NCBI): domain Eukaryota; kingdom Metazoa; phylum Chordata; class Aves; order Coraciiformes; family Coraciidae; genus Eurystomus; species Eurystomus gularis. The sequence continues at coordinate 5,135 of VZZY01000086.1, forward strand.
AACAACTTAGACACTTCATTAGTAACTTAATTGCATAACAGATCAGGCCCAATGGCAACTCCAAATTAGGAACAAAACCGCCAAGTATCATCTTGTAAGATGGATGACCACAAAAGTGTATCTTAGTATTATATGAATCATCTAATTGCCCGTCTACAATGGGGAAAGGTAATGAAGTAGCCCAATCAATGACACCACAGAACACCTACAATCTTCTGCTATGTTTTCCAGTTTGAAAAAATGCCTTGAATGAAGGGCAATGTTCTTCAAAGATACAAAGTAACTCCTATCCTCATGACACAATTTTTCAGTCTTTATCTTTTCACCTTTCTATATTGAGTATACATCCAAACCCAGCAATGTGCAACAGAATGGTAAGCTTTTTATCCCCTGGCAACATTACCTCTAGCCATTTCGAGCATTCTGCAACGCAATACGCAATAGTTTTAAAGAGAGGAGGGAAATGGTTCAAATCCAACACTACATAGTTTAAATAGTAGGTCATCACTGACCTAGACCATTTAGCCTGAAACAGGTTAGGAGCACTTGCAGAAACAGCTCAGCAGGGACAGAATATCAAGAGGACAGTAACAGGCGCATGTGCCAACAACTTCTTCAGCTTGCGCTGTGGCAGCCCAAGGACAACTGCCTGCTTCCCCAGTTCTGAGCTGATGCTACTGCTCTTTGAGACTGTGATGCAGCTTATACTCAAAGGTGACAAAAGTTATGTTACAGACTTAATAAAAAGTGTCTCTATGATACAGTAAATGAAAACGGTGTATGTTGAGAACCAGACAAATTCTTGGTTGGTTATTTTTTAAAGATTGACTGTGCTGTGGGAAATACCGTAGTTTTCAAAGCAGGGATTGATTTTGCTCCCTCTGAAATCAATTCAGGGACTCCTGCTGAGATCAGTACGAGCAGAACCAGGCTTTTGAAGAACTCTCCTCTATAGTTCCCATAGTTCACAGGGAGAGAGAAGCTTGTTCACAAGCCCCCCTCCCAAAGCCCTTGAACAGCAGGGGCAATGCCGGAGACAATCACCTTTCTTTATACTCTCTGGAGGCATGTGACAGTCAGACAGTTGCTGGTGGCTGGGAGAGTTTGAGCTTGAATTTTGCTCCAAACGCCTACAACACTGGCACCTTGATCTATATCAAGATCCCTCTATTCCTTTATTTGGTATAGTGTCAACTAATAAAAACGTCAGAAGACAATAAGGATCAGCAGAGCAACAGTAACTTAGCCTTCTAGAAATCAGACTCTAAACAGAGGACGACCTGAAGATGGGAGCACCTGGGCACTGCTGAGGAAACGTTTGTGGTAAATACGAACAGATCTTCTTCTATTGCATCTTCAAATGCGCTCTACACAAGGCTCACAGACTAAAAAGATGGTTTACCTTTCATACAAGGATGTTCATACAGTATAGCCCTACCACTGTGATTCTGGAATCACAGGTGATCCCACAGTAAATCCACAGGCAAGTGATACACCGTAAAAGACAAGTATTTCTAGCCTGTCCCACCTGACTACAGTACAAATCAATGTCTAATGAGAAAAGCTTAGTTGTCCGATGAAGGAGACAAGCAGTCTGCTGTCATAATTCAAAAGAAAATTTTAACTTTTGTAATAGTAACATGAATTCAGCATAGCTGATTTCACAGTATGATAGAACCTTTTTTTTTATTTTATGCAAATAATAATAAGTAACATTATACAGCACCTGTTTTTTCAGATTTTCTGCTAGGAATTCTCCCCAGGGTCTTACACTCTCAAATTACTTATCTTTGCTTGGCAAGCCATGCCACCTCTTTGTTGCATAAAATGATTTCTCTCTTTATGCATGTTCATGTGAGTCAATTTATACAATTTTACTTATCTCTGTTCAAGTTTCACCAAAGGAAAAAACTGGTTAGTCCAGTTTATTACTTCCAAGCCATTACAAGTTAAAAAGTGTTTTCATTAAAGATTACACATGGACTGAAAAATAAAACCCAGCTGTTTCATTGGCACAAGATATCACTGTGACTACAATATGCGTAATGATACCAAAAGACTAATTTATACTGTGAAATTCAATTACTTAAACATTCCTTAATACAAATTGGTTTTGTAGCCTACACCCCACTAACAACAATTCCAGCCTCTGGCCTAATTGCTTAAGTATCTACCTTAACCTTTAACTGTTCTAATCTCACAAATATAATTCACACAGTCAGCCTGACCCACACAAAACAAAAAGAGACTCCTAAACTGAAAAGTGCAATACATTATTGATGACACTAATGAAATTACAACACACATCATTTGTCTTAATGGGCTTGTTTCAATGACACATCACAGTGACCTGAAAGGTGTAACTCTGAAGCAGGCAACCTGATTAATAACTTCAGGCAGTAGCACTGAGAGAGGTAAAATGACTCCAGACAAAAGAATCAGTCTTAGCAAACTAAAGCAAAGAAACTATAAAAATTCATTCTAAAAGAACCTCTTCTATAAGTTTTATGAGCCCTTTGAAGGCCTAGGAACATGAAGCACCATTGATCGAAATAACGCCATTAGAGTTAAATGCTGCTTTACATTATCACAAATAAGGAAGGAATATCACCCCCAACAGATCAAAAAGGAATTTGACAAATTCTTGAATGACAGATCAAACTAAAAATATATGGACTTTAACAAAATTTTGAACTATTTTGGAGCTTATATTGGAACAATCTGACAGCACTAGATAGAACTTGATTACTGCATTATTCTTGTCATAAAAAAGGAATTTTTTAGCTTACAAGAAAAGTTTGTGTGTAGGTAATGTACAATACAAGCTAAATTATTCAGGTACTTACAAACAGCCTCCTATCTAAGAGCTTATGCTTGAGATTTGGAGAAGTAATTATTAAATCATTAGGACATGATGGCAAGTATGCAGTCCCACATGAAATGAGTGCAGGTTTTCTCTGTGGAATCACATTAGAATTGTTTACAGCTAAATGCTGTGGGAAGCCCCTATCTCTTCCAGCTATAACACAGTGTGCTGTGACTAGAGATGTTTCAGCATCCTCACAAATTCAATTTTATAAATCCCTGAATTATTTTTTTCTTTTACTCTCCAAGAAAAAAAGCACACCAGAACAGGGATTCTCTGCATTTCCCTTTATCATGACAATGTTCAGTTTTGAATGTACTCATCTAGGAGTTTGTTTTTAACCATGTTTGTAAAACATAAAATATTATTAACTCAGTAAATAAATAAACACTTTCTCATAATAATATTTACATGTTGGGACTTCCAGTTCCATGGGGTGTTTATTTATTATAGGACATAAAAATATTATAAATTATTCTTCCCTGCAAACTGCATGAGCTGATTTATACTAGTTTATTTACACTAGTTTCTACCTCAGAAAATTTTATGGTGAAGGTACAGAAAGTTTCTCTGCTTCCTCTGGGTCCCCTACCCTTTTGATCTCCAACTGTGCTTTTTCTTTCCTCTTTTTATTTTTTTAAACTTTTTTGTCACACACAGACATTTATTTTATCTCACCTGTTTTACTTCACATCACTATTTTGGCAGAAGGTTTATAATTATAAAACTATAGCTGCTAGCCATTAAGACTAACTTTTATCAGGACAAAATTTATGCACTGGTGAACTGTCATTACATGTTATTACGCCTGGAAAACTGGTAATCTAGATATCAAACCTAAATAAAGTCTAACCAACTGAAAGCCATTTCAAAGGCATGGTTACATGACAGTGGTAAAGCAGATAAATTCTGTAAACCAGATAAATTCTGTCTCTGTCAGATATAAATTTATCTTGCATAAGAGATAGGAGTTGGGACACCTCAGAGTCAATTACGGCAAATGGAGGTAATGGTAAGTCTGCATTTAACAAAATCCTGTTGGGACACGGGACTACAAGGAGATAATTATTCCAGGTTTGAATTCATTTCTGAGAGCCCAATTTAGAATAGGGCTTGTTAAAAAATAAATCCTGATTTTGGCAGCTCTTGAGTGTCTTGAGGCTTGGTTTGGCTTGATTGCCTGCCAAATAAACAAAGGAAAATAGAGAAGCCAAACCGGAATGACAGTTGGTTGCAAGATAAATTATCTTCTATTTCCTTACAGTTATCTTTGATTACAGTAGCTTTTTGAAAGGTTATGAATGCATTGTCATAAAACACACTAATCTCTTACTGAATTGTCACTATAGCCTAACCCTAACTCCAGCATAAGCTTCAGCTTGATGCACTTTGCCACCCTCAGATCTTTGTCAAGATCTTGAGCACATGGGTACACCTCACTGGCCCTGACCAGCTTTACCCCAGGCCTTCCCCACTTGCACCTCATCACCCCATGACAACCCTCACTTAAACAGGTGACCCTTCCAGACTTGACTCTGTAAAAACCTATCCTAACCTTACTTACAGACCTTCCCACCTTTAAATCTATCCTGGTGATCATTACAGATTCATCTACTAGATTCCAACCTGCAGCTATGAGCAATCAGAATCCTAAAGAGAAAATGAAAAATCTATTAAAGAAATCAAGCAAAGTAAAGGCTGTTTGGGGATTTTTTAATGACCAAAACTCAACATTCACAGAAAACGTTCACTTTCACTCCTGTTCTGAAATATATAAGAAAATTATTCTTTTGACAGCTGAATAATTACCATCAACAGAAAAGACCGACATAAAATAAAGCTAAGTGAATGTTAGTCTTGATTTCCTGATAATAGGACAGTGCTGTGTGATGGCCTGGAAAAGATTTCAAACGAGATACTGTATCTATGATAATCTGTAGCTAAACTTTTTCACTTTCATTAGATAAACCTTAATAACTTCATTTCTTCCTGTAATTTTAAATATTTTTTGGTGGCTTATAATAGCAAAACAGCTTCTAATATAATATAAAATACCATGAACAAATGGAACCCAGAAGCTGGATGCAAGTCCTCTGTTCTGGAACAGCATCAAATAAGAATAATGGAGCTAATTAGTCTGACCAGTTTAAAGACTGAGTATGAGTAAAATCAGGCTTCAGTAAAACACCTGTTTGCAAGGGCTGAACAGCACATTACCTTGCACTCAGTTTTTTCCCTGTTGAAAATTTGCTGAGTTTAGGAAACTTATTTCTTACTTTGGAGTAAATAAGATCAGTAAGTAAGAAGAATCAATTCTACAGCTTCAACAGTACAGAATGACATCACAGAACAGAAGTGGAAAGAAAAAGAAAAATTAGGATGCGTTTGTTCTTCAGAAGTTGCAAGCAATTATTTATCACTGCTAAAGAGCAGTCCTCTAATTAATTAGGCATGATTTTCTCTAGGGATTTATAGAAATTAATTAAGCGATTTTATCTAGAAATTGCTGAAGAAGCCACAAAACACACTATCAGACTCTTTGCCATAGAGCTTTTAAACCCTATATGCAGCTGATAAGAGAATGATCCATATTCCACAGAAATGTAAAAATTCCTTGAAAATCCTTCAATATTTCTTCTGTCACTTCTTAGAAGGAGGACTTGCATCTATACTTAAGAGTGATGATGCATTAAACAAAATTAATATAACTGTATTTTTAAATGTTATTTGCTGATAGCTACCGGTATGAAATACACGTTGCTAAATTTCAAATAATGTAGCTGTGGGTAACAAATGTAGGCATGTTGTTTGTTGACTGATTGCTTTTCAAGTGAAAGAAACAAATGCTTACGCTGAACAATTTGGAGCACATTAATTTTCTTTCAAGGATGTCTCAGTCCGAAATACTCACATTCAAAGCAGATGTGCTAGTATTTTGAAGGACTTGAGGGAAGTAAATTAATAAAATTATTACCCAATGGCTCACAGCTGATGTTCTGAAGGCTTCATAGGGATTTTTTTTTAGAAATCATATAAAGCTTCCAATCCCTAAGGAAGAATACAGTTCCTAAACAAAGCAGCAAGCAGTGTCCAGTGCTTGATACAGTAAACTGGGATGATCTTGATCTCCAGTTCTGATCTTGACTAGCTTTATCATAAGTAATTCCATACCATGAGACCACTGTCATCATAGCCAAAATCCGAAAGGTCATTATCATAAGAGTTAACTGTGGATAAAAAATTAATTATATCATAATATATGAAAATGCCTAAAGTTATATTTTACTACCTTCAATGGCATGCATACATACAAAATAAACACTTTAAAAATTCCGAGTTAAGGTAATTTTCTGTTAATGTCTCACATTTAAGCCTATTAAGCTCTGATTTAAGCCCTATTGCCTGGGTAATACATTAGTAGGGGGATTATTTAATATTAACAATTTTTCCAATAATTCCACTTATTTTTGTATTTGTGTTATATTACAGAAATGTTCCTGACTAATATTTCAAACATAAATGAGTGGTTCTTATCTGTCATGACCAAAAATGTGGAGCCCCGTATTTCTTGGATCTAAAGGATGTTATTGACCCTGCTCTGTATAAGAAAAAAGAAATACTGTATAAAATAGTAAGTTTCTGTCATATTTAATAAATTCAAAATCTAACACTTTGTATAACTTTATGAGATCATAGGCCATGTTTTTCTGTAACTAAATATTCTTGACCTATTTAGCACCATAAGCACAGACCTGAGCAAGATCTGCCAGTAAGGAAAGCGTATCCTAATCAGAAAACTTCCTAGGCGTTGGCATGACAGCTCTGCGCTGAGCTCACAGAACAGCCTGCTGTGAAAGGCTTTGTACAGTCAGCAGAACAACTGCTGTGAAATGGGCCAAAACATCTATTAAGGCCATATATTCAAATAAATGCCATTATACAAAACCCCCTCAGATTCTCTGCAATGAGCGTGAAGACCATGCACAGTCATGGAAAGCATGAGGAAGTGTATGTCCTGGATAAAGTCTTGTCTTCAGGACCACCAATGCTGTGTTAAATTACAAGGTACATAATAATATTTACTGTATCAAAAACATAATGGGTCTGATGCATACTACAGGCAGAATTCTAATTCTAATTAAAAGGATGGAAGAAAATTAATGAGAAGTATGTACAGGCAAAATAAATTAAGATACATGGCACAGAGGTTTACCATTCATATCAGGGAAGTGGTGAAGCTGGTTTCTACCCATGACACAATCCCTAATTACAGTGGTTTTCCGCTTTTGCAGGTGTAATGAAAAGATTTTCATGTTCTCTGTTTAAATAAGCTTTAAAGTCAACCATAATTACATCTCTGCAGATGGCTAATTCAGTAGTATTTATGCAGCGAATGCTCTTTAAATAGTAAAAATTTACAAGACAACAAACACAGTCATTACTTCATGGTCATTACGTGTACTGGTGATTCCAAAGGAAAAATCATTTGAATTGCCACTCAGATGGATCAGGTGTTTTGAGTGTGAGTTACACTCACTTTATTGCACCTTCTCAGTATTAAGAAAGGGCATAATTCAGCATGATTATAAGTCATGAGAAAAAGAATAACTATACCAGGAATTTGTAAGGGCATTATCAAACTAGTAATTGCTACTGATGCATGCCAGGATAACTGTGCTACTCCACACATGGGTGAATGCTAAAGAGTCAATATCCCAGTGGATGAAATTCCATCTATCTGGCCTAGAGAATGAATAGCCACAGCCCTGTTCAATCACCCCCAGAAGGGCTGGGAGGACTAGACCAGAACCCTTCCCAAAATCGCTCAGAGCACAGGGAATGCTCATGCTGCTAGAATGTTGTTCCTACAGCTCTGTCATGAATTCAGCAGTTGCTACACTTTCCTAACTGTAGGAAAGTGCCTGTTCTGAGGAGCTGCATTGGTGGCAAAAGGTATCCTGGGGAAAGCTTCTTGTGCTATTCAGAGTTACAGCTTAATTTCAATACTACATTATGCTGACACACTGAATGAGCAGATTCATGACTGTATCTTCCTCCCAGTCCCTCAAATCCCATTTTGAGTACCTGCACCATCTCAGTGAACAGGAAGTGATCTTAATTATGTCTGGCTTCTGGTAGCTGCTCAAGAGAGAAAAAAGTCCCTTTTTTCCTCCCACTCATGCTGCACTCCCACATAACAGCTGGGGACAATATTTAAAAGGAGACAGTGAATAAAATACTTTCAGTTCACCTTACATCAAGGATGTTACTCCAGATTCTGCTAGTGACTCGTATGTTTGGATTTGACTCAAATTATGATTTTAAATGGAAACTAGTGTGTCAAACATGTTATTGCACTTTTTTAAAGCTAGCAATAGCTATTTAAGTGCTATTAGGATCTACTGTTCAGGATTTGATTGGAAATATTTCTTAGTTTGTACTAGCCCAGTTAAATTCACATCATTGTTTGCCATGCCATTAACGAACTGGTTTGTCTCTGGTTTTGGGGTTAGAAAAAATAACCTGAAAGTTAAGAACTGCAATTATATTCTTACAAATTATTTTCTAATCAGGGGTGACCTGCAGAAATGACTCAGTCTATTAGTTTTATGACAAAACCCGCTTTTACGTATGCCGTGAAAAACTCCAGATACTGACTCATGATTGTCACCACTTTTATAAATCCTGGTCACCAGACACATGATATCTATTCAGAGATGTATATAAACCAAGAACCCATTCCTTTCATCCAATGTCTGCTACCAATCTGACAAAAAACCCCAACATCTTCCAAGTAAGCATTAGCTAAATATATACCAAGCACTGCACAGCATCTCAGATCTTCTGCCAGTGCATAGCTGCCACTGTTCATCTATCTCATGAAACTTCTGTTTGCCTTCCCACATTCCTTGGAAGAACATAAAACCATTCTTGGAATATTTCCTGTGATTTTTTTGCCATTAGTAGTTCATGAAGGGAGCTACAGTGAAACAGGCCTTACTGAAAGTCTCTGTCACTACTTCTATCCTGAATATTTGAGTTTGTCATCTTTTAACTTACACTTGCACAAACTACAGTCAGACTGCACAAACACTGTAGAGTTTGAAGGAAGAAGGTAGAAAAATGGGAAGACATTATAGGTATAAAAAATACGAAAGTGTATCAGAGAAAAGGGAGCTGAATAAGAATTGCAAAGCCAAGAAACACAAGTGAAAGATTAGAAAGTGAAATAAGTAATACCACTAATCATAACTCCATTTGTAATAAACGGAACAATTAGAGAAGAAAAGGATATGCAAATTTTGAAAGATACAAGATACTAGGGTGAAAAGTCAGATGGAAAACCACTACTGTGTAGTAAGACAAAAATACATTTATTCTGACTGAATGGCAAAATCTGAGGTACGCAATTTTAAAACCAGTACACAATTCTTTCCCTCTCCCCCAACATCTTCTAGTGTTATATTTAAAATTCTTCTTGACAGATAATACAGAGACAGAAGATTATCTACGACTGCCGGTGCAACATGAATCGTAGCTGTATTTCCCATATTTCCCACACTAAGGATCATCAGCACCATATCAAATCACGCTCTGCTCCACATAATACAATGCAAAAAAAAAAAATCCCCATGTGTTTGGTTCAGGCCTGTCTCAAAACTATCTCAAACATTACAAGAAAAGTGTACAGAAATATTTTCTACTTGAAGCCACAAATGAAGAGTTCAAAATGAAAACCTAAATCTGCAAAGAGTTTATACAATGAGACAGAATTACTGTCTTCTGTAGAAACTCTAGGCTAGTTGTTTTGGTTTTTTTTCAGATGACATTGCGCTAAGATTAGCAGGATATTTGCATCTTTAATGCTTGTCCTCTGTAAATCCAATAAGCAACTTGTTTATGCATGGAGATTAATTTTAATTTTCCTTCTAAACATATCTTCAGAAACTAGAGTCTTAGGGCACGTGAATTTTAACACCTGCAAATCTGCTCCTGTTTATCAGGAAAACAGAAGTAAATCCAGTAGACTCTGTACATATGTCACGAATATATATAACAAATCTCAACCTGAAAGGAAAACATTTCTTCTGCTAAACAACAAACGCTTGAGTGGCATGAGATTAGCAGCAATGCAAATTATCTTTTTTGTGTGGTGCTAAAAGCATCTTTGATGGTTCTTTCATTTCATTATGGCAAATTCAAGATGCACAATCTATCATTGCTTATTGGGAGTATTTTATTCAGTGCATTATAACATATCGATCTGTTTCATTTTTAAGCCCAATGAAGTGTTAACCAACTGGGTATCCATGATAAAATGAAGCAAAAGGAAGAAGTTTATTTTGCAGGAATGAGCAATAAAAACTGCTGGAGGTCTTTCCTGAAAACACAGATTGTTTTTGAAATCCTTATTTTTCACCTACTTATTACTCAATTCACTCAATTACATCACCCAGACATAGAAAAATGGCCCTTGCCACAATTCCATAAATAAATTCCATTCCTTTATGGACAGGTAAAACTTGGTGAGATAACATGAAACTTTTAAATGAAACATTTTACACAAGTTGACTTTGATTACTTTATAAAGTTGTTAAAATGACTGTCAGTCAGGACATAACTGATCCTTTAAGCAATGGTCTATTAAGAATAAAAACCACATAACAGGAGCAGAAATGGCAGCCTGAGCCCTTGTGTGCCTTTTTTGGACTTTACTTTTAAAGACCAAAGACACAAACTCAATTTTGAGTAACTATTTTAGATTTGGAAATCCTGGTGGGTGCATCACATGGTATTCTAGGAAACTCTGCACACTTCTACATCCACCTAGTGTCAACAATATCCATCAGAAGGTTAGATCTCAACTGGCTAAATCAGAAGACTAGATGTGAAGAAATCAAACACTTTCAGTAATAGAGGACATCTCACTGAACTGAGTGCCCTGTGCCTGATACTCCATGAAGATTTTTCGATCATTGCATTTCTTCTCAATATCACTATGTTCCAATGCCACTGAAATGCTGCACCTTTCAGCAGGACACAAGCTCTCTGTGAATACCTAAAGGAGAGCGCACACCGACTTGACAGATACATTAGGCTGACAGTTTGTCAGAGGCTGTGGTGATCAGTGAATATAAGAACAATAAAAATAAACTAGTAAAAATAATAACATATACAAGGAATAGGGGGAATGGTCTATACTCAGTCTAGGCAAACATAAGATTTGAGGTCAATATTTATAAACACCAGGAAGATACCTGCTGTCTTGTTATCTGTGACACTGCTGGTGTTAGTGTTTTGTAGATACGTTTTTAGAGGGACAAGCATGCAAAGGCATGACAGCAGAATTTTAGAGTTTAAGAGTCTAAGCATTAGCTGATGCACAAAAGACAAAGACATTCAGGAAAGACAGAAAGAGGAGACATCACTTGGCACAGATGTATTTGCCTGATTACTAACTTACAAACATACATTTACAGAAATTAATTTTGCCCTCTCTCAGAAGCCAGGTAGAGATTTCGTTAATCAGTATCAGAACAGGTGTCAGAAAGTACTTCCTTGACCTTATCAGACAAACTGCTTTCACTGCAGGGAAATGGCCCCAGGTCTTTGCTTTGATCTATGTTTATTTTTGGCTGAAGCACCCTTTGTTTACACTACAGTTACCTAGCAGGCAACTACATCGGCTTTATTGAATGCTGATGAGGGTAGGAATTTGGGCTTTTCTTAATATGTATCAGCATTTATGGAATCATCTTATATCTCTGCTGAGGCTGACCATTTCCTTGGGAGGACAATACACTTGAGATAACATTTTTTTTCCTTTCCTCTCTACACGCAGTGCCTAAAGTAATGGAACTTCTGCTCTTACCTTAGCTTTGCACATGCCACTGCAGTGTAACCTGTGCTTAGTAGTACTAGCATCAAAATATGAGCAACAAAAAATACACAGAAATGTTCAGCACAAGTACATATTGTAAAAGTTGAAAAGCAAGAAATGGCTAGAGGAAAGAAACACACATATACAAATTCACACTGATTATTACATTAAAATAATGATAAAATATAAATCATGAAATTATCAATTTTATGATTATGTCATGAGAAGGAAAGGCAGATAAATGAAAAATACCAGCAGCTATCCTATTTTTCCAAAACATTTATTTTGGAAATAGAAAAAGTCTACCTACGGTTAGCACTAGGAATCACAGAAATTCTTCAGATACAATAACACTCAGAGATTTTGTCCTAACCCCAAATCAAGCCCGCGGGTAACGTTTGCAAAGCTGTACAACTTTTATCAACCTATTATTTTTCATTCTGCCTAAATTTCTGGATAAGACTAAAATACCCTGATGACAACTGTACTTGTGTATTTCTAGCTCGGCTGGAAACAGAATTTCATGGGGAAAGTATACTAGTGTCACTTTTTCAGTTCAATGTCATGAAGTTCAGGTAAGAATGATAATAATCTAAACTACAGTGTTCACTTCCACTGTATTGAACAACCTGCCAATGCCAATCATCATTACTTATATTTAGCCAGAATATCCTAATATAATTTTAAAAATTAAAGTAATTTGAATTCTGTTAGTAACTGAATAATTTTATTGCTCATTATAGATGAAGAATACATCCAATATGCCCAAATATTGCCCTATGACACTGGCTGGAATGAGGCATCAGTATTTTTAAGTACATATATACAGTAAGAGACTAAAGCTATAGCATATGTGTGTACAAACCATACCAAAAAAAGACACAGAAAAGATATATTAGTTTCCTTATAGCGGACAAGAACAATAAAGCAATAAAGCAAAAATCCACATTTCTTTTAAATTCAAGTTCTAGAAGAGAAAACATAGTATAGATCCAGAGAGCAGTGAATTAAGACAAACACAAGCCTAAAAATGATGCCTAAACTTCAGCAAATTCGTCAAGTACTTTGAGGTTGAGAATACGAGTCCAAATGGGTATACAGGAAGCAATCATTTCTTCATGAAGAATACGTGCTTTACTGTGCACACAAATTCTTCCTTCAGAAGGCTCTAAATTACAGTATTTATGGAATCTTAATGATCTAAACACAGTTGGAGCCTGAAGGTCAAGGCTGCAAACTGCATCCTAAATTTCTGTTTACAGATGAAGCATAGTATTTATTGCTGCACTGTTTGTGCTGCTATAGTTAAAGGGCTGCCAGCATTTCCATTATAAACCACTATTTCAGGGGTTTATAACTTGCCCATCCATCTTCCAACTGGGATGAAACATGGCACACAAGGTCCTGGCTGTGACTGTTTTTGTTGGGTATTTTGTTTGTTTTCTTTACCAAATTGCAAGAAGAAAAGCTTAAGTTTACAAAAGCAAAAGTAAGTGCTTCAGTTTTTTCAAGTATTATTAGTGTTCCTGTGATACAATTACAGCTTCCGAACACAAAATAGATTCATATAACCGCATCAACTAATAGAAGGACTTTCAATTCCTAAGAAGTGAAAAATAATGCAAATAAAGACATATTATTAGATGCTTTTTCTGAAAAGAAACTGTACTGCAGATTTTTAATGTCAGGAAAGGAAATCAGAAATCTATCACTGTCCTCGATTCTGTTTGCATTAGAGGTAAATTGACACCACAATTATACACCTTGGCACAGTACAAAGAATGCATTCTTTTAAAATAAGTAACTAAATGATGATTCACAAGGTGGACTTTACTGAAATATACTACAGATGATGTTAGGTAAATTATTTCAGAGTAAAGTCAAATCGAATGTTTTCCCACAAACTCTGAAGTAACACTTATGTCTACCCATAAATCTTGTATAAACTTTAATGAAATCAGGAGGAGAAATGACAACATTTTCACTTCCACACGATCTACTTTTCCAGTGTGAATACCATGCTCCAAAGTGCACTGAGAGCAGGAAGATGAAAAATGTAATTCACATTAGACCTGCATATCTAGCAATTACATCTTGATGGATAACAAAACCGATACTTCAAGCACTGCAAGAATTTAAATAGTAGAAGACCTCAAAAAACTCTTTTGTTGGAATCCCAAGTTTTGGCATAATTTATTTTTATAAATAAAGAACCGGGTCAGATTCAACAATGTGCCATTGCAATGCAACACAGACACATTACATTAAATTAAGCAGTTTTATGGCTCCTTTGCAACACCATACAAGTTCAGACGAGAAAGACTGCAGTGTTAAACCTGGAATATTTGAATTTATTTAATCATATTGTGGTTTATGTCTTTCTATTATAAATCCAGTCACGGTAGGAACAAAGTCAATTAGCCCCTCCCCAGATACTATTATTATATTTTATTATAGCTACAGGGATTTTATTAACTGACACTGTTGAGTTCAACACAACTACCTTCCATTTTTTTAAAATTTTGTTTTTGTTAAAAGATGACTGCATTTTTTTATGCCATTCCTAATGCTTGGAAGAACCTCTTCCTCCTGATGCTGTAGCTTTCTGCTTTTCTTCCAACATCTACCTCCACCATCTGCCTGTTTTGTGCCCACTTGAAACAATCACTTGCACAAGACATTTGAGATTTTTTTCCAATTAACTGCAACAAAGTACTGTTTTATTACTTTAGTTAGCTCTGGTTGCAGGTACATCGATATTCCTAAATAATACAGATGTCTCATTCATTTCTGTGTCCTGGCCCGTTTGTCTCCGGTGTATGTATGCCAGTTCACTTTGGAGTGCTCTTTGTGAGTATGCCAATCAGCTTCCCCTAAAGTAAAACTTGGATATGGCTTTAAGTACAGCGCTACTTAGGGAAGCCTCCTCCTCATGTGCAGTACGGATGAGCCATTGGCTATCTCAGCCGCAGAGTCCTTCAAAGTAATCCAAAATAAAAAGGCCTGGCAAAGTCAAACAGCCCACATATGCCCTCATTCTGTAGCCCAGGGCATTCAAAACAGATCCTTGGGGTCAAGCTATGAAACACTACAATATTGGGCTGCAACACAGTGCTTCAGACGGTTTGTACTGAAGCACATGCACACACTTTATTCCTTCTCCTGAACAGCAAGAGGGCCAGGCATCACTCAGGGCAGGCTTGGCCAGCTCTTCCTTTTTTAACCTGCTGATTGTTGTAAGATATTTTGTAGATGAAACTATGGTGAGAGGTATAGACCTGTAGACTTCTTTCTTAGAAAGTGAAAGATAATTCTATCTTTTCTATCTATCTATCTATTTATTCTATCTATCATTCAATCATGACATCTTAAAATCAACCTGGGTAGTGCAGGTGAATACATATTGGAGAATTAATTCTAATCAGAGAGAAGGTGTTATGAATGGTGACTCACTAAGGCCCTCTCATTCACTCCACTGTGCTGCTTTTGCTGGCTGAAATGCACCCAAGAACACTGCTATATAATTGAATATGCTAAATAATGCTACACAGTATCTTGTATAATTCTGAAGCTTCAATGAACTGTAAAAAAATTCTAAATAAAATATAGGTGGAGCTTATCAAGCAGTATTAGACTTCAAGATATTTTCTTCCTCTGAAAGCTAACTGTACCGTCTAACACAAGTATCTGTCATGCTGCCTGAGCTGTCATCACACCGTACATCGTGTTAGCAGTGATGTCATGACAGAAATGCTACAGTGCTGCATTCTAATGGCCTCTTGTAATGAATGAATGTTTTCTGCAGAAAGGATGAGATAGGAAAAAATAGCTTTAATCTCAGATACTTACTGCAAGTTTTTTTAAAAGAACATGACAGTTTTGAAAACCAACCAATGCAAATTACCATTTTAGGTCAAACGAAGAATGTGTTGAACACCATACCTGTAAAGTCCTGGAGGAGCTTTATGAACCAGGAAGCTTTTCTCCAAGCTTTGTAGCACATCATTGAGCATCCTGACTCTGACAGGAGCTCGCTCCTTGGGGTCATTAGCTGGGCGCATCTCATCTGATTGGAACAATTCTGTGGTGTCCCTTAGACGTGATGCTGCTGCAAGCAACTGAGGAACTTCACCACCTAAGAACAGTAAGAGCAAGACAGTTGCCAGTGATTCAGAGAACATCACCTATTACTCTTGCTTACAAGTCAAAATTAATAGTCCAATTAAAACCTGAGTCTCTTTTCCCTTGTGAGAATTATGTAATGGGTCAAGGAAAGCCATAGATCATTATGCATAAGCTCTGATCTTGTTTTCAAAGAAGATCAGTTTGGGCTGTGATGTTTTAAGATCCAATAAGCTGTGAGGAATGATTTTGGGGTACAGCTTGAAATCTAACCATTGGAAAAAACAGGCATGCAGGAAGTAACCATTATAAATCAGTAACTATAACATTTCCTTCTGAGACAGAATGTACTCAATGGCATTTGATGCTACTGCTCTCAAGTTTGAAAGCTTGTGCTTGGATTTCATAATGACTGTTGTATAGAAAATTATAATATGACATGTTTAATTGAATTTTGTTCAACATTTTGGAATCCTAGGAGTTAACAATAGTTGTAGAGTGGATATTAAATTGTTCCTCCTAATCACTTAAATCATATGCCAATGAGCCAACAAACACTTTAATTGACATCAAAATTTATATTGCAATTCAGCCAACATTTTCAAAACTTTAAAAATTTGAGTGTTAACTGCTACTTTGTTTGTAAACCTACACAGACACCAAAAGAACAAATGCACTTTGCAGCACACCATGATTTAGATATTTCCCTGTTCATAGTCCAGAAGGAAGAATGTGATATGTGAATCAGAGCACTGTGAATGTGCAGTCTATTCCCACCCGCAGTGCAGGTGAAGAGCATGCCCTCCTCTCCCAGCACGGGCATAGACTGCATTAATTTTCACAAGCACATGGGTAGAGAGAGCAGAGTCTGAACCTGACATAAACTCAAAAGCAACACCAGTCAGCAAAAACATTTCCAGGATGCAGAAATGGTCTTTAAGGCCAAGATTCATTCTGCCTATTAAGGACAAGAAAATTAACTATCCTTAGATCTTTCAAATGACAATTTAATCAAAACAAACCATTCAGGTTTAGAAGCTGTCTCACCTTTAGCTGAATGCACAAAACTCAGTGAGTTCAGTATTTTAAGTGACTGAGATGATTAATACAACAACATGGTTCAAGACACAAGTTAAATGAATACTAAAGTTCCTTGTCCAATATATATAGAGAGAAATCAGAAATAGTAAATGGAGAACATCAATCAATTTCTCACACTATTTATGGATGGACTCTGAAAGGTGAGCATATAACAGAAACAGAAAAGTAAGTAGGTACAACTAAGAAACTAAAGGAAACGCCTGAATGTGACATACTGTCCCTCTTGAATGGAAAAAGGGATGTGCTGTTGGACACATTGCAGCAAAGGGAAAGGAATTCATAGATTCTCATGCACTTCTGTCACTCAGCTAATGCATTACAATCTAGAAAACAGGAAATGATCCAAAATGCATGGAGAGATGCTGATGTGAAACTGTCAAATTTCCAGAGCTCTCAAGGTGAATTTCAACAAAGAACAGAAGCTCTCTGTTGGACCAGAAGTGAGAGGAGATGGCTTATGTCTGTCTTGGATTGGGACAAGGTTGCTTTGTCAGTGGCTCTTGACCAATCCACTTTTCCCTAATTAGAATGGATAACAGGCACTGTAGTACCCTGATTTATAGGTTTGGTATCTTTCTGACTGAGTCTGGAGTAAACTAAAGTCTGTTTAAGTAAGGTTGATGCCCCAGAAATATATTCTCCAAGCATATAAACTTGGTACATTTTGGATATTTTGCAAAATATCAGTATCCTTTATTTTCAAATCTCAGGCAAACACCCTGTGCAGCTGAAGAAGTTTTGATTTCCATGCATATAATCCAGGCACTGTGTATATCTTACCCTGAGACTTGTCAGTAGGGAAAGGTTTAAATTCACCCTGTTAGAAAGAATCCTTTGGTTTCAGCAAAGCACTTCATAATCCAAATAATATACAACACTTATAATTTTTATTCTGAATATTATATAAACTATTGTACATGTCAGCTATGCCTTTTCAATAGGGAAGGTGAGATAAAGGGAAAAGGCATCATTCTGTATTTGGAAACGAAGCCAACCAGACCACACATTTAAAAATAAAAATCCTGTAAATGCTCTCACTGCTTCTCCACAGCATTCATTTTGTCTCTAAACCAACTACATTTTACTTTACAGCCAGGAGTAAAAAGCACTGTTTACATCACATGCTAAACCATTAATTAATTATAAAACAAACACCCAGGCCCTTTTTTAATACTTCAGTACAAAACCTGGAAGCATCTATGGCCAGTGTTACTGCAGAGAACTAAGGACATCAGTAGTTTTAAGGGCATCAGTAGTTTTTAGTACAACACACTGAACTTCATGACCAAGGGAAACTGTGATTTATGCTTTTCTCACGTTAAGAAGCTGGGAGTAGAAGGACAAAGGATTCTTTAAGAAAAGGATGCACTGACTTATAATGTCTTAAACATCTTATGATGTTTCCACAGAGAAAAGAAGAAAAATCCATGTTAACTTCACTCAAGAGAAAACATTATTATATTTTGTGTTCTTTGTCCTTTTGTCTCCAGTATGAATCATGATGAATCATCTAAGCTATTTGTTTAGTTGTTAAATAAATAAAACAGCAAGTACAAGAAAGTGACTCAAGTGTATGTTGAATTTCATTACACATGCTAAATATAACTTGATTTTATTCAGAAATAGGTTACACCAAATAGATATTTATTTTTACAGAGGCTGAATACAATAGACTTTCCTTCTGTAACTGATTGCTCTTATGAAAAGTACTGCTAGAGATTTAACATTTAAAAATTGTGTTTGTGCCCTCTGGTATGAATGCACTTGCCTACGAGCACCTGCAGGAGAATGAGCACAGAGAAATCAGCAGTTTAAGGCATGACACTTGCTCACCATGCATGTGAACATGTGTTTGCATGTAAGAGAGAGGGAAAATTGCTTCAGGTTTTGATTAGCTTACAAATTCAGGATCAGCTATGCTGTGGTGTTGTATTCACTAGAAAGATTTTTCATACTGTGTAAAGTTGGATGATCAGACTGTCAGTGGAAAATCTGAATGGGAAAGCTTGTAGAAAGTACCCTAGAGGGGGCAGAAACACAAATCCATGGACATCCTCAGTGCAAAGAACATGTTGCCATCAGCTTCAATTTTGCTACCATGACCACTACTGCCCAAGAAAACTAATCTGGTGTTGCTATAAGTCTCTTTTCAAAGAGGATATCACTAAAAAAGCATGTTGTGATATATCATTATGCATGTCAACATAGAGGAAGCCTGGAGAAGAGAAGGCTCCAGGGAGACCTTACTGGGGTCTTTTCATACTTAAAGGGGGCTTATAGAAAAGACAGGGACAATCATTTTAACAGGGCCTGTTGTGACAGGACAAGGGGTGATGGTTTTAAACCAGAAGTGGAGATTTAGACTACATATAAGGAAGACATTTTTTCTAATGAGGGTGGTGAAACACTGACAGAAGCTGCCTAGAGAGGTAGTAGATGTCCCATCCCTGGAAGCATTCAACATCAGGCTGGATGGAGGTCTGAGCTACCTGATCTAGTGGAAGGTGTTCCTGTCTGTGGCAGGAGAGTGGACTAGATGGCCTTTAAAGGTCCATTCCAGCCCCAAGCATTCTATAATTCTATGAACGACTCTGCACAGAGCTTCTGAAACATATAGCGTTTACTGATACAGGATAATCCTTTCCTTTCAGTACCAAATGCTTTGTCTATGGCAGGGGTCCTCAAACTACGGCCCGTGGGCCGGATATGGCATTCTTTTTCCTATTTTTTTGTGCACTACTACAAATAAAATATGTGCAGTGTGCATAGGAATTCGTTCATTTTTTTCCAAACTATAGTCTGGCCCCCGACAGTGTCTGAGGGACAGTGAACTGGCCCCCTGTTTAAAAGGTTTGAGGACCCCTGGTCTACGGAAAATGCATTTTTCCTTTTTTTTTTTTTTTTGAAGCTGATAAAAGGTTTGCCAGTACTAAAATATAGTATCTTTGAAACGATATTGAAGACAAGATGTCAGTGTTTCATGGCAAAGGAAGTATTTTTGTCATACATACCGACAACTGTTGCATTTTTCACCTCTGCAGCAGTCAAGAATAATGGGTGGTAACAGTAAAGAAGGAAACTTTCTGAAAATTACAGACAGATGGAGAAAATAACTCTGAAAAGCACCGTAAGTGATTAGGGAAATACGGTCAAGCAGGTAGAATGACGCCAGCCTGAAGACTAGCAGAGCACTGTAGGCAATGAGTATACAGCCATCAAGCAAATGACAGAGAGATGTTTCTGTATTGATTTTTCTAAGGACAGAGTTTAGACTTGATGTTTTGAAATGTATGGGGTGAGCCAGGGCTGTGGAAACTCATGCAGACTTTCCTGGAAATGGCTTATCATAAACGAGATTATTTTTAAACTTCTGCTAGCACTGCCTACTATTACCACCCCAAGTACTTCAGATGCTTTAACATCTGTAAAACATCCTCCTGGGGAGAAGGAAGGACCTAACTGATAGGAAGCAACACAAAAATGACACTGTGTCTGCCAAAGAGCTTTAAATCACATCCCTTGCCCTCCCTATACAGGGAAAACCAGAGACTCTCACCCACACCTAATTTGTCTTCATAGGCCTCTCTCGGCCAGTACCTATTAGAAATGGGAGACTTCCTTACCACCTTCAGCAGTCTGTGATGACAGCCACAACTAGGAATCCTAGCACTCGTGCCTTGTGCTACTCAGCCACAATCTAAGGCTGGGGCCACAGAGACCAATTTTTGAACGGTCTGCATGAGTCTAGGCGGGCCCAGTGACTTGCAATAAGTGGTGGGCCCAGCTTTTACAGCCAACAGCTATGTGAGAGACATGGGTAGCATCAAACCTGGTTGCCTTTATTGTTGTAAACCATGTGACTGAACATGTTATGGCTGAGTCAGCCAGGTGCAAATGTACAGAAAGACTTTTAATGCTAATGAGACACTTCAACACCTTCGTCATCAATCCCTGAAGCTTGCTGTAATATATACTAAATTTTAAAGAGGCTCGAATCCAGCGCAAGATGGGCTACAAGGAGCAAGTCCAGATTGCACAGTGTTAAAAACATTGAGCAGATAATAAGAATATGTTTTGAATAAAAATGCTTATATACAAAAAAATACTTAGGTACAAACACTTACATATACATACAAAATATTTTAACAGAAGTGTTTAAAAGAACCATTTGTATCATTCACACACCAGATCTGACATCTTGCCTGCGCCCTACCTCAACAGATAAATTGGGTTTTCATAGCATGCAAGGCCTAACGAGATATTCTGTCATTTGATTGAAGCTGCAGTGGTGCTTGATTTTAAATGTAGGAAAGGCACA
Organism: Eurystomus gularis; assembly: GCA_013400335.1. Lineage (NCBI taxonomy): Eukaryota > Metazoa > Chordata > Aves > Coraciiformes > Coraciidae > Eurystomus > Eurystomus gularis. The sequence goes on from VZZY01000086.1 coordinate 26,423, forward strand.
AATGCTGCATGACTGCAATGTGTAGTTAATGAGAATATTTTAAACTGTCACCTATTAATGAAATTCTCTTAAATATCACATCTGTGATCAGACAAGTAACAGCCTGAATAGCCCCAGGGACCTGGATTTCAGTCTCAGCACCCATCTTGTATCATTTATGACCACAAGGTTTTCTGTTAAACCGCAGACTATCAGCAGATGCACAAAAAGAAATGTCTCTCCAGTCACAATTCTTCCTTCCAGGTAAACCCCAAAGCAGTTGCTTGTTTCTAAGAGTTGTGGTGCGTGCAAGGGGTGAGAACACGTCACTTAACAGCTATTTCCCCATCTTTCTGAGGAACAGGCCTCAACCCAGATATAAACATGTTGTGGATGACATTTCCCTATAACCTCCCATCCAGCTTATCCTGAATGTAAGGAAAGGTTTATAAAGTGCTGAGTAACATTTAATTGAATTTAACAGAGCTAACAGCACAGATGCTGACCACATTACAGGATTAAATCCTTTGGAAACATAAATAAATTCAGTATTAACAAATACTAAGACACACATACCCCTTTGTGAGGATATCCAGGAGACTGCAAAACTGTGACTCAAGTACTTACACATATAATTTAACTTCAAGAATGTAAGAAAGCCTAATTATAAAACATGTGTTTAAGTGACTGGCTGAATCAGATTCCAGTGGCACAAAACTAAGACTAATGAACAAATTTTCTAGCATGTCATGCAGATTTCCCTTCACCTTTTCTACATTTAGAGTTTGCATCAAGTTGGAGAAAGAAACAGTTTACTAAGAAGAATCTACTTCTGAAGAATGAAGAAATTAATGAGGCATGTTAAAAAGTACAACTTCTCACTTACATAACCAGAAAAGAGATCATTGTATTATCGGTTTCCAAAATAAAAATAAACTGTTGTTTGAGAGAAGTCAGAGATAGATTAAGACATGAAAGTCACAAGGAAAGTCATTAAACAAAACTGCAGATGAACAGGTAGGAGAAAATTTATCCTGCTGGCACTACAGCCTAGAAAATAATTTTCCCTCCCCTGAAGTGGTTGAAATAAGTGATCTAACTGCAGTTAGTGGAAAAAAAGTCAGTTTAAATCAAAATTTCCTGTTACGCAAAATAAAGAAAAAAGAGCAATACCAAACGTCTCATGTTCCGTCGAAGGCATACCATCTACGCCACACTTTCTATTTGATGATTATTCCCTGCTGTGTTTAGGCTGAACTAAACCAATGTTTATATGGCACAACAGAGCTAAAATTACTTGTCGTTTTGGATGCTCACTGATTCTGGACTGATGCTAGCTGACCGACTCCTAGGTCTTGACAATGATGGATGGCAAAGATTAAAGAAAAGGTATCACACTTCTATGAATGTGTATTACAGAAAAGTGATACTTTATACTGTAGGGAGTGAATGAAATGCAGGGGCAACAGCTCAAGATTGCAAAAAATCTTTATGTTTGAGATAAGATGTCACATCCTACTAAATTATAGGTAAAGTTTTGGTGTGATTTTATAGAACTTCCATCTTTATTTAAAAGATCAACTTAAGAGCTCCATAAATATATAAATAGAAAAATTATTTTTTAAAAGCCTTAGCATGCTACAATTAATCTGTATCAGAGACATAACTGGAGAAGAGGAAATAACATGGTTTTAACTATCTCAACATTTTTCCACTGTGAGGTCCTAACAAGGGCATGCTTTGGAGTAGTCTTGCAAATTTCATAGGGATTCTTGTCAGGGATGTACCTTTTACCATTCTTTTTAAGGTCCCTGAAATATGAGCAGAAGACCAGCTTCTGAAATATCTCAGTTTGTACACAATTATGTTGGAGACTGGCAACTAAATTATCAAAAGATTTAATCTCCAAGGACTAACACTTTTCTGTGCTCTCCACATAGAGTCTATTTTCAACTTGTCTCTTAGAAAAGGAAGGAGAGTTGGATCTCATTTGAATACACTGAGATACAAGGGAATTGTAAGAGAAAAGGGACAGAATGGAGGGAAGAACACAGATCATACTGAAGGAGAAAGCTTATATGGATATAACACTAGATAGTGTTAGAACCCAGACTTCCTCTCCCTTCTTAGTTCTCAGGACTGGAGCTAAGACAGATGTTCTTTTCATGATCGATAAGAAGAAGGTTTATCATTCTTTTATAGTCTGAACAGTAGCAGAGAACACCTCAGTAATGTATAATAGGTTTAGTTCCTTACAACATATGAACATTTTTCTACCAACTGTAGAGAAAAAAAACAAATCAGCCCCTAGAAGCAAAGGGAATGCACAGGTGCACCCTTTAGCTGTGTTATCTTAAACAGCTCAAGCAAAGGGCTACTGACTTAATTGGTTCTATTGTCAGTATAGGACAAAAAGACTACAGAATACTTGTTTGTTTAGCAGGCCCTAAAAGGCCACAAGGCAACAGAAAGAGCCAGAAATTAGAAGGCAATGCACGAACATTAGTAATGTCTCTACAGTTTTGATGGAGCAGTCACTTACCAAGGCCTTCATCCTACACCTAGCAAATGGTGCCAAACCCAGAGTCCATGAGAATTGTTTTCTTCATCATTCCCAAGTTACGGTTACTTGTTTACTTTCTATGAACCTTCTTGTCCCTTTCCCTAATCCATTGTCCCAAACACACCAAGATCAGTTTCAAATAAAGAGCTTCCAGGGTCTCAGTGCTTAATCAACCCCAACAATATGTATTGGTAAATTATTGTGCTTTGTCACACCTGAAAAAGGAAAAAAGTTAGCATACTCTGCCAACAAGAGTTAGTGAAATAACCAAACAAGGAAGATAATTGTGAAAATTAAGGAGCCAAATGGCAACAGGATTAGAGACCCTCTCTTGTTTGTACCAAACAAAGCCTTGAAGGGAATTAAAATCAAGTTCAGTCACAGAGGTTGTTCTCTTTAACTATAATTATGAGATTTTAATACTATTATTGCTTAACTGACATAGTAACATCCAAAGAAACATAAACATTTCATGGCTTTATTTAGCAAGCAAAACTGTATTTTATTTAGCATTATATAATGACACTCTTTAACCAGTAAAATCACTGGCTATCATTCAAGAGGAAATTGAAAATCCATGTCAAGGAGCAGATGATCCTTTATTTTTCTCTGTATTAATGGAGAACAATATTCCTCTAACAAAAATTACCTTTAAGACTGTTCTGAACTTCTAATGCGACGTCAAGGGCATTAAACGGCAAAACTGGTTCACTGGCAATTTGCAAAGTCACTTGTCCTGTTAGCTGAAAAATACAAAAAAACCCACAAAACAGTCAAATAATCTCTATCAGATTTAATAGCCAGCACTTCCACTGGAATAGCACAAGTGTTCATTACATTGGATTTTCAGGGAAAAATAAATAAAACCCCATAAACACATCTTTGTGAAAAGGAATATGACCTAGACCATTGCCTATTTAATACATTAAAAAATGTTATGAGATTGCAATTTATTAACAGAAAAAATTTCTGTGCAGTACTTTTTTTGTGGACCTAGGATACTGCAGGAGTCTAGTTTTGCTTTGTTTTCAGATAAAATATCTCAACATTCTAAAAATAGGAATGAGCTTTATTGTTTTACGTAGTCCTCTGGTTTTAGTTATTGGATTTTGAGAGTTTACACAAGTAAAAAAAACCCCAAACATCACAGACATTAATGAGTTTCAGATCAAGCCCATGGCTAAATGCAAGCTGACCTGAAAACCTACTGCCTTTTGAAGAGATCTGTGGCAACCTGATGCACACAGAGGTACAACATCCAAACTGGATAGAACACTACAGTCCCCCAGTAATTTACAGAAGGAAATTCCCAAATGAGTGAAAGGAAACTCTCAGTCCACTCCAGACTAGACATTAGCACCTGTCATGAAACTCAATGGCATGAATGCTTCTTTTCAACAGTTCCAGAGATAAGGTCAGGGACTGACTGGCCTGAGTGGTTTTTTTCACTTACTGAAGACAGGCTTTCCAGCTCAAGGCTTAGACATGCTACAGGGGCTGTGTATAGAAATATGTCTTTCTGTTGAACTACACCTAGCCTGTGATTAAACAGAGGAATTCAGTCTCTAGGCTGCCAAGTCCATCACTGTTCATGGAAGCCATAAAAACATACTGACAAAACATGCAAGAAACTTTAATTCATCTTCTTCAAATCTTGATATTGCAAAAAAAGGGAAAAAATAGCTGTAGAGCTGTGCTCTAAAATGGAATGATGGCTGCAGGTGATGGCGAACGTGTTGATAAAAATGTGGACAGAATAGAATCATATTGTACAATGCTTCTCAAGGTGTTGGGAGGATTAGAACAATATCTATCCTTCAAAATCAATATGGCAGTTGCTGTGCTGAAAGCAGCATTCTGAAGTAGCATTTTAATTCTACAGTACAGAGAAGCAGGAAAAGACAATAATAGTAAGTAATATGAAAAACAATAGTACAGCAATGCAAAAGGAAAACCATCTCCCAGAAAAGTGGATGAAAGCAGGGTACTATCAGAAATATAAGTTTCCAACAACATTTCTAAGAAAGTATTAAAGAAATGACAGGGCACAGACTGCCTTGGGTACAGAGACTGAGAGAACGTACTGTATATCAGGCTGCAACCTACATGTGAGCAGAGACATACTGTGACGTTATTGAGATTTACCTCTAGAGAATACAATATTGCAAACAGCATGAAGAAAAGAAACCTACCACATATACAGTAAGAAAAAAATAGTGAGGAATAATGATATATCAGGCAATTATCAGGAAAACAAAAGGAGCAAGAGTGAGCTTGAAGGAAGATGAAAAATACTCTGTTTGGACATGTGTTAAAATATTACACAGTAACCTCCCATGAAACTTTTCTCTGAACTTCCCAACTGCACAAGCCATTAGTGCTTGAAGGTAGACTGTAAGTTGCTATGGAAAAGCAACTGTGGCAATGAAACAGCATCCTGTTCAAGAGGAGGCATTCTATATGGAGCCCAATACTTTGAATCCTAAAAAGCACTACATCACATTAAACATTTGAATTCTTGCCTGACACCCCATTTCCGCAAAAACCTTCACTAAATGGTAATGCAAGCTACATATTCATAGGTATCTTTTAGGGAGGGACACATACAGTTATACAGTGCTATTGATACTTTTCAATCTGTTACCACAATGTTTAAGAACACAATAGCATGGAAAAAAATGCTTTTCTGAGGCAAGAAAGCAGCATTAAAGAGGAGAAAACACTAGTAAGCATCTTTCCTTTTCATCATTATCTCCTACAGAATCAGGCTTGACTTAAAATTATACGTTCTTCCCTTATTTCTATTTTTTCCAAGCAAGTTTATTTTGCTTTTGACTGCATGAGACCAAAGTTGTTTTGTCTTTCCTATTCAAATGAAGTTATACTATCAAAATCTTATGACTGACTGAAGCATTTTGTAAACTTTATGGTATCTCTGTACATAATACTGCAGCCATTTCTGTGTTAGTAAACAGGTAACAGCGGTGTTTATTAGATCACGTACTTCGTAGGCTAATCTAGAAGAAATCAATCACATAAAGGAAAGCTCAGAGCATTGATTTGAACAGAGTAAGTAATAATGCTGCAGCAGCATATATCAAACCCACATAATGCAGCAAGACAGAAAAGGCTACTGATTTCTTATTTATAGTCTTATTTTTGGATATACCATTCCCCTGAGTACAACACTGAATATACATGGAAAATAAAGACAAGCTTCTGCCCCCTTTTCCCTGTTGAAAAATGGTTCAGACTGAATATTGAATTATTAAATGCAAGAATAACTTAGCAAAGAGTAAAGACAACATTTTTTCATCAAGTGAAATGCTAAAGCAGCATAATTGATTCTATTCCCATACTGAACTGGTTATAACACTAATGACAACCTCTAAAATAACATTTATATATATTAATTACACACACAGTACACACAATAATTGATGTAACACTTGCCCAATTATCAAGTCTAAAGAAAAAATGTATAGTTCAAATGCTATTTGATTCTGAAATGCTTTTCTTATACAATTTAAAATGAGAAACTAATAAGTAACTTTTGCACTACACCTGTCTTCAGGAAAGGTATTGTTCAGTAACCTAAAATGCACACCAGTCCTTGGTAGTAACTCTAAATATCAAGTGTTATCACTGCTAGAAGCAGACACTGTCTGCAAAAACATGCTGTTAATTTCAGAAAGCGCAGTTAGTTAGCAGAGACTTAGCTGAAAAGTAAAATCACTGAACAGAATTGGTTCGGTTCTAACTCTAACCAGGACAAGAGTAAACACTTTTGTAGGAAGGAGAAAACTATTGTCCCTGCCTTTATCTCTCTGACACCATGCAGATCCAAAAATCAAAAAAATCTCTCCCCAAACAACTTCCAAAAATGCTGGTGTTAAAGATGATTCAGTATCACATGGCGCTTCCTAAATGAAGCTAGCTGTAGGTTATTATCTCTTCCAGAATGTTATAACCTACTCAATTAGTAACTGTGCCTTCTTGCGATTCCACCCAACTTATGAACCTAATTTCACAATAAAAGTCAGCTCTCAGGGCCATCAGGTGGATTTGCACCACTTTCTAAAAAAAAGCGAATAAGTAATAACTGGATTAAATGCACAGAATATGTTAATCTCTGTAAATTATAAATATATTTTATAATCTTAGCTGCTTTACAATGTAATTAGGAAAGTTGGGGGAGTAAATAATTGGAGTTAGGGGGTTCATTGCAGAAATAATTTTTCTACTGAGTATGTCACATCAGGTTTTGCAGTTTTCAAGGCAACTCGCTTCCTCAAATATCCAATATCCTACTAACAACTCAAATCACATCTACTAGCATGCAAAAATTTTTTAAAATTGAATAATTAAACCCCAAGATACAGAAATGTGTAAGGCTCCACTCAGCCTTTTTTACACAGATTCACTTATGCTTTTGGGGCATGCTGTTATTGATCACGTCTTGCAGAGATATGTCTTAAATGTTATCTGGTTTTACAGGCATGGCAACCTATTTTCTATTCTGTCATATGATGACAAATTGTAAGATGAATAAAATGAAAACATATATTGTGGATATGAAGATATGAAAATCTTATGCATGACAGAGATCAATCAGCTAGAAGAAACAGCAGCATAGAGTGTGCAAGCAGTTTCTTTAACACAGAAGTTCACACACCAGTCTTGTTTGGTTTTTTTTGTCTACTGAAATTTGTAACTGTGTGCTATATCTAGCCTGTTCGCTAAGTAAACCTCAGAGGTGTAAGTGTTGAGCCTTTAGGACATTTTCAGTTACATTAAGAGTGCTAAAATCTAAACAGACATCCCATATCTCTTCATATGCCAAGTTACAAACAACGTAACTTAAAAAATCAGGTGAACTGCCATGTTTACCCTTCTGTGAACACTGCTCTTCAGTAGTACTGTACTCTAATTTTACCTGCTGGAATGAATTAGGCACAGCTACTTGAAATCTGAATTGTGCAGTGGCAACTCCTTTATATTTCAAGCTGTGTATCTCTGCAACATACTTTTTCCTCCTTCCTGCATTCTATAATTTTCAGGGTTTTATTATATATTTCATTCTACGGATATTAACAACACTTTAGCCTACTGCTACCTGTGCACTTTTAGAGAAAACCAGTGTACACATGGCAGCTAATTGCCAAAACCATGACAACTCATATTAGAAAACAGGGAAGTGCCAAGGAAGTGTTGTAGACTCCCAACTACAGACTCAACAGACCTCTGGATGTAAGACTCCTACTCAAATATTCAGTCAAGACTCAAACACTTTTGATAATTGATCAGTGTGTGACTCTGAGCAACTCGTTTGAACTCTGAGCCTCAACTTCCCTTGACATCAGGTGTTCTTTTTGAGTCGCTTTGCCCTCACACCGTGCACCTCTCCCTTCAAACATTATCCATGGGGTTCACAGAAGACAAAAGGGCGTGGAAAGATATGTTAGGGTGATCAATAACAGTGTGTTGAAAAAAACATTTTTTCCCCCTCTTTTTTCTTGTAAAGGTGAATGAAAAGGAGTAATTTTTGTTGCTGGCCGTTGCACTGTCTAATCTCAGGTGTTCAGCTCTTTGCATCCAGGGGTCTCTCTCTCTCCACATCTACTGACTAGCAGAGTGACCTGCTCAGATCTTTTGACATTAACCTAAATATAAACAACGGTTTCAGTGTCCACACCCATCTAAATATGAAATAGATCTCTGCATAAAATAATATCCCCTCTCAGAACCACAACACTAGCAATCTCAAATGTTAAAATAATCAGCCTTCCACAAACTCTCCACCCTGCAAGACTAAAGAAATATTTTTGATAATACAGGCAAATTTCCTGAATTTGCTTTCTGCTGGTTCCTCCCGCCCTCCTGATTTCCTTCATGTTATTAGATTTTTTTAATTAAGCATGAGAAATTCAATCTATTTAAATGATATCTTTGATTCCCTGGCAATAACATAATTTCAGCACCTAGTATTACTGGATGAATGGCAGTAATCATGAGACTCATGATAAATTAATGAGCATTTTTAATACTGGGATCTCAATTTACTCTAAAAAAATTCCCGCATGATCAGTCTACACAACTGTTTTTTCTTATATTCATCACCTCTCAAAAAAATTTGTGACTCCTACAAGAAAAATCAGAGGCAGGAGCATGAAAAAGTAACCAGTTCTTTGATCCTCCATTTTTCTGAAGAACCACATTCCCTTGATTAGACAAAGAAATAGAAATCTGGTCACAAACTTGTTCACTTTTCACTAAGGCTGTCAATTTTTGAAAATTCAGAACTTTGCACTACTTTAGTAGTACCGTAGTAGTACCGTATGTATTTTTGTTCTTACTGAAATCCACCTTAGCACCAGGGCATGTATTTACACTATAGGTCAATCAATTTTTGGGGGTATCTCTGACATTCAGTGCAACATACTGTATTTTAGGTCAGTAGAGGGCTCTCTTAGAAAAAGAGTAGGATGAGTCTGTGGCTACGGCAGGTGAATTAGAGCATAGTAATTTGTGACAGATCGCTGTTTCTGACCAAGGAAAGCATACATTGTGTCTGAAATCTTACAAATATAAAAAACTTCCTTTCAACAACCCCCTCCATCATTTAATACTGTTTTATTTACTCTCTGTATAGAAAATAATGAATAGGAATTAAAAGTAACAGTGAACAAAAGCACAGATTCTCTCTCTTTGCAGGTACCCTGTGCACAGCAACCAATGCTTAACTAATTGTATTACAGTGGCACACAGCATTAGGCATCCCACCAGTTACATATTAAGATATGCCAGAATTACAGTAGCTTGGGCCACTTACTCTGGAGGACAGAGCTCTATTTACATGACCTCCATTTTCTACATGGCTCACGATGAGATTCTGAGCACTAAGAAATTAAGGTCAAAAGTGTTCTCTTAAGTGATTACTTTTTGCTTAAAATCAATTTTGTTGGCCAACCTAGTAATATACAGCACTTAGAGCAGCAAAAGTACATTTTCTAGAGATTTCATTCACAGCTGGGAGGGATCGTTCACCCCACTGCTTTCAATTACTTGCACAAAAAAGAAATGCATGCTTATCTCTGTGTGCTTATTTCTGTGTACATGTAGAGATTCCTACCTTTTACATTATATTTATATGGAGTATATGAAAACATATATTTTGTGTATACTTAAATGCATTTATGTGAATCTTCTAATATGAGCATATTAAAAAATATCTTTAAATCTGTATTATTTTCTAGTGAGGGATTATACCCCATGCCCTGGATTATAACTCTAGGAAGTTATACAAAGCTTCTTACTACTCACTTCTACCTTCTATTCAGATCACCAATGAAAGGGATATGTGTGAGGACTTCAAGGGGTCATCATACTGCTCCTCACACAGTGGCTGAGAGCAATCCTCCTCTCTTCACCCAGCACAGAGTGGGCAAAGGTGCCTTCTGTCCTGCAAGGCATCACTGTGCTCTGGAGCTCACAATCATGGGATGTAACCAACACCAAGAGCACAAACAGGTTTCGGAAGAGACTCTGATCATAGCACTGCTCACTAGTAAAAATGATGTTCCAGATTCAAACTTCTACAGCGCTCACAGGGAAAATACACTTCTTCTGAGGCATTCAGAAGTCTGGCCCATTGTGGCAGCTCTCACATTCCTGTTACTGCGGTGGCAGAGAACAGGGATTATTAACTCAACTTCCAAGATAATGGCTCCATTGAGTTAGGCTTGGCACTGCGTAAATGAACTTCTACTCAACCTGGTTTGTTTGGAACTGAAGCAGAGTAACTTTATGTCTGTGCAGAATATAGAGCATTAATGCTTACACAGGAAGCCATGAAGTTAACTGTAAAGCACAGTTCCTTACGTGGGCAGTGTAGAAGTGTAGTTAGAAAGGGGGAATTTCTCAAGTGCTTTATTCTTATTTTTTCTGCACATAAACAGAAATTGCATGTATTTGAAGTAAGTAGCAATAAACTTGAGAAGAGTTTATAATCATGCATTTGTATTTGTTTATAATCATGTTATTATGTATGTCAAATTCTAGTGGTGTCTTCTTAAAAAAAAGAAGTCAGACTTTTTCCTAGTGTGTGTAGTTATGAGCATACAGAAGGATACAACAGAATGCTTTTCTGCACTTCATGAGCTCTGGGTGAAGAGGTCACATCACGACAATACAAATCTTTACATCATCATAAACACTCCCGCCAGCTTTCTTAAAGAGAATTTTAAACATTTGTTTTAGTGTTAATTCTTTTTTATCTCCAACTTTAAATCCAGGTTGCTCTGGTTACCAGCTGCAGATTTTGCGAGTGACAAATACAGAAAATTTTTCTTTAAAGCTGAATAATTTGCATACAGCCTTCTCATAAACCAAGACGCCATCATTGCACAGAAAGTGACCTTTGAAACACTTTCATCCTCTGACCTGCTTCAGGTATAGCAGGAGGAGGGGGAAGCTAGTGCTAGATCCTTTTTACAGAAGTGATGTTAACTGCCTGAAGCCAGTTACAGGCAGTCCGGAGGAAATAGATTAGCTATTGTTGTGGTAGAAAGAGAAGTATGTAATAAAATATGAAGCATAATTTATTTCCACATATCAGAGGCAAAGATCTTTAATGACAGAAACTGCACCTTAGATTCACTACCTTAAAGCAAAACAACCACAGCTTATGTTTCTTCTTTATTTACATGTATCATACAGACATTAGAAGGATAAAACATACAGCTAGCTAACAGAGCACACACTTTAGGATAAGAAATGTTAAGGATTTTTTTCTAGTTTAAGCCATAACAGAATGTTTAAAGTAAAGAAAGTAAATGTCATCTCAGAATAACAGAGAAAACGTACTAGTGCAGATTCCTGTGTACTGGTATGAAAACATAGGATGCTGTGATTAACAGCTTGGACATCATGCTCTTCCATGCTACCTAAAGGCCTTCGCTGTGTTTGCTATCAATTAATATCAGTCCCTTTCCCTGACTTGTGTACGTGTTTACGACGGCAATCAGGATGTTAGCACAACCAGCCTTCCTTACTCATGGAGGCAAGGATAATGAAAGCACAAGATAATAGGACTCAGCAAGATAACTGATAATTTTGTTAACAGTTGCCAGACAGTTGGCTGGGTCCTGCTGGTCTGTGAGCCTTACAAATCTGACAGTAATGACTAGCAGATAAAATAAGCAGCAGTGCAAGTCTGCATTTAATCACCCAGGTTCACAAGCACTCCACAGAAATACAGATCAGCCTAGCACACAGTGTATTGTCTTACAGTCCTAATTAATCAAAGTAACTTCTCATAGGCTTCAAGATACATGTATGAAAGAAGAATCTTCCTGAATTAGGACCAATCCCAGGATCATACATTCAAGGAGATCCAAGTACTTACTAAGATTCTATGCGATCTGTAAATTGAGTTTTTCTGTTAAATCTGCAGGACTCATTCTGAAACTTGTGGCACTGTTAAAAACTAGATAATAGTCATCAGAGGAGTGCAATAATAGAGAAATCTGCAATAGGAAGCTTCAACTACAGCTTTCAGTTTAGACCTTGATATCATCTTTTTAATCACTCCCCTTTTACAGAAATGGATTTGATTTAATTGAACTCCTAAAAAAAGTCTCTAATCACACTTCATCAGCATGCAATTATTATTCAAAGGAAACCATATGTACTATTAGGCACTCTTAATTAAAATAATGCATATAATCTGCTTCAGTACCTAACAGTCATTCTTCTTGATGTTCATTATTCTTTTTCTTCCATTATTGTGACAAAACAATTTTTTTCAATTTTTCTTCACCTATCTGCATTTCATTTGTACACTTTTTCAATGTTAATGATCGTGATATCAGGACACTGAAATGTGTTAATACACCACCACCCTTACACCTCATTGCATAGCATGACCTTCAAGATGGGTCAGACCTGACTATGGAGATCTGTGAGAAGATGAGAAAATGCTATAACAGGGCCTTAAACTAGGCTCTGTTTTGCCTGAATCTTATTTGCAATTATGATGTCTTCTAAGTGGCCATACTGAAAGAAGAATTTATGCTAGGCAGCAGTCAGTCCTTAGAGAAAGGCAGACAGGAATGGGGGAGAACCACGGACAACAGATTGAAGAAATTGAATCTAGGAGTTGAAGAACCTGAAGAAAATCATCAATGGTTCCTTGAGGATCTTGAAAAACCTGGACAGTTAATTCAGCATAGACTCAACAGAATAAGCATTATGAAAAGATTCATGAGAATATTACATATTAAAGTCTCCCTATCCTCTCAAACTCAGAAAAGCTACGATATTTAATGGCTACATAGATAAAATATGTTCTTTTATCTCTTGTCACCTCCTGATGCAAAAGTACCTCTAATTTTTCCACTTAGGTCACCCTAATCAGTCAGGACTGGAGCACTAATAGTTCATTAAACATGACAGACTAGCCCTGAGGGAGAGACACTAGCGAACCACAGCGCTAGGATCCAAGAGAAGCTGAAAATCATAGTTCCATACCTCATAGCTCATAGAAAAGACCCATAAACATTAACAGATGTGTTCCACTTCAGGGGAGAATTGGATGGATAATACACTGAGGCTACCCCCAGACACGAGGATATACTGCAACATCCACAAAGAGGCTTAGATTCCTTGTAAGGCAATTACCTGTACTAGGGTTAGGTTCTTCTCTTGGATATACTTGCATAGTAGTTACCAAGCAAGAAAGGTACTTAAGCTTCTTACTAGTATCATAATTCAAAGATACAGCATCTGTGAATTTTTCACACTGCTTCTCAAATGTGCAAGCTACATTGAATATGAAGTAATCAGTCGACTTTTATTAATAATTTGAAATTTAAACCTCAAAAGGAGATCTCAGACGTCATCCTGTAATTAAATAGTATAACTTAAAAAACAATGGTGGGAAAGATTGGTTGTTTTATTTTAAAAAGAAAACATTAATTAAATATGAATATGTTTGGAAATGAGCAAGTTCCCCTCAGGCTCAGGGAAAATGCCAAGTCTGACAAACTCTTTGAGCCTTAGGGAATCCCAGGTCAGTTTGATGAACCTACTGAAGCATTTTATAATTAGTTGGCATGCTCCTGAGGCTACCAATTTACCTGAAAAAGAAACTCCATCACCTTTCAAACTTGTCCCTGAACAACAATGAATAAAGACCTAACAAATAATGTTTCTCATCACAGAATATTTATATGAACAGATAAAGAAAACTCAGAAGAATATTGTGTGCTATAGAATGGCCCTTAAAATTCATAAGGAACCCTAGCAATAAAACTCAAACTATCTGAAAGTAGAATCGAGATTTATTACCACATCTGAGGCTGTAATAATACACCTGTTACTAAGATAGTCAAATTACGCTGGCTATTTCATCCCACCGCACCTTATCTTTATGTGGGCTCTGTATTAAAATGATAAAGGCAGCATCATGTAATGGCAACAGCAAAGAATAAATAGAGAAACACATTTGAAAAGCATATAATCTTACAACATTACAGGAAATTCTACTAATTGCTCAAATGACAGCAGTTGCTCTTAAGAAGGAAAAAAGGAAATCAATGTTTGCCTACAGTACTGCACCATGGTTGCTCCAGGTACTGTTTTAAATATCTTATTATTTATAATCATCATTAGTGTCTAAGCACCAAAAATACACTACATGTATCAGAAAACAATTCAAAAGACATCTACTCTGAAAGGCTTGTTGACTATCTTACGCTTATCCAATAGAATCAAGAGGCAGGGGTATGGCATATGAAAGGCACAGGTTACTTGAGACTATCAGACAAGCCTTGTTCTAAGAACAATTCAAAGCTCAGGACTCACCTTGTTGGTAAATATCATGGTTTTGTTAGCTTCTGGTCTTGCTATTGATTCTGTAACTTTTGTTTTTGCTTAGCTGAATGGCTATTTGTTAGATTCACTTTCTGGAACAAACGAGTTCATCATAAGAGATGTCCATATGGGCAAATATACAAGGAGACAAGTTTTGCCTGACAGGTAACAAGAAGGCTGGAGATCTGATGACTGTACCAAAAGATGATGATTAAAGGGATGTTGTTGAAGAGACTGGAGAGTGGAAGTGAAGGGGTTTGAAAAAGGCAAGATTTAGAAAGAAAAACATGTTGGAATTTGCTGCAACATAAACAGCAGCCTGGGGAATTTCTGAAAGAGGAGATGGCAAGATTAAAAGGACATCTGAGGAGGATCATTTTGGCAACTACACTACAGATGGATTGCAGGGAAAAACAAGACTTGCAAGGCAAATGTGTCAAGACAAGAGAAGATTACAATGCAGACAAGTGGTTTGATCATGAAGCCAGGGAGAAAATGATGGAGTTTTAGAAATATGAATGAAGGAAAATGTATCGGAGGAAAATACTTAACAATGTCCTTCAGTATACTGTAATCAGTGAGTACTCAGCGTAAGTTCCCCATGCTATGTAAAATTCCAAATTAAGTGTCCCCTAAACTGAAGAAGTACTGCAGAACATGGCATTGATACATAGTGAACAAATTAGCGTGAGTGCTGACAGTATCCAAAGTGACACATGCATGCACGCGTCTAAGTGGGCTTGCATACACAGATTAATAAAAACT
>VZZY01000088.1:0-25693 GCA_013400335.1 Eurystomus gularis
CACAGTCTATCTATTTCTTAACAGAGAGGGCAACAGCTCCACCCTTCCTTCCATGCCTGTCTCTTCTGAACAGCTTGTAGCCATTGATAGCCACACTCCAGTTGTAGGATTAATCCCACCAAGTTTCAGTAATGGCCACTATGTCATAGCCATCCTGTAGCATGGTAGCTTCNGTAGCTTCCAGTTCCTCCTGTTTGTTGTCCATGCCGCATGCATTGGTGTAGAGGCACTTCAGTTGGGCTGCTGGCCATGATCCCTTCTTGGAGGGACACCCCTTTCATGTCTACCAGCCTGTTGGCTCCTATTTCCTCAGGAGCCCCTGGCTCATCTCTGTTGGACCTTGCCTGTGCTGAGGTGTCAACAGCACGCCTCAGAGTAACAGGTTAGAGGCCCTTACTGTCACCCCATCCCTCCAACCCTGGTTTGTTGTCCTGCTGATTATCATAGATAATTCTGATATTATTACCCATTTCCCTCTTCATATCTACTTTAAAACCCTGTCAATCAGCCCTACAATCTCTTGGGCAAAGATCCACTTTCCCCTTTGAGAAAGGGGCCTCCTATTTGGTGTCAGCATTCCCGGTGCTGTGTAGGCCATCCTGTTGTCAAAAAACCCAGAACCGTGGTGATGACACCAGCCCCGGAGCCATGTATTAATAGATTGTACATTCCTGATCATTCCAATGTCATTGCTTTCAACTGGAAGGAGAGAGGAAAAGATAACCTGCGCCCCAGATTCCCTTACTAACCGTCCCAATACCCTGAACTCTTTTTTGATCATTCTTGGACTATGTTTTGCCACTTCCTCTCCACCCACATGGAAAATCGGTAGCAGGTAGTAGCCTGAGGACCTTACTAAGCTAGGAAGTTTCCTAGTGATGTCCTTAACCTGGGCCCCAGGGAGACAGAAGACCTCCCTCTGAGGAGGGTCTACATGACATATTGGACCCTCTGTTCCCCTCAGAACAGTGTCACCTACAACTATAACCCTTCTTCTTACTATGTGTGGTGATGATATGGGTGTAGAGCCTAACTGACTGCATAAGCATCTCTGGTGTAGCATGCCCATCGTCCCCATCCTCATTTGGGTGTTCCACCTCAAGCAAAGCCTCATAACTGTTGCTCAGAGGCACCTGGGAGGGTGAGATGGGCAAGAGTGGACTTCGTCTGCTGCACCTACTGTGAGCTTCCCTCCACTCGCTCTGTTCATTTAGGCTTCTGCCATTAGTCTGACTGGGGCAGGATATAGAGGCCCCTTGACCTTGGGTGCTCTCTGATGGATGCTCCCATTTCTTTTTTAAGGAGGGTAAAGTCTTGTTCCACCAATCTATCTCTTGTTCTGCCTCCCTAATACTCCTCAACCTTTCAACCTCCTCGTGCAGCAGCTCTGCCACCAGGCTGAGCAGATCATCCACCTGGTCACAGCAGATGCTGCAGCCCTCACAGCCGCCACTTGTTGCCAGTGCAAGGCTCAGGCACTCCTTGTAGCCTGGGACCTGGACGGCCACGTGTTTCCGTGGGAGTTCTGTCTGGGTTCCCACATCCATTCTGGCAAATGTAGAGATCATGGCCCTTCGCTGGATGGAGACCATCGTTGAGCTCTCCTGCGCGCTCTGCTCCCGCTTGCAGTGAGAAAGCTGCTGCCAATGTTTCGCTCCTCACTGACCATTTATTCTGGGTTTTATTCAAATAATTTATCTATTGTATTTAGGGATTTTAGTAATTTAACTACCAGCACCACTCTGACAATTAGCATCCAAATGCAGAGTGTGGCTTTATTGCTTTGGGTGAAGATTACATTCCTAGCAGCTGCTTTTGAACCACATTCCGCAAAAAACACCTTCAGGACCTCATGTCTCAAATCAGGGTCAAGATCCTGGCTGGTTTTGTGGTTGCTCTGGCACTATTCTACATACCCTTTCTATGGCACTTCAGACTTCCCTCAACCTCTTGGCTATCCTCATGACCATGAGGGATAGTGTTCAGGTAATCTGAGCCTAAGAGGATAATAATTCAGAACTCTGGATCTTTCAGTGCCTAATCTAGGCTCCTTCAGTAGGCACTCTCTGTCCTGATCATAAAGAGAGACAGCGTTTGGCACAGTTGGAATACAAGATATCTTATTCAGGCCTTCTTCTGCAACCATCTCTCCATGACGAAACAGCAAGAACAGCCCAGAGTTAATTGGTAAATAGAAATAGTCCAAGCAAATGCAAACACTACAGCTGAAACTACTTCTAGTTCTCCAAAAGCTAAATCATACAAACACTGATGGTCCCATTTATCTTATTGATTTCCTGTTCTTTTCAACTTTCTCTGAAAAGGCAGGTAAGGTATGAACTCCAGAGACACGATGGAGCTTTAGATAGTTTGGTAAATATAGCAAAAGCTTCAGAAGCTTCTGGTTTGTTTACCACTTCCATTGATTTCAATGAAGGAATCTACATTGGTCTAAATTTTTCATCCTAAGAGTTAATTTGCTTTCACGTCTCTCTCCCTCAGCAATTAACTAGAGGGGAGAGCTGGAGCAAGACAACACAGAAAATTCCAGCTGATGCTGGAATTCAAACATCAAGTATTAGAGCCTGCAGATTTGCTTTCTTCTCCTGCCAGCTGCCACGTCCCTAATGCTATGTCCATCTGTTGAAGGATGGCCTCTTCAATTCACCATGTTGTTACTGGAGAGACTCCCATTCTGCCGATTCCCCCATTCATCTCAAGGAGGATGCTTTATCCCCCCCTTCCATCACACACACACAGTGAGAAGAGAAAGAACATATCTCAAATCACAAAGCCGAGATTTTCACTGAGGGCTTAAGCATCTGTAATTATATCAACTAGGATTTGGCTTCGGCTTCCTAAATAAGTTTGAGTATCTGGTCTTTGGCATTTTTGGCACCTCCAATCAGCCCTAAAAGCATAAGGTTTTTCTCATTTTAGTAAACAGAGAACACTTCAGCCCAGTCTACACCAAAGCACTGACAACAGTCAAGCCTTCAGCTGATTCTACTCAGGAAGCAAAGAGTGAAAAAAAACTTAGTAAGAATATGTTGCCTGTTTTCCTCTTGATGTATGTAATCACTTTAACACTATGGAAAAATACAATAATTGGAGTAAAGAGCGTGATTAAGCAATCAGATGGAAAACAAAAAGCCACAACACCCACATTGTTAGGGAAACTGCCCACACTGCTGTCAAACATGGTCCATTATGGAAGGGTAGATACTTTTCCCTTCATTTGAATGGAGATGAATGGTTTGCAGTTAGTTAATCTTTCATTATTGTCAGATTATAAATACTAATGTATATGATTTTTGGCTGAATAATACTGTAAAGCATATGTATTCTAAGGCTGATTAAAGACTATGTACACACAAAGTGTACATTCTCTTTTTCCAAGCACTTCCCTACTCTTATAGTTCCTTAGCTACAGTATTAACTCTGAGAGTTAGGCATCTCCTACTTTGGAAAATTAGCTATAAAAATACAGTTTTATCTCAGAACATAGATTGCTGTGAAGTCTTCTGAAGCTTTAGTCTCCAGTAGTACAAAAAACCCAAGGATTTTTCTTCTATACTGTAAACACTCTTGCAGACTTAAGTGGCACTATAGTGATTTACTTCCCCAAAATACAGCCTTTTAATCTTAAATGCTTCTTAGGTGTAATATCTCTTTTAAATTGAACACTGACTCCAGAACCACGCGAAACATTATACAGCTGTAACCAGAACATTCTCAAAACCAAAAAAAAAAATTCAATCATAGATAAAGCAAAAGAAAGAAAAAAAAAGTAGTCATCTCCTAGTCTGACAAGTAAACACAGAAGACTGATTTACACTAGCTAATTTCAGGTGATCTACATTAGAATGACTGACCAGCAAATGAGCCACCTTATATTGAAGGTTCTATCATACACAAATAAGCTCTCAAAGTACAGCACTCTCCATTTTACCACAGATCACACTGTACATTTCTGCTTTGCAGACCTGCTTTTATTTCAGAAAGCTAAGCAAAAAAGAAAGAGCAAAGTTCTTAATGAAGACCATTTTTCTAACCATGCTTGCCCACATTTCCTTTCTTCCACAGTTTCTCCTCAGTGGCTGACAACTATTTTTTCTAACACTATCTTGCACCTCAGAGAGCTCATCATATTTCTTCTATCAATGAGCTAATATGGCAAAAAAAGTTACATACTTTTCCTGATGGCGAGCACTGACACTGGGACTATGTATATTAACAATTTTCTATTGATCTTTTCTGCTGTCAAAGAAAGAAATTCCATTGTCTTGAAACTTATCAGAAGCATTACTTTTCCCTCTCAAAGATTTCTAGTTCTGTCGTAAAGCTGGAAATCTTTACTTAATCTAACTTTCCATCTGAAGACTTCTTTAGATCAACTTAGCTTCATTGCTGGTGGTCTCTATTAGGTCAACAGGATTAAGTTATGCAAAGTGAAGTGCTCCCATTTCTCTGCTCAATGTAAAAGTTCTCATAGCTTCAATAAATCCGTATGCAAGTGCTCACTTGCTAAATCCTCAGCAAGGATATTTTTACTAGCTTGAATCCAATGAAGAAAGAGCATTTTTGGCTTCACAGGCTTTAAATATGATTAACTAGACTTATCTACCGCAGAACACTAGTCAAGGAATTTCAACCAGGAATTCCTTATTAAAAGAAGAGCTTTTATTACAATAGCTTCTGGGCAATTTCTTAAAAATAAAAAAAATCTTATCACTTTACATCAAATAACTGCTATCATGGTCACATCTTTCACAGACTAGAATTCCCTAGCTGGAATTCTATATTGATTTCTTCTTGTTCCCACATGAAATCTTAGGTCTAACTATATCTGTTTCTCCTCTTCCCTGCCACTTAATCCTAATCCATTATTCACTCAGCCTTGAGGATATAACCAACTAATAACGTAGAACAAAATTGCTTCTGATGAAACTAAGCTCTTATGTCCTTCCTCAGTTCACTTGCAGGAAACAAAGATCATGAAAAGGCTATTTACAAATTCACATTCAAAGCAAGAAAGGTTTTATAGTAGAAGCATCAACAAAACATACCTTACTGTTAAAGCGCACTCAGACTAGCGGATGTTAAAACAGGTGAAATATTTGTTAAGTACTTTTCTATATGCAGGAATTGTTTGGGTCACCAAACACATCTGGTCTATGTTTATCTAAAGTCTAGTCTGACTTCTCAGAATGAGTAAATGCTGACCATAATAGTCAAGCTGCTTGCAAAAACAAGTTGACTACTTAATTCACTGATGTAGTACTATTTTAAATAAGCAATAAATTATTTCAAAGCAAACCTTCCCCTCAAAATACTACACCTCTATGTTAAAAATCACACAGAAACCTTCATGTAAAAGTGCTTAAGTATCTGAACATTCACAGACCATACAACATGACAAAGTTTTAATTCTATTAGTCAGGGAAACCTCTTGCTTTGACTTCAGGGGATAGAGTTTTTAAACCTACATAAGCAAACAAGCCACCCTTATGCTATATATACATACATACATATATAAAGAGACACATACATAAACACTATGTTTCAAGAGGAACACAGCTTTAGTCTTGGATATTTCCATAGATTATTTATAATTTTGTTGTCTAATGGCATAGAGATTTAGTAGTGAACACCAGGACATAACACTTCATTAATACTTCTTGCCATATATTCATCTATTTCCTACCACTATACTGAGGATCAAAGTTCTTGCAATTGAAACACTGAGAACCATCACATCTGTTTCAGAATTTCCCAGTACAAGGGAGGCTACATGCTATGTCTCCATGTCCCAAGAGATCAGAATACTAGTCCAACTGCAGTCTTTGTCAATAAGAAGTCATACAAATGAAATAGCAACTTCCACAACAAGCTAAAACCTCAGTAGCAGTTATTATTCAAGATCTTCACTCAGAACCTGGTTTTCTCACCCTAAGATAGCATTTATTCTAACACAATCTCCCTGTGGTAAATCAGCCCTACAAGATTATAGGGAAGATAGCACTGGAAAGTAACACCTACTGAAGTCCTTAATCCTCTATTTACCTTAAGATTCAAAAAGCTTCTCTTTGCTCCCATGCATCAATCTTCTACCACAAAAGAGACTCATAAAATAATCCAGTGGTAAACCTCCTACACCCAAACAGAAAAAGCAATCTTACTCCAGCCATCTTCCCACATGCTCTGAATAACAGACCTGAGATGATAAAAGAAAGCTGCAGAAGGGGGATAGGAGAATAACTCATAATGGAATTTAATTTAATTTAATTTCCCCACTCCTACAAACCACTCACCCTTACCAGAGGTGAACAAATACCTGCAACTTTTAAAAAGTTTTGGTCACTGAGACATCCTTTATAATATCATGACGTTATCACCATTCCAAAGCCAGCCTCACATACACACAAGAATCTCATCCTTCTCATTCCCACAGAAAAACTTGCTAACCTGACTTTGCTGGAGCATTTAGTCACGTCCATCTGGAAGCATGGTATAGCCTTTAGGTGCTGCTTTCATTCAGACTGGTAACCAGCCTAGTTTTTTGCAAGGATGAAACTAAATCCCTGAAGGATTGAGAGCATTTGAATACCTCTCCACAATACCTTTTCCTCCAAGCTCGGGAGAACAAACTAGCTCTTCTATAACCTATCATGAGACACTCAAAACACCTGAGCTAACAGCTGTACAAAATACCCCAAGCAACAACCCTCCACAAAAGCAATTCACCTACCACACAGCAGCAACACAGTAGCTCTGTTATAACCTCTACTGGCACTGAACAAAAGTCAATTAACACCTTCATGCTCAAACCACAAATTACTTAGGCTAATATTGGGTGAAGACACGCCAAAACTAATCAAGGAAAATTAATCCTAAATCAAAGTAGGAGAAAAGCTTTTTAATCACCTACTTTCTTCACCTGTTGTAATCTGATGTCCTTCCTGCTATACAGATGAAATGAAGAGCCATAAGGTTCCAGCAAATATTGAATGTGCTTTTGCACTGAACTGAGGCCCAGCTGAAACACCTGCCTGCATACAATCCCTGTTTTTTTCTGGTTTCTGTCATTGTTATCTTGTCCATAACACTTTCCATAGACAAAGTACTGCTTATGAACATGTAAAATATACTATGGAAACATCATACTACTGTACAAGTCCCACAGTGCTAATGAATAGCAATAATAATGCATAAGCAATTCTGCTTTTATTTTTCCACATTTGTTATATGGCCATTTTCCCACAAGTTTGATTATACCAAAAAAGTGTTTAATGAATCAGGGATAATAGCAATATACGGCAGGAGAGCTTTATGTACAGTTTTAAGACTTATTTCCTTTTGTTGCTGAAAATGGGACACTGGAGGCAAGTCAGTGCATTTATGGCACAATGTTTCTACAGCTTTGTCTTTCCTTACTAGAATGTCACATATGGATTTACAATTGCCAACATGCATTTTCAATTGCTGAAAGTGATAGGTGAAATCTAAGGCAACAGAACTGTGAAAGCAGAGATGTGCATACATCTGGCTTTACATTTCTTAAGACATCAGACCCATGCTTTTAACACAACTGCATTGTCCCAAAAAAATGCTTTTATACAAAGTTGCAGCCCTCCAAACAGCCTTTATTCCGCTTTTCTTTTTGAAATATGAACCTTTCTTGAAAGCTGATACATTTCTAACTCTGTTTCAGACAATCTTATCTTTAAATCCCTGTAGAAGCAGGTATTTTATCCCACTTGTCCCGGATGGTCAGTTCCAGAATGACAGTTGCTGAATGGGATACTGAGCTGCATCATCCTTCACTCCTAAGGAAAACCTTGGAGCGAGCTGTCCTGTTAGCAGGGTCTGGAGTTCCTGATTAGCTCTCTCCACACTTAAAAGTTTTCAGTCTCCTGTGACGTCTCTGGCTTACCTTTTCTGGTATGCCTATAATCTCTGAAATGCATCAGAATAAGACAGGGAAATGATGAAATGAACCAGTAACATGATGATTTATGGAGGCATAACTTTTCATTACTTTTTTTTAAGTGTCTGAATGTTTTTCTGCTCTGATACTTTGTTTGCATAGAGTAAATCATCTAACAGTTGAAAATGAGTAATAGCTTTTACTCTGTTCATTACATGGTATTTTATGCTGAAATTTAATACAATGGTTTAATTTCTAAAAAATTCTGGCTAGTGTACTGACATGTAAGTTAGGAGTTCCTTACCCCTTGACAATGACTGCTTTAATCACCAGACTCATCTTCTAAAGCATTTTGTATTGAAGAACACTCATGAAATAGCCATTTATTTAGAAAGATGTCTTATTAGGAAATATTTTTTTTATGGCTGTATTGAATTTGATCTATGGGACCAAATACTGTCTTGCAACCTTACTACCTTTTGTCATTTCAGTGGGGTGAAGACACTGGACACTACATCTGACCAGTTGAGCATCTCTCTTACATAAATAACTGCAAGCAGAAACATACCTCGTACACATATGTTCACTTGCGCAGCCCATCAGGCGGAGTAGAAATAGCCAGTAGCTCCTCTTAGGAAAGGTACAATACCCTCAGTTATAGGCACAATCCACTTGACTGCTATAACCTTCCACTGATGTTGGTGCTTGTAAGGACAAGCAGCATACCTTCTCTGCCACACTGTGCAGACACTTGGTGCAGCTGGCCCACACATTGTCATTTTGATAGTTCCATTGTTATAAATGATAGTGGCAAAGCTGTTAAGGCAGATCTGTTTGGATGCAAAGAACGCAGATCCTGCTTTGCTATGAGGCTGAAGGCAGCTTTGGTGAACCCAGCCCTAAAGAACCAACACCTCAACATGTGCTGGCTGCTGAAAATGGCTTGGCAAATTAGCTCCATGGATCAACAGGCTTTAAGGACACATTTAAACTTTGCTATTAACAATGTTCCAGCCCTTTTGAAAGCAGGATCTAGCCAGACACAGCCACATATTTGCACAGGAGCACTTTAGAATCATTCTTCATAAAGATGTTCTATACAGCCTATTTAAAAATAAAAGCTGTAAAGATTTTCTACAAAACTGTAGATGGTGCACTTTCAGATTTCTCCTAATGTGGTAGCTGGTGTTTTGCTCACCTGTCCAGGCAGTAAGATATATTATGTTCAGAGGGCTAGAAGTCTCTAGATATGCATACATTACCCAGTCAAAACTCCTTTTTCTTTGCAAGGTCTTTGGCAGCCACTAATTGATAAGCCATAAAATGTACATTCTTTGCCCAGAGCTTCTGATGAGTACTGAAGATTATATCATTTAACTCTTCCAATTAGTGCAGCAGAGCACTAAGCAGAATTAGAATACTCAGAATTGTATTTCATCTAAAGATGGTTTCTTTGGGGTAAAAACAAGCAGTTAACTTACATATCATGCTTACTTCTCTGTATGTATGAAGCTATAAATGATTCCCAGGGCTGAGAAAACAATCGCACTCTTCCCAAAATCAAGCAAAGTGTAAACAGATTCAGAAGAATAACAAAAGTAACTGAGGTGGTAAGCACCACACAAATGCCCATGTCTGAGAGCAAAACAGATTTTAGTGATTAATAGAAAAGCTGGGTACAGCTTCTTCACATGTCTGCTCTTCATTCTAAGGGTGGTGTCCTCCATGCAGTACTCTCAGGCTTCAAAGTGTCAGTCATAAAGGGAATACGCTGCAGTACCTGGTAGAGGTTGCAATGTGATCTCTATGTCAGAAAGAGGAGAGGTGAAAGTACATTCGGGTCTTCCTCCATTGCAACACAGTTTTCATCATGTTTTGTAACATAGAGAAAGAAGAGCCAGCTGCTGAACAGTATGCACTATTACAAAGTTAGGGACAACAAATGCCTAAGAACTTCTGGCGCTGTATACGCATGTAGCTTTTCTTTCTTACTCAGTTTGTAATGCTTGCTTAAAGACTTAAATGCAGTAACGTGATGTAAACACTGTGAGCATTTGGAGATACCCTAAAAATAGACTGCAAAATACTACTCTTACAAAATGAGTGCATATTGTGGAAGACTCCTCTAATTATTAGTCCATGCAACTATAAATAAATGTGCCAGTGAGTGGGATGCTCCTCAAAGAGGTAGGAAAAGCTGTCTATATCTAGCTTGATGGAAATGTATCACCCAGAGATTCTAGTCCAGTTACCTTAATAACATACTTTCTAATCTCAAAAAAATCTTTAGATAATCTTTAGACAACAACAGGTCTTTCTTTTTGATAAGGAACAAATAAGACATCTGATGGAAACTCTAGAAGGGTTTGTTTTACATAAAAAGACTGGAACATCTAAACACTGAAATTAGGGTCTCCTTAATCAAATGATGACTAGTGAGATTGTGCAGACAAATGAGATCTATAGGGGTGCATTTTTAGCAAGAACTCAAGGCATGGTTAAGAAAACCAGAATGAATGAAAAAAGTTCCAGAAGTTTCAGGAAAGACTGTACTAGTTCAAGGAATCTATTTAGGCATGTTAACTACAAAGATGCCATCTCTGACTACTAACTCCTGGAGGCTAAGAACATTCTTGGGAAGTATCATTACATGGTTGGTCTGTAACTGTATTATTTCCAAGATACGTGCTGAGAAGGTGGTGGAAACAGCATGCTAGGCTACTTGGAGTTTAAGTCTGTCCTTGTATGGCCATTATGTTCTTATATAAAGAGAAGATGTCATGAGAGCTTATATCTCCTAAACCACAGAGGTCATCATGGTCTTAGTAAAAAATATCTTCTTTTTGTTTGCCAGAATCTTTGCATCAGAAGTAAACACGGAGAGAATTGTTAGATATATGTCTAAACTGTGCCTGTACGATCTTTTCAGGGAATGGTGTTACCTGGCGTAGACACAGTTAGGAGGGCTGCTCTACAAAAAAAATGCAAGTTTATCTCCATTGTCAAATTCTGACTGTCACCTGAGAGTGTAACAAAGTGTTGGAGGTCTTTCTGGATTTCAACAGGGAGGAGGGTTCTCAAGCCCTTCTTTGTGGATGAAATAATGACATAGTGTGAATAGAAATTCTTCCTTCTTATTCATGAGGAGCTTCTTCCCCTGTTACAAAACAGCAAAGATTCACTTCCTCTGGCAACAGGTTCTGGCAAAAGTAGATTCTCAGGGAAAAGACAAAACAGATGGGGACAGGTATGAGGCACTCTGCACCATTCTCTGACCTTGCAGTTCATGTTGTTGAGTACTTCAGTATCAAGAGTGAGAAAAGATAGTTTACAATGCAAGGAAAAGTGACTAAAATCCTTTAGTCAATCCAAATTGCATGGCAAAATGGTAACTCAAACCAGTCTTGTCACGATTGTTACTTGATAAAATCAATAACAAACAAAATATTTCATAATATCTTGAGCAGACATTAAGCACTTCATTCAAAGATAAAATTTTTCTATATTGTCTTACCCTGTACATGGACCAATTATCAGAAAATTCTTTTTTCTTTCTCTGCAGTCATATACACATTGAAAGAAAAAAATGCAGCAAAGGAATTCTCCGAAGTGTGAAGGGCATTGCCCTTTTTCATGCAGAACTAATTCCCATTATCCAAACAGAAGATCCTTCTCTGATGACTACACTGCTCCTGGGACCACAGAACTCCAAAGCCAAGAAGAGAGAGCGGCTCATTACCACATATATTTCCATTGACTATAACATGGTAACTGCAGCATCTAAAGCTGTTTGTAAAGGTGCTCTTGCTGCTAACTGTCCCTCCACAATTAGGGATTTAAACTCTTTTCTATGCTCCTATGGTGACCTCATCAACAAAATCTGTAAACTTATTATAATTAAGAAAATCATAACATGCCAGAAGGACCTAATAACTTGACATTCTAAACGGCAAGCTTGCCAATGAATAACTTTTATGACCAAGCAGATCAGATCATCCTGGCTCCCTCTCAGCAGGAGTTTGCACCAGTTTATTCCGTCCTCACAAATGGCACATAGTAAATGTGTATTTTGTCTGCTCCCTTTGAATCTGCAATGACAATTCAAGGTTCTTGCCAAATATTTTTGCAAGTTCCAATGAGGCCTCATTAATGGAAGCATTTTTCTCCACAGCATAGAATTATGGAACATGTCCATCAATGTATAGGTTCTATGCATCTTCTTACAGAATCATTTAGGTTGGAACTTGGAGCAATTTGGCTTCCTCTCACAAATTTCTGGAAACTTTTAAAATTATCTGATGCAAAGGTATCAGAAGGATCAGTTTGTTTTCTAAGACAAGGATTGAATCTTTCTTTTTCATAATCCTTTAAGGA
The DNA here is from genome assembly GCA_013400335.1 of Eurystomus gularis. Taxonomy (NCBI): domain Eukaryota; kingdom Metazoa; phylum Chordata; class Aves; order Coraciiformes; family Coraciidae; genus Eurystomus; species Eurystomus gularis. Next base: position 12,305 of record VZZY01000088.1, read on the forward strand.
CAGCCCTAAAAAAATTCTTCAAAGCTATCTGTTTCGACTCTGTGGAGTCCTGCAGCTAAGTGTTTACAGAATCCCCAGTGATGTCCTGGAGGTCAATTTTAAATGGCTATGAGACAGGAATCAAGAAAAAGATTACTAAAAGTATCCTAAGTATTTTTTTAGTTTTTATATCCCTTTTTATAAAAGTACTTGGGCTAGAATATAATAAATCATTTAACCGTAAGCAAAAGAAACACTGAATATGTCTTAACAAGAACGCCTGACTTGGGAAAAAAGGTCAATGTTTAAAACCAGAGGACATGAATCTTAGGTTCCTTGTACTTGGGACACCTAATGGAGAATGGTTTTACAGAATAAGAAAACAATAACCAAAAAAAATATTGCCAAATCCCTCTGTGTAACTTACCACAGAAAAGGTTCCCATGCATGAAGTGTATCTCATCACTCATTACTTTAAAAGAACTGTTAGCTTTTCTGCTACTACTGAAACTAAGAAAAGAGTAAGTAACAGGAAAAAATATCATATTTACCAGTGTTGTTATTACAGCTTAGTATTTGTATTATCATATCACCTAGAAGCCCAGGCTATAGTACAAAAATCATTGTGATCAAGATCTGAACTTTGGAAAAAGATTCAGGTTTGTTTTCCCGAAAAGGCCATAAGCTGCCCATCTGAAATACATCATCCATCCTGTATTGTACATTATTTCTGAACTCTTAACTTTCATTGGCTTGAGCAGAATACTGGATCATATTTCTTTTAAAAAAGGTACAAGGCATTAATTTCTCTCCAATAAAAAGCAGATCAGTTTGCAATTTTGCATTTTAAAGTTGTGAGTTCTAAAATTCTCACAATATGTAAGTGTGTTATCACAGATTGTTACTCAGTCTAGCGCCTACATGTTAGAAGTGCTCTTATTGGTAAGATACCAGCAGAAATGATCATTTCTTCACAATAACAAATACAGCCATTGTCATAGCGATTCAGACCAATTCATCCAGTCCAATATCCTCTTTCTGACAGTGACCAGCATCAGATGAAAGGGCAAGAAACCATGAAATTGGCAATTATGGAATAACCTTTCAATAAGTAAAGTTGCTGCTTTAAATCTGAATTTAGAAGTTAGTGTATGCCCTGCAGCTTGAGTGTTCATAGAAATTGTGTTAAAACTTTAGACACATATGGTATCTTACAGCAGCAAGTTCTATACTGCTCAAACTGTACTATTATTTTATAAGATTAATTTTAAAGGTATTTCCTTGTGGTTTCACTTCTGCTGAACTTCTGCTCTTGAAATGCTAAGGTAATAAGAAGGCTTTGCAGCTTCAATTTAAGCAGCTACTGCATTCATCCACAAAGCAAACGCAAATCATGTTTCTGCACTCCTAGAAGGAGAAGCAAAGGGAAGCACATAACATAGAAGCTTAAAAACCAACACTTTACATCTAGCTACCTTCCTTTTTTACTTTATCACAATTATGGTTTAAGCTTTTATACATATATACACATATATATACCTGCATTCATATACACGTGAATATCTATTTCTGACAATCATCCAATACCACAAACAGACATAAACACACACAGACATAACCATTAAAACTTCTCTATTGCTGAGTATATTTTTAAACGCTAAGAAGCAGTTTTATTAGCCTTCAAACACAACGGCAAAGGAATAAAGGAAAGATATAAAAATTAAATGTATATTGCCCAAATAGCCTAGGTCATTCAGCCATATATTTAGCCATTAAAACTAACTGAAGAAATGTGTACCCTACTACGTGGAAAATACCTGCTCCATTGTTTGGAACATTATTAACAGAGGATCAAATGACTGCAGAGCAAAACAGATACAAAACCTTAAAGATAGGTGAAGTCGTATGTGCAGAGCAAGTGGCTAAAAATGTGTTTTAGGAAAACCAATATAAATACTATGGATACAACTCCTATAGTGCTCATAAAACAGAACAATGTGCAGTAAATACTGTATCTTATAGGAAAAAAAAGTAGTCAAAACAGCTACTGATACCTAATAATTTAGTAAGAGATCTCTACTAAATTATTACATAAATTTGTAATTTTAGCACCAAGAGTTCAACTGTTCTTACCAGACACTTCCAAACAAAAATAAAAGTTTCTGGGAGCCTGACCAAACACTGGATGAAATTCCAGGAAAGACTCTGGTTGACTTGAGTGACTTTTGGATGGAGCCCAGAAATTGTTAGATGTTTGCTTTGAAGAGACTGCAAAACTTGATACTCGTGGTTAGTCCTATGAAGCATCAGTATTGAAGAAACCAGTCCTCCTTAATGACAAATCACACTTCCAAATTGCTTTCACAGTGGTGATACCCTGGAGATATGCAAGACCCTGAGCTGTCCTTCAGTTTTTTGCCACCAAAACTATTGCCAGTAAGTACTGTTTTGCTTCTACCTGCAGCATACTCTAAATGAAGGTAAATAAGGCATTCATGCAAGAAATTAACACATGACATAAAATGATACTGAGCTTCAGGGCGAAAGCTAGCAGTGTGTCAGAGGGAAAATCATAGGCTGTTCAGTGTGTGTGCAGTTCCAGGCAGGGTGGTAGTAAGACAGCTCAACCCCCTAATAGACAGATGGATAGAACAAGCACACAAAGCAAAACTAACAGTTGTCATTTGTGCCATGGTCTGAAAAACCAGGAAGGTAATGGTTTTTTAAACTTTCCTTGATTTTTGTAATATTCTGGTGTTCTTCCATATCATATATTTTGCTAAATTGTTTGCAAAACTCACATTCCAGCTACTTAACAAAACTAGCTCAATATATACTTATATACTTTGCAATCTATGTAGTTTTAGAAGCAATGAAATACCATTCCTACCTTCAGTACCATTCTGTGTGAGTTGTATTTTTTTTGGGGGGGAGAACCAATGTAAATCAAAAAGTCTATGGGAGTCTCTCTCACAAGTGAGGCACAAGAAACTAGCTAAAGAGTTAAAGTCATGTAAAATACTGTGCCCAGCGTCCTGAAGGTGTAGCAAACATCACAAGCCAAGTGAACCTTCTCAGTTTCAGTCTTCACCAGATGCCAAAATATCCTCTAATATAACTTTACATTTTGGTTAACTGTAAATTTATATATTCCACTTGACATAGATTAGCTGGGGCTCCATCACCAGAGTGCTTGAGGTATTTCCTACTTTATTTGATTTCCTATTTTCAGATTCAATTCTGGTGTGTCACCAGCACTGGTACTTCCTAGGATGACAACTTCTTTCATGGCAACTAAAGTGATTTCAAACAGTGCCTGTGCTAGCAGCACCACAGCCCGGTCAGCCATGGGTACCCATAATACCCATACACGGCTATGTTATTATCCAAGGACCATAACAGATGCAAGAATAATTTATTTGGATTTTTTAAACTGCCACCAAGATAAAACTAGTCCACAGTTAGACTACAGCACAGGAGTTACATGGAAGTCTGCTGAGTTTGGGTGTAGCAACATTCACACAAAAACCTGCGAAACAATTTGAGAATAAATTCAGAGCTTAACTAAAAAAAATGTCTTTATGAACAGATTCCACCTATAAACACAGTTGGGAAAAGTCATGCTGTAAGATCAGTGACATCTATAGATATGTTGTAGAGTACTTGCCAGTTCACAAAGGTTAAAATTTCAAGAGAAATGCCTAGGAATGGAAGAAAAAGAGCTGCAATGAACAGGACCAAATTTGCTGTTCTTGCCACAAGAGGAGGGAGCAAAGGCCAGGGTGAACAGAGGGTCACTTAGCGAAACCAAAAACACAGAGTAGGTGTTTGGGATGGTGCAACATTGTGAACAAGCCACCAGACAAAAAAAGAGGACACGAAGAACCTTGTGTTTGGTAATGGTGATATTCGAGGTCCTAAAGAAACAGAAAGTGCCTCTCCACAGGTGGCTTAAACTGCAGAGGTGCATGGGGACTGTGGGAAAGGGCAACACTGCATCCCCTGGCCAACTGAGCTCTCCAGTATGCTGTGTAAGGGAGCTTAGGAGCAGGAAAGTTTGAGGCCAGGCCAGAGCATCATTGCACAAAATGGTTTCACTGTATCAAAACTCTCCATGGAAAAGCTGGTCATATTTGCTGCAACCCCATACTGTGAAGCAAAAAATACAGATCTGCTGCCTGCTGTCTTCTAAGGAAACCTCTCCGTAGGCTGTTGACACTATATTTGGACCTTGCTCTATCAATTTTCTTATGTTTTCAGCAGATTAAAGGGGCAAAGCAAAACAAGACAAAGGTTCTGGAAAGTAAAAGGAAGATGTGTGAGAGTTTCAAATGAAGAGAAAGCTGGAGGAGGATGGAAAGGGAGAAAGGGCAGAAGACAAACCTTTCATGGAATCTGATTCATCAGGCCACTTTCCAGTCAAGATTATAATAAATTCCTTTGTTTTAATATACAGAGCTGGGTAAGGAAATTACTTTATTTCAATCACAACTGTCTCAGGCTGAAACAACCACTGGCTAATAGCAGTCTAAAAAACACAGATATTCTCTCTGACTCATTTTATATATTTCTAGGGGAAGGTAGAAAATCATCCAGCTATTAGACGTCATTGCTGCCTCTTGGCCAGGCAGAAAGCAATGTGAAAATATCCTCCAGCTCTGCTTGTCCTCCAGGAGCACCAGCTTCTCTGGTCTGAGTGAGGAATTGCTCTGTGGGACCAATCTGCCAATTCTCCGGTTTCAATTGACAAGTTATGGCCTTTGCACTCTGCTGCCACACTCCTTTAGCATTTGTCTTCGGGGAATATTGTAATGAGTTTGTTAGTGAGATTTTCACAAAAAGAGCAGGGGAAATGCAGTATTCCTCAAGGAAGACAAAATCTTGTGTTTCGGGGTGTCTGTGATAATAAAGACCATGAAGAAAATGTTCCGTCCAGGAAACTTGACACTGTTTCCAGGAATACTGTCCATTCTGGGACATAAAAGTGGACTGGACTTGATACAGTAATTTCTATTCTCCCAACAAGGCAACTGTGAAAAAAATAATATAAATTTTCCTACAGGATATGAACAAACTTCTCACCATACAGATATTACTTCTTCCCTCTTGTATCATACTTTCATACTTTTTCCTTTATGTTAGCACTTCTTTTTTAAAGCAACACTATGAATATTTCAAGGCTGCTCAGTGCAGGAAAAATGCATGTGAGGTCAGTGCTGTGTCTAAACACAGTCAAACACACCACAGTGTCTGACTGAAGTAAATACAAATAAAAATAATTACATCTAAACTATTTTTGCTGTCACCCTGTGCTGAAGTTGAGGTTCTCACAGCATAAAACTTAAGGTGGATACCGAATCTTCCATCTGAATATTTTTTAAGATAAGAAGGTATTCATTGGAATCATTAGCCTTTGAAATTATCTTTAAAAGACACTATGCAATGTTAAGATCTTGTTGCTACAATTTTTTTGAGGCTTTCACATAGTCTTGTGGCTGAAAATGCTGTAACACACTAAATAGATTATGCAATTTTTGTTTTCACTAATGCTACTCAGTATTGGCTCTCAAAGCAACAAAGAGACTATTTCTTACAAAGCAGCATTTTGGTAGACCTCTAAGGGACTAGATAAGGCAAAAAAATAGTTTAAGTTGAAAATGAAGTTGACATAACTTATTGACTAAGAGTTTCTGCCTCACATCATTAGGTCACAGCAAATCACAAGTTTACAACATCAAAAATTCCTCCTTTAGACAGGCTGTTAGATGCAGCACTTAAATCCAACATGAACATACACAGCTGAACACACAGCCTATTTTTTGCTATCTATAACTCCCTACAGTCACCAATGTTTATCAATATAATTTTAATTTGAGATGATCCTGATAACATTACTCAAAAGTTTCAGCATACTTTGACTTCTTTTACATTATTTTGCTAATTGACCATAATAATGTTGCAGTTTGAATCAGTCATAAAAGTGTTACCTTCCTCCAGTTCACATTTCACCACACAAATCAGACATTTTACGGTTTAAATGCAGCAACTATTTAGCGTTTGTTGTTGTTTTTTTCCCTTCTCTCCCTTTGGCTTACTACCCAAGATGTGTGGGTTGGTTTTTTTTCCTCTTTCATCTCAATATATAAATGCAATAATAGAAGTAATTAATGTTTAGCTGTTTAACTTCCATTTTATGCAGAGTAGACATCTGATGATCAAATCCACCCAATGTCTGCAATTAGACCAAGTTGTGCAGCTGCGCTTCCTCTTGCTAGCTGGAATGCACTTCCCTTTTGCTCTGAAACACTCTGTGATGCACTTGATGTACAATGCTCCATGCACAGCTTTGAAATAAATGTGGGATATTATTCTATGTTCAAGGCCAAAACACAGAAAGGATGTATTAAGCATTTGGGTGGGAAAAGAAGAGAGAGAGAGGGAGGAAGGGAGGGAGGGAGAGGAAAATAAAATGAAAAAGCAATGACTGCAGATGCCCGGGCTATACGTAGCACTGGAAAATCATTGTCAGCCTTGCTGTCACTGTCACACTAAACTTCCCAGATGTTCATATCTGGAAATGTCACAAAATGTCATGGCATAAGTTGCTGTATTTTGTTTTCTGCAGAAAGGGTGAACAATAATAAAACAGCCTCAGGAGTGTATGGGTAGCCAACAGCAGCTTGTAAAGGTCTCAGTAAAACAGCATGTGTGCACGTTCAGGAAAAGAAGCAAACATCAGCTTCTTTTCTTTATTATTTTTCTTTTTTTTTTTTTAATTAATAACATAGCTCTTCAGCCGATAGAAATTTAACATTTGAATTCAACACAAAGAAAAGGTCATTTTGTCATCTTCTCTGGATCTCAAAGCTCCCTTTGTCGAAGAGCTAAAATGCTGATGTTAGATTAGTTATTGACAGAGCCAGTACAAATTTGTTCCATGATCATTTATCTTCTGGAATTCGATGTAGTGCCCTACAATTAAAACTAGAACCCTCTGTGAAATAAGGTCTTCATTAGTGACATCATTGTGGGAGAATACTTTGCATTTTAAAGCAAGATCTTTCAAAGCACAGATTTTATCTTCTCCACAAGGTTTGTGTTTTTGAGTGAAGTCCAGGTCATGTTCTATCTGTAACATCTTCTTTCTCTCAATTTACTTCATTTTGCTATTCAGAAAGCAATGTAGCAGCAAAATCAACTATCATAGAATCATAGAATGCATTGAGTTGGAAGGTACCAACAGGCATATATTCAACAAGACACCCTCTACTTAACCATTAAGACTAAGCATTATAAAATGATATCTGCAGTCTATACATCCAAATAAAAGGGGCTTTGGATAAAACGATTTTTGCTGCCTTACAAAAGAACACAAGAAAGGAAATCAATCATCTGTTTTTCTCTGCTTATAGAACTCAATGCAGACCCAGAAGTTACAGTTAAAATCCTTTCCTTACAATCTTGCTGTTGCATGTATTTAAGTTCACTGTAATATGTTAAAATTCTAATGCTGTGACCTACTTAAAAAGCCAGAACTGTCAAACGGCTAAAAGTGACCCATTCACTTTTGTATTGGTTTTGACTAAATCATTAAGTCCCTTTGCCATTTAGTGAATCATGTGCCTCCACTTAATCTACAGAGCCTGTGTGGGGCATATACACTCATGCTCTTTTATAACATGTGGCTACACAATTAGTACTGCAACTACAGAACTGAGATGGGACAAGGAACTGATCAAGAATAAATGCTGAGCCAGGATCATTTGTTTTCGAATGTATCTTTGCTCCAGGATAGTGATTTATTTCAGTGTCTATTTCATATATGCCAAATGACTCAGATGTCATCATTTAGTCTTTTGGTCCTTGGTACATTAGTCTAATGTAACATCATTGAGCAGCTGCATTCTCATTTATTTGAAGGACAGATGGTAGCTATGCTTTGGTCAATTGTAAATTTGTTCACTCAAAATTTCTTTTTCATCATGGTGTACTTCATTCTATAATAGTTGGGTCAACTCTTTTTCATTATTTTTTTTTCTTCCCAAGCTTTTATTAATGCGAATGAGCTAGATAATCAGCAATCAAGCTGAGAAACATTTTATCTTAATTCTTCTTAGTTATTTTATTATACACTACATTTAAAAAGACAGGTGAACTATTCTGTCTATTTAATAAAATCATATCACCAAGTGACAGACTCTGCATATCATTCTGGTCCTTTCTGTCTTCATCTGAGGGAGGAAGAATTTACCTGGAAGCAGTCATTCATCATTCTCTAATACTTGGAATAGGAGGCTTGGCCTCTCATGCTCAATAAATCTGCAAGGAATGACAGCCAAAACCCTTTAGGACAAACAATTGATACTGTAATCATGTACTATGAAGGGAAACAAACCTTCAGATCTCTCTCCTTAATTTCCTGTTGTTATTATCTCTGTCTCTCCACCTCTTCCTAAATATTGGACACAATAGCAAGCTATAACTCCACTTACTGTTCCGTTCATAACCACTCTGACTCTTGGTACCACCAGGCTTCTCAAATTCAGAGCGCAGCTACCTCTCCTGCAGTGTTGCCATGCTAACCCATCGCCCAAGTGGCCAATGGGAGGCTGATGTATTCTAGTTTATGATTGGCCAGTTGCAGCACATATACCACATATGCTCTGCTGAGAACAGGTGTGGAGCCTCCTGGATGGGAATGGATGCTTGTCTTGGAGGGGATGTGTCTGATGGCAGGATGGAGTAGACAGAATGACTGGGAATCACAGCAAGCTAGAAGTCTCCAGTAAAAGCAGAGGTTAAGACACTCCTAAGACAAACAGGTAACAGGCTAAAAGCCGCACCTCAGAGCTGATGATAAAAAAGATACTTTCATAAAGGTTCAGAAGAGGCAATACAGAATTTGTTGCCACTCAGAAAGCTGATCAAAGTTGCTGGAATGACAGCAGGACAGGACTCACTCAACAAATACTGTGGGTTGGGAAGGGTAGGAGAGATCTGCTGTCAAACACTTTAAGGCATCCTGATCAATAAAACTTGAGTTTTCTCTGTTTCAAGAGCTACTCACCTTTAGTAGTTTTGGGTTGCTCATTTGAAGAAATAAATGGGGTCAGATCTCCATGAAAGCTCTGGCCAACTCTGCTCTCCCACAGTATGTACATCAGAATCAACTGAGACTAAGTTGTCAGACAATACAGGTAAAGTCTGTATCACTTTCCTATCATTAGTTATGAGCTTATTCCTCTACTTGAGCTCAGCTCCTTTCTCATTTTACAACTTTCACAAACACACTTGTGGAAAATTTGGTAGCACCTATATATCCACTGACAAATCTACATAAGGGAGAGGCATAATTCTACTCTTCTCTTTTCACATAGCACCTCTCCGTAGTATTTGCATCTGCCTATTTTATACAGACTATTTTAATGATCTAAAGAGCTAAGTTTTCAGGAAGGGGATTAGCTTACATGTTCTACATGTAAACACTATACAATGAGACTCCATGAAAACTTGTATACTTCCCACTTATAAGAACTTCCAGCAACAGTAGCTAATGTCAAGAGGAAAGAGATAGAGCTTTACAAGAGTACTTCATACTCCTGGAAGGTAAAACAAACTAGTGAAAGAAAATGATAAAATAATGCAAGTAGAAACACTGCTAAGAAAAAGTTTTGTGTCAATCTACCCCATGTGGCAACAAGCATTGACACTAGTATGAGACTTCTAAGTCAGCCTCTCATTTTCTGTCAGATTCTATTATGCTATTTAATCCTTATCCTGTATAATCATTAAGCTGTTATTTCTATTTTGTGTTTTAATGGATGCATAGACAATAGCTTATTTCATTAAATGAATAATGGAAGTCCAGTGCCTGGAGTCTCCTCAACACTTCAAGGTATTTCAAAAACTACATCTTTTTTCTCCTTTCTTGTCAATATCTTATTTGGGAAAGGGAATGACTTTGAGGCTTTCAGCATACTGGAATATAATTGTCTCCATTTATTAATATCAGTGCTATTGAAGCTATACCTGTCTATGTTTATTAAAGTGAAAAAGCCCACAGATACAAAATTTCTAGTCCAATAATTCTTATCTCTCTAATTTATTTTCTAGATTTGTTTTTTGGTATCCAGTATTTACTCCTCTGCATTCCAGATTCTCTGCTTGAGTTCTTACCTGTTCCCTTAATCTTTCTAACAAATGAAAATCTTGTACCAATACCCAAGGCAAAGTTTTCTGATAAAGTCAGTCTAACAAGTCATTTAAGATGAAGGTGGGAAAGCTTCATTCCAGAACACCGAAGTGTGCAAATCTAGTTAGGGTGCTACATAGTATCTTTATAAAACACTTTCTAAAAAGGGGCATTTTTTAAAGCTAGCTTTTGACATTCACAATGTGATGAGAGCATGCTAGAATTTTACTTCTAATTTCATAGATTGAAAAATTCAGTCTTTGATTTAAAATAGCATTTGGGGATAGGGGAATTAATCTATCTATAGCAATGCAAAAGCAGACAAAACTGAAACAGTATTATAGAATTATTTCAATTATAGAATTATTTCATTTTATTTCAAACCAAGAACAGATTAATTTTGTGAAAAAGAGTAAAAATTTTGACTTTTTATCCTGATTTGGGACAGTATTATTTTTAATGTTTTTTATTCTATAGAAAGCCACATAATTGTTTCTCACTCAGATATTTCTGTAACTACAGAATCTTTTAGGGGCTCCTAGCCCCATTTCCTGAATCCCTTTGCATAGTACACATTTGGAAGAGTAGGTCATGATCAACCCTCAAAATTACACATGGCTGTCCCTTATCAAACTCCTCTGTTCTGAGAGGACAGTAAAGGCAAGATGGTCTCCTTTAGTTTCATGTTTTATTGTTTCCAATACTTATTAATATATATTTCTTTCCCATCATGACTACATATACTTACTGTCTACTGTAGCACACTGTGGCATACACTTGCCAAGTGAAAGAAACAAACAAATCAAAACAAAAACAAATGCAAAAGAATATGAACATCAACTTCAAGGAAGTTTACAGAAAATTCTCAAAATAACCCTAGCAAAAAAGTGAGTTTAATTACAAGGCTTGAATGTGGTTAGAGAGCAGAGTAGTATGTACATATGTCAGCAAAGGCTTTAAAGAAGTTTACTATGAATGTGATGACAAATTATATATACTGTTTGAGTTCTTGTCTCTGTGTTCATTCCTAAGAAAACATTCCTGGTAACATGACAGTCCAACGTGAACTACTAGCACTATCATTTTAGACGTATCAGTTACTTCCATTTCAATGAACTTCTAGGTATCATGCTGGCATTTCAATATCCTTTTGTGTTTGTGCATGCATGTAGGGTAGGTAGAATTATACAACAGGAACCAATCAACTGTAATGCAGTCTGCAGTCAGGAAATCCCCACAGAAAAAAAGAAAACAAAACCGTTACGGATCTCTGAAAGACACTTCTTTCTTTTGGTCACAGCTTACTTGCAAGAGGTTATAGACTGAGGATAGTCTGCACTATTTCCCCCTTTTTGAAAGGGCTAAGCTGAATGTATTCTTGAAAGCCTGTACAACTTTGTATTAAAAACACACTTTCAAAAAAGATACCTAAATGAAAGGGGTTCCTTTCTGGCAAGGAGGACTATGGCTATGCTGTGGGATTCTGTGACCTAAAAATTTTTCAATAAAATGAGAGCATAATTCTAGAGTCTGTTTTTCTTTTTTCCTTCATTAATTGTAAGGCTATTTATTTTTCTATACAGACTGTTTAGAGCCACCAAACCAGATGTCAACTGTAGAAAGAAGTCTGCAAAACAGAAATTCAAACATTATGCAACTGATTAGTAAAAGTTCACTGGCGTCTATGACCCAGAAATCTTGGGAAGATAAGAGGGTGCAAAGATAAACAAGGTCAGGCGCCCTGCCGTAAAAAGTGAAACAATGTATTGTTATGGTGACAGACTTCTTGGAAGGTGTTTCTTAGTTTGCTATTTATGTACTAATGAGGTAATGTATTTATGAACTAATGAGGTAATGTATTGTAACCAATTAGATGTAGCCGTATAAGTAAAATATGTTTAAATAACCAATCTGTTTAAAACACGCAGTCGATATAAGCATATATAAGAGAATGATTGTGTACAATAAGACGACACTTGCTTGCATCAAGCTTTGTCCCGTCTCTTCAATCGTGGCAGTCAACCTCCCAAATGGATGTATATTCACCTGTACTCTTGGGGTCACTGCAATACATCATATGCTTATCTCAGTTATTCAGCAGAACCCACATGCTTCAGCCTTGACCTTTTTCTAGACTAGAAGTGGTGAGTGTCTGGATCCAACACCAGTGTGGGCAGCACACGCTGCAAGGCTTGATTACCTTAGGAGTGAGATTCACCTATGCATTCCAGATGACAAGCCCCTCTAGGTAGTCCTGACACCAATCTTTTTCTCTTCAATGCACAGCAGAAGAACAGTTACTTTCCCAAACAAATTTTTTAATAAAACTTATTCAGTTTCTCTCCCATCTAAATAAGATTTCTTATTTAGTGATCATTAGGAAACTACTGAGCATTCAGGCATGTGATTTTCATGATCTAAAGCATGAAGTGAATATGGGACTGCTAGTTTTCTGCACTTGAGTCACTATCTTCAGTTGTGACTTAAAACAGTGCTACCTACATTTTTCTCCTTTAAAATGATAATTAAGGAGATACTATAGTTCACTTTATCCCCTTAGTTGGATGCAGCAAGATACTTGTAGCAGAAGCAGTATATTTACTCTTTTGTTTGCAGCATTTCTGTTTCAGAAAGATGCCTAAATATCAGTGTTCATATACATAATAAAGGCATAAAGTGGTGGAAGCAATTATGTAGGTCACTGGGAATATACAAGAAACATGATGAAATTCAACAAGGGCAAGTGTAGGGTGTTGCACCTGGGGAGGAATAACCCCATGTACCAGTACAGGTTAGGGGCTTACCTGCTGGAAAGTAGCTCTGTGGAAAGAGACCTGGTGGACAACAGGATGACCATCAGCTAGCAATGTGTCCTTGTGGCCAAGAAGGCCCATGGCATCCTGGGGTGCATCAAGAAGGGTGTGGCCGGCAGGTCGAGGGAGGTTCTCCTTCCCCTCTACTCTGCCCTGGTGCGGCTGCATCTGGAGTACTGTGTCCAGTTCTGGACTCCTCGGTTCAAGAGAGACAGGGAGCTGCTGGAAAGGGTGCAGAGAAGGGCTACTAAGATGATTAGGGGACTGGAACATCTCCCTTATGAGGAAAGGCTGAAGAACTTGGATCTATTTTGTCTGGAGAAGAGAAGACTGAGGGGGGATCTCATCCATACTTACAAATACTTAAAGGGTGGATGTCAGGAAGATGGGGCCAGTCTTTTTTCT
>VZZY01000088.1:26007-71456 GCA_013400335.1 Eurystomus gularis
TTTACAAAAAAACATTTCAGGATTTTTTTTTCCCCCCTTTTTTTTTTTTTTTTTTTCAACAGGCCATTCATCTAAGTAAGACTACTTGAACAGAGGCTGTGGAAGCAGTAAAATTAGTCTGAAGAATCCATCAACTTAACTGGAGCAGACGGTCTCTTCCTAATGAATCAAACAGAAGAAAATCTTAGGAGATCCACATTTTCTTAACTTCAAATACTGTAACACTGCATTTGTTTGAGCTATGTTTGAGGCAAGGGTAAGGATATTCTTTGCAACTCCCTGATCGGGATCAACTAGCCATAGGATGTGTTGCAAGCTGATGAGTTCCTGCCACGTGCCTCTTCACATTTCTCCAGCGCTGTTCTTAGAGAGAGTGAAATAACATCTGGCTCTGCTGGTCCCATATCCACATAGCAAAATGTGTTCAATTTCTTGTTTCTTTGCCCTGGCAGATTGACTCAAGCAGAGAAGAGAACATGACCTTTCCATTTCATTCTTCCGCACTGCCATGTAGTAGGCAAAGTGTCCTATCCATCAGAGCATTTAAGTGTGTACTTAAAGTTATATACATGCTTTGCTGAGTCCTAAGCTGTATAATTATGGAAAGAATCAACAATTGCTTAGAGTATGGCTATGTTTTCGATAAATGTCAAAGGCATTTCCAACCCTGGATGAGTGCTTTTTAATGTGTCAAATAAAACTAAAATAAATACACACTTCTAGAATCTACTAAAAATCAAATACATTTGTCTTCAACTAGAGCAGTTACTCCCATAAAATCAACATTCCAGTCCTTCCACTTGTCCTCAGAAAGTGAAATTTTTCATCTGCGTAAACTTACAAAAAATTAGCAGAATAGGAATAGTTCTTATGCAAATCATACCTTATATTGTATCTTCTTTCCTCACATCCTTAGTCTATGCAGGTAACAAAATACATCATTAAATGGGCCCCAAGTGCCCTGCAAGACAAGGGAGGACTTGTGCTTCACAAAATGATTAGTAGTCTTTTTCATCTATTACCTATTGTTACAAGGGAAAAAAAAAAATCTCAACTCTCCTCCCCTCCAAAAACAAAGCCAAAAAAACCAAACCAAAAGAAATATGAAACACTTGAATCAATAAAGAGATTTTATTTCCATCTCAAAGAAAAAAAAAACCAGTAAGATTTGGCTCTTTTGAGCCCTTAAATGCACTCTACACATTGTCACTATGGTCAATTTTGCACAGCAGTTTTGTTGATCTAGTGGTAATTTATGCTTTTAGATGTAAAATATCTTCTATTTCCATATCTTCATTTTTCCACCCAAGGATGCTGCATTACATGGAACATGCAAAGAGCCCTGTTGCTCTCAACAGCTGTTCAGAACTCAGAGAAATGAAGCTGTCAGTTACACTCATCCATTGATGTTAAGATGTCATATGGTGGCTATCCATTTCTTGCCTTTTAGGAGACAGTAGCACTTAGCAACATAGTCCTCATTAGATTTGTAATCAGACTATTTTCTAGCATGAGCACTGTATTTTTCTACAGTTCAAAAAGTTATCCCAGTAAACAAATACTTCCAAATTTTTTTAATTCTATCTGACTTCCAGAGCATGTTAAATTAATCAATACATTTAAGAAGTAATGTAAAATGTAATGTAAATGTAAAAGTGCTGAAAGTCCTATAGGCAAAGATCATTATACAGAGAAAAACTATCTTATATAAATTACAGGTATTTTTCTTATACCTAATAGAAATAGTCTTCAGGCAAAAATAATGTCATGTTATTCCATCGAGTATTTAAGCAAAGGTAAGGATCATTAGGTGACAACTAAAAATAATTTTTTCTTAAAATGGTATTTCATTATGCCTAGTCACAGTAATATATTACACCTGTAACTCTACTTTCAAAGGAACTTCTTGAAAAGAAAAAATGTGCAATTAATAAAGGTCATTCATGTCTCCTTCATAAAGATAAATTTAGAGAACCAAGGAAAGTCTTATCTTCCCTTATATGTACAACCACAGCTGGAATGCATGACAACTACAGAGAAATACATAGAATAAACTGTCACTAGTTTATTCAACAGAGCAACAGTACATGATTGTAAAAGTACCAGAAACCAGGAGCTCAAGAAATCTTAGCAGGTGGTGGTAAAGTGAAATAGATTCACTCTGCCATGAAAGCTCATTGGTGAAAAAAGTCTCAGGAGGTTCCCAGTAAAAATTTCAACTCTTGTTGCAACAGATAGTCAAACGCCATGGTGCAAATCAACTGAGACTAAGCAATAATCAAGAGGTATTTCCCTCCGATGAGAGCATGGAAGAAATCATCTGCAGTCAAAGTAGGCTCTGTAACTGAGCAGAATTTCAAGTACACCAAAAAGCGAGGCAACGAAACACCAGCAGCAGGGTTACTTGGAAGGCCAGACTGCCCCTGAAGCACACTGAACAACACAAGGCAGGTACCTCAAACCATCAAGGAAGCCATAAGGTAACCAGAAGTCAAGCTCTTGTACCAGCCCAAAATATATCAGGCTTTTAACTACCAAGGGAATCAGCTGCAGCCTGGTGCTGGTTTTTGGAAACTGATGGGAACCAGGAAACCAGCTGGAAAACTGGACACAATATTTACACACACTGTGAAGAACTGGGTGTCTCAGTTTTACTCGTTTCTGGTCATTTTGTGGCTCATTAGCCACTAGTACCTCAATTACAGTAAAAGATAAACTCCAAAGGAAACATTTCCTTTGACCCTTAAGTACTAGCTTGGGAGGTGCCTATCATCTACCAAGAACAGGTGAATGACAGTTTTGCCTTCATGCTTTGATATAACTGCCATTAGCTAAAGTGACTCAGATGAAAAAAAGGGAACAAAGGTAATAATAGTCATCCAACAATCTAAATGCAGATGTACCAGCTTGGAAATTAAAAGCTGTTGCTTACCATGTCATCAACAATGACAAAGCTATTTGCACCGCAGAAAGGAAGGCAGTGGGTAAACAGAGGAAGTTAATGAGAGGCAGTCAATCTCAACTTACCTCAGCGCTCTTCTCAGTTATAGGTTTTGGTCTTTTGATCTTAGTTTAGAAAGTGCTTGTTTGCGCTCCTTAATGTAACAATGCATGGAGCAAATAACCTGTGGATCATCCACAGCAAACAATCACTGCAGGGTTGCACACTAGCTGAGGGCAGGGACTTCATACGGCTAAGGAGAATGGTTAAAACCTGTCTGTAATGGATTCAATGCTGAAAGAATAACCTGCGTAATCAATTTGAGATAATTAGCAGTAGCAGTATCAGAAGCAGAGAAGTTCAGTGAAGACTTTTCCTTTTGCCAGAGGATGCTCCAGAATCACTTAGGTATGGCATGCGGTACACTAATGGACTGATTATGACTTGTGGTTTGATTTTTTTTAGTGCATAATTGTAATATATTTTTCCTTTTGATCACAAAATACTACGAAATTAGAAATGCAAACAGAAGGCTTTCTCTAAATCACTACCTTTAAGATAATGTGAAACAAGTTATTACACTTCTGCAGAGCACTCCCCAGGATCATCCATTTGCCAGGACTGCCAAAACATATAAACATAGAGAGTTTTTATATGCTAGAATATGCCATAGTTACTTATTTCCCATTAAAACCAGTATCCATTGCCTCAACCACCAGTTTTTGGATTAATTTCAGAAAGAGCACTCAAATTGTCAGAATACAGATCTGAAGAGATTCTAGTGGTTTCATACATCTCAAAAACCCACTTTTGTTCATTATGAAAGAAGAACATTATTTCCAGGAAGGTTTGGAGACTGTTTTCTGGAAGGCACATCAAATTGCTAACTAATTGCAGTCACACTATTTGCCATATCATCAATGGGGAGCATTTTATGGCTGGATACAGCTAGATTAAAATCAATTTAAAAGATGAGTTTGTTTTATCATGTATTTTTATTTAGTCTGACAGCTGCTTTCTGAATGGCACAGAAGAGTTCCTATGAACGAGTTACATCCCCTCTGAATAAACCAATTGTTCTATTCTTTTAGCTCTTTTATAGGTGATGCATTTCATAAAAGAGGTAGTTCAAAGAGAGAGTTCAGATTCTGTCTGTTGTCATGCCTGAGGTCCTCTCTCAAAACTGAGCAATCTGTACTGTCTGTACTGCAACAGAGAATATTCAGAGCAAAATAATAAGGAAATATTGGAAGAGATTAGATAGGTATGAGTATGAAGATATCACTGGAAAGCTGAAAAAAGGTTAAAAAAAAGAAAGCAATAAAGAACTGTAAGGAAGAGTGGGAAATACTGGAGGATGGCTGACACTGCCTTCTCCCTTTTTCATCTAACATTCTCCTTTTGCTTGCTTTCCTGTGATTGCTGTACCTTTTAAGCCCTTTGGGATAAATGATAGCCACTTACACAGCTTCTCTGTGTGTCCTGTAAAGTAAATAAACATTTAATCCACTTCAAATTTGTCACAAAGCATTAACACTGCTTTTATGATTAGAGTTGCACTGCAAAACTCTTTTAGTATCTGAGATGATGAAGCAGAGCAGCAATGACACTGCTTCCACTCACCAAACAAGAAATACTTCAGCATTGCATGAAGCTTCATCCCAACCCATGTCATGCTTACACTGGATTGCTTTGCTATGCAGAATTCTTGGTGGTTTGTTCCCAAATTTTTCTGTTAAACTCTCAATTGTGTTTGATCATGCTATTGACATCAACATTACAACATTGGACAGACAGGGAAGATAACTGCAAAGTATTTGTACAGTAGATAACAAATGAGGGAAGTTGTAGAATTCCTTAAGCTTGCACAGAGATCTTATATATGAACTGCTTTTAAATACAAATTAAGTTGACAAGATTGTTTCTTTGGTTGTCAATTAAATTTTTGGTTGTGGTGGTTCCTTACTGAAATCCTCTGTAGAATGTGCCAGTCTCTTTGACAAGCAATCCAGAATTTAAAATGTAGAAATCTGGTAAAAGATGGTTTTCTATGTTTTGCTCAATTATTGTTTTAGAGGTTTTTGATTGGCTTGCTTTGGGGTTTTTTTGTTCGAAGGGCAGAGAGGGATGATAGTGCAGCTCTCACTTTTTTTTAATTAAAGGTGAGCACATTCTTCCAGTTTATTTCTGGCAATATAAAAATTATATTCTGCATGGGAAAAGGCTAAGAAATAAGTCCAGTATGAAAGAAGTGGGAAAGCTTCCTTTTATTAATGCTAGAAGGGCAACCTTCCAGTAGAGGTGGAATACCAAACACAATACTCCACTCAGAGGGCTGGAACACCTCTCCCATGAGGACAGGCTGAGAGAGTTGGGGTTTTTCAGCCTGGAGAAGAGAAAGCTCCAGGAGACCTCATTGCGGCCTTCCAGTACCTGAAGGGGCCCACAAGAAAGCTGGGGAGGGACTTTTTACAAGTGCTTGTAGTGACAGAACGAGGGGTAATGGGTTCAAACTGGAAGAGGGTAGATTTAGATTAGATGTAAGGAAGAAATTCTTCACTATGAGGGTGGTGAGACACTGGAACAGGTTGCCCAGGGTAGTTGTGGATGCTTCACCACTGGATGTGTTCAAGGCCAGATTGGATGGAGTCTTGCACAATCTGCTCTAGTCGGAGGTGTCCCTGCCCATGGCAGGGGGTTTGGAACTAGATGATCTTCAAGGTCCCTTCAAACCCCAACTATTATACGATTCTTTGATTCTATGATTCTGTGATTCTATGATTCTATGAAACTTCTCAAAACATAAAGAAATAAAGATTCACTGTATACATAACTAAAGAATGTGGTATACAATTACTGCAAAAAAAGATACAGAATGTGGAAAATTAAGTCAGAAAAACTTCGGTGCTGCTATTACCATACTGTAATGGTACTTTGCTTGTTTATTTATGAAAGCAACTGTGAAAATGCACTATCCACTTATTTGCATATTGTTTTATGAGTCTTGAGTAAAAGAACACCTTAACCTTGCTTATTCAGTGAACAAATATAAAAGCCTGGATTTCTTAGGGTCTAGCAATTTTTACAGTTAGAATACATTAGGAAGGATACTGTGGCTTTCGTACTCATACATCTATCTCTCTTTCAGAAAATATATACAAGTCTGCATCATGCTGCTTAATTTCTTACTCAATATAGAGTTCATGTTTAGAAAGCACCTTTAGTACCTCTACCCTTATTTGATAAATTGTATTCTTCGCTTTATTAATTAAAAATATTCTGGAGGCCATCACATGTGCAAAACTTCTGTTGGGTGCAGAATCATTTCATAAAGCTCCCTATCTTTACATGCTTTGCTGATTAACACTCTAAACTGAAAAGTTAAAAGAGCTACAGACAAAGTCTCTTTTAGAATCTTAATAAAGTGTCACTAGTAAGTGAGATATGCCATTGTGATTGTACTGGTTTTGTCTCTCCTTTTTATTGGGTGGGGTTTCAGCCTGCAAAAGCTCCCTACATCTCTTCTGAATCTAAAGAACTGACTCAACAGCTAACTTACATTAAGTTTTCAGGTCTTCCTTTACCCCTTCCTTTCATTTCTCTCACTTTAGTAAGATGTTCTTACAGTAATACAAGAACATAATTCAAGTGATACAATAACTTAATTTGTTAAAGAATTATTTCAGAGCTTAACAATGTGTTTTTAAGGAAGAGTTCAAATGGGGATCACGACTAACCTCCAGCTAAGGAAGTCATTTTCAATTCCTGATTGAATGGTTTCTAGTATATTTTAACAAACATTCCTGCAATTTGGTTGCATGGGTCAGCTCATCTGAGGAGCTTCAGTGACAAACTATGAACTTGGAAGTAAGGATCAAGTGTACAATAATTCTGCCTAAGTTGGGCAGTGATGGCTTAGCTAAGACTAGCTATGCTCTAGTCTAGGATCTTCTACAATTAATTGAGATAAATACGCACCTCTGAAGTGTGCTTCGTTTCATTGTAAGGCTGTGAGATACCTGCCCTCACTTGATGTAGCTGTTTCTCTCCATTGGGTAAAAGGAGTGAGTGAGTCACCTTGGGTGAGATGATTCACTTTTAGCATTTAGTGTGTGAAAAGAATCTCAGTTTAGATGTCTGAAAAGGAGGCAAATATGAACCCAGCTGATAGGAATACTTTCCAGGAAAACCTGAATCTAAACCATGAGCTTCTTTCTCAATGTAGTTCTGAGCTATCAGGGGTGAGAGCTTGAAACAAAAAATACATTGATTACAGAAATTAATTTATATCTTGTAACTGTGCAGATCAAGTTGACCTTTTTAAACATCAAAGAACTACTGAACAAAAATCCCTAATGCCATTTGTTCTACTGGCACATCTAAATCTGTTCTGTATGAACTCCACATTGAACAATCCTTCCTAAGCCATAATTCAGACTGATAAATTCAGTGGTTTCTCTTGCCAGTTAGCTCTCTTGCCAGTTAGCTCTCTTCCATGAATTTGCCATTAATTTAGCACTACTCCAGAAGTGCTATGGCATGGTACAAATGTATTACTAAGTCTCCTAAAAGACAGTAATAAATAACATAACAGCAATTAATTGAAATCCAGGATCCAAACACTGAAAAAGGCAATGATTACTTCTGGCATGATCCCACAGTGTGCTGAAAATCTAACATTTGGTATAGACACTGATCTACTGAAAAACAGGCAAGGGCTAGAATATTTCTCTAGCAGATTTTAAACATCAGAGAAAATAAAAACAATGTGAAACAAACAGGGACACAGTATAATAGATACAAGAAGACAAGTCAAAATCACAAATGCTCATTTTCAAATAGTATTAATTCTCACTTCTTTTTGATTGCAGGAAACTGCATAATCTAAGAGGAAAAGCTTTTTAGATAAAAAGCTTTATGAAGGTGTAACCTCATGAATGTCATTATAGCCACAAAAATCTACATCTCTTGAGAACCAACCTATTAGTTTAAGGTCCACAATTTAGATTTTGTTCTTCCTGTAATCCTTTTGAACTTCCTTTCAAAAAATGTTCAGTAACCTGTACTGAAATGCTAGTAATTTAGCACTGTTGAAAGGCTTTCAGTCTTGCACCTGGTCAGGTGTCTCCCCTCCTTCCCTTTAGAAATCCACAAATTATGCAAAGTCACAATATTAGTACAAAGGAACACACATTCGGCTGAAGTTCTGGCACAATCTGGGGGTAAAGCTCAGCAACATTTTTAAGAAAAGAAATACTTCCAAAATCATAAAAGGTATAATTTTTACAGGAACTGACAGAAATTAGCTACTTAACAATGTAGGATGGTTTGAACTGCCTGCGCCATGTTCCATATTCATTAGTTTATTTGACACAAGGTGGCAGACTCATTCCAAAACCCAACTAAGAAAATGCCACAAGAAAAATCTCACCTCTACAACTCTGTACCATCACAACAGGTACAGCAAAAAGCCCAAGATGAAACAGATCTCTGAGAAAGAACTGTTCCTTATGATTAAGGAGGGCTGCTTGGGACAGAAGATGAACATGCAGACAGAGTAATGCTAAGGAAGGATAGCAGATGCTCATGTCGTATCTCTCCTGCAATAGGGACACACAGCCTGAAAAGCTATTCTTCTATGAGGGCTAAATTCAATAACAGCCAGAACATATGAATACAGAAAGTGTCTGCTCCAGAGTACTAAAGCAAGCTAAAAAATAAAATCATAATACACTCATTCACCTTAGTTGGAAAGTCTTTCAGGGAAAGAAATGCCAAAATAATATTTTCAAAGCCAGTTCTAATGTGAAACATATTCTGACAGATCTGATATGATACATCAAGGCAAAGCAGATATTGAATGTAGTTTCTTTGAAAAGTGATGAAAATCTACTGTAGTTTTTAGTACTGGTGGCGTGATCCTCAAAGGTATCACCACCAGCTACTGAGCAATTCTGCTCTTATTCCACTCCCTATTCCCAGCTCTCAGATACGCAATTTTTGCACTAGAGGAAAGAGATGAGGAGATGAGATGAGAGTTGAATCACCAATACTTGGTAGTCCAGCACTCTGACATAGGCTGAGACCGTGTCCTCAGCAGCAAAAGTCAGTGGGGATTTGGGCTGCTCTGCCTAAAGCTGTGCTTCCTGTGGTCCTCCTCAACAACTGACCTCTCCTTGTCACAGTCTGAAAAAGTACAGCCCTAGATTCATCCTCTCTTTAATTGCCTCCCCTTCCCAAAGTTCAGACTTTCATGGATCTCACACTTTATGGGCTGTAAGCAGACTCCCCCAGAACTATGCTCTCTGCTCTGGCTGTAGGATACTCCTTGCTCACTGGGATTATTTCTGTGACTGTCTGGCTGCTTTATACTAGTAGAGGAACCTAAAGAGACTAGTAGAGCAACCTAAAGAAACCTTAGTGTAACTGAGTCAGGCTTCTTGCTACTGGCCTTCAGCAGAAGTAGATTTACTCAGTCATTTGTCCCTTAGCTCCTCAAAGTAGCGCATTAGCCACCGTATATGTTGCCACAGAACTTTTTGTGACTTGTCATGGAAACTGGGACAGGCCACACTGCCATGGGCTTCAGCTGACAAGACATGAATGAGAGAACACAGCACCTAAATGGGAGGAAACTTCTATTTTACATAGCACAGCCTGATCAGATTTACTCTGAGAAGTCTCCTTGCATTTGATGCTTTCAAATGTCACAGTGGATCATTTGAGAGGATAATTCTAGCAGTTTCCTCTGTAGTCTTGACATGCCTTTCTGTTATGGCTTTTTCTATTCCTGCTCACAACCTTTGAGGATATGGGATACAGTACCTACCAAAGGTAAAACTGATAAAGTTAGGATGTTTTCCAAAAGCAACAACAATGAATGTTCTTACAGCCTTGGTAATTGCAGGGATCCATAATGTGGAAGATTTGAATTTAGATCTTGGGAAAGGGTATCTTGCCTCTACCTGAGATAATGTCTCTTAATCTTTGAAAAGAACAACACAAATAATATTCTGCTTTACAATGAAAATAAAGGTACAGCACAGCACTGCTCTTTAAAAAAAAACATCCATTGGCAGTACTGCAAATAGTATGAATAGAGTTGGTTAATAATTTATTGAGCTCTCAGAAAGAAGTCTGAAAACCTCCTGCTAATAACCTTCTGATCTCAAGTTTTGGTAAGAGAGATGTTGTACCAACTACCCTGCTGCTTGCCACCTTAATTCAAAGAGTTTTAGTACCTGTGCTCACTTGGGCGAAACTCTAGTTTCAATCTGAAACTTGCAACAAATCAATACAATCTGCATGACAATACATGGTCTGATTCAAGTGACAGGATACTTTTTAATGATCCCCCACTGTGCATCACTTTGATGTTTTACTGTTGAAATTTTATTTCAGTACCAGTAATTTCACCTGGACAAAAAGACTGCTTTTGTTTCTGCCAGTGTCAGCTGCTTTATCTCAGCATTGCCCAAGTTATGCAACACTTCCAGTCAGCTTCAGAGACAGAGGCAAGGATTTCTGTTAAATTATGCCATTAATTTCACAAAGCATGCATTAAAAACCAAACAACGCACACACAAAAACCCCACAAAAAATCCCACCCAACACAGTCCACAGGAAATACATAGATGAAAATGTTTCTACCATGTTTCTACCATTTCTACCTACATAATTCTCTCTCTCCTTTGGAGCTAATAGAGAAAAGGAAAGCCTACTGACCAAGAAGCATCCACTTCTACATTTTTCAGTAAAGTAGCAATCCTTTTCCAGACAATTCTATTGTATGATACTAATTTCTGATATTATTCTTTGAAGCCTTATCAGAACCACTCCCTGACTACCTAATAGCTCTAATCCATCCTCACAGAAGAGGATAGAGGGGTGAGATAAATAAAACAATATAGTAAGTTGCCTACATTTCCTCATTTTTTTAAAATATTATGTATTTGCTCAAGATACTATAAAACATCATCTTCTTCCAATTTAAGAGAATAACATATTCAACATGGTGGCTGAAAATCTCTAATAAATAAGTCATCAAGGTTTTGTCTGCACTTTAATTTATACATCTCAAAACTAAATTTATATATTTCTTTCTCTCAGAGATTGAGAAACAGCCATACAAGGCAGCAAATGATATGGTCAAAGTTGAGGCCCATGGTACAGCCTGGCCTAGATTGCAATTTCCTTGAATATCAGTTCCAGTCTACAGTAGAGATGTTAAGGATATTAATGAAAGATAAGTGAGAAAAAGTTTACGACTTAAAGAGGCAAAAGCAATAGTTCCTGTGCACCCTTGACAATCGCATGATACAGCCCTGCAATCTTTCTCCTTACAAATAATGTATCTATAACACCATTGAGAATTATAACATGCACAGAAAAAGATAACAGTAATAAGAATACAGAGAAGAAATTGAAAATACTTATGAGACAGGCAAGAAAACTAGAAGGATATTTTATGTATGTTAACTTGGGATATTCAGAAATCCAGATACAACTATCAGTGGTGTAACCTGTATAAACAAATCCTTCTGCATAAGACATCATTAGATGTAATGTGACTGGAATTAGGACTAAATGCCTCCATTTATACTAGTACGTAGTGAAGACTAATAGGAGCAGATTCACTGAGCAAAATAGTTAATGCTAAGGACCTCACGTCCACACATTTGAGAAGTGCTTTCAACTAGCCCAGATCCTGTCCCAAGGCCTGTGTTTGCTTTCATAACAAGAGTAAATGAGGTTTGCTCCTGGCAGTCCTGGTTTAGTGTGATCCAAATGGGATCCAGCTGAAATCCTCATTCTGAACCATAGCCCTGAAGCTGGGAAAGAACAGGAGATTCGCTTCAAAAGCACACTCCTGGTGCAAACTTAAACATTACTACAAATGCATACAACATGTCTTGCAGAGAAACATGAGTACAGAGGCTAAGTACACACTGACTGGTTCTGACAGATGATGCTTATTAAGAAATAAGAACATTAAATTAGGCAAAGGAAAAGGTAAGATATCAGGATATAATAGAGCCTAGAAGGAAAACCCATTAGGCTACAGTGTACCTGAAGGTAGATGTTTTCCATTCCTTGTCTGAGAACTCCTTGATACTGCAGCATTTTACATAATATGGCCCAATAAAAAAGAAAAAAAAGCAATGTTGGATAAAGAAAAGGGTACTGGGTACTGGGACTGGTAAACCATTGTCTTAAAGGAAATTCTTGATTCACCTCCAACATTCATAACTCACTTGGTGATTGATTGTGAAAGAATAACTATGTGGTTAGAGGGTTAAACTAGAGTGGCTGACTTGTTAGCAAATAACACCTTTCATGTCATGAATATCTATAAGAAATCTTTTCTAAATCAAAGAATGGAACCTCTACAGTGTCCTGTGGGAAAACAGTCTGTTATCCTGATTTTTTTCAATGACCATGCTTATTTTGGTGCTATTTTCCAGCTGGCTGATCAGAAAGATATATAGATCAGGAAAGCACTCATCTCTCTGAATTTCTCCTTTTCTGCCTTTCATGAGCAAATCATTTTTCCATTTTAGTTTCCACAAGGGTGCTAATGGAAACCCATTTGGGGCTAAACAAATGATTAAGGCTAATGGATTGCTAATGCCTATTACGAGCAAAATTTTATAAAAGTCAAATTCTCAAATTCACAAATCCACAAAAAGGTGGAAGTAGATGTGGGGAGAACATTACCAGTAGAGACTGATTTCTGTGCATGAATCTAAGTGAAGTTACTGCACTTTTATATGGGAAAGAAAACAAAGAGGCACTGACAGCTATGAAAACAGTTAAACAGGGCATGGCAAAAATGCAGCTTTGTTACACATTTATAATGGTGTACTGTTGTGGAGTGGCTTCCATTTCTAAATCTCCACCTACTTTCAGTATAATGCTGGCCAAAATATTAGTTATACCTTGTTGTAAGCATTAGAAAACTGCGAGAAGATCTCAGGTGTCTGCACGGAGCTACAGAGTTATTCTGCCAATTTGTTTTGGAAGCCAGAATGTATGGTTTCTGTTTGCTTCACTTCAGTAAGATGAGGGCTAAAGAATCTGAAGAGATTCAAGTACAGTGTTTTGCAGAGAAAATATGTACTCAGACAGCTCTGGGAAGTTTCAATTTAACTAGTTCTGTTTGGTAGTTAAAGTCCTGTTTAAATCACTGCTTGAAAAAGATTGCCAAAAATTAAAGCAAGCAACATCTAAAGAAAGGCCACAGAAAGTATTTATCACAGGAGCTTTTAAAAGATACCTATTGCTCTGTCACTGAAAAGTTACATTTATTGCAAAATTATCTCTCTGGATTAAGCACAAAGATATTTTATGCTCACCACTTGCCCATTTTGAAGCAGTAATTAACCAAAAATATAGTTGAGACCTTGTGTTAACAACATTGACACAAAATAATTGAACAAAACCCTAAGCTACTTTAAAAAAAGTTTTACTCCAAAACTGGAAAAAATAATTAGCATTTCTGTACCATTTTTTCCTGACAGGAAGCTAGCAGGCAGTTACTGACTACACATAAGCCCTTTAACACTTTGGTTTTATGCTTAATACTTTATGCCCATTTAGTCAGCTACCACTGAAATACCAACTGGAAAACTTTTTTTTTTTTAAAATGTAACAGAATTCTCAATGAAAATTCCACACAGTAAAGTCTGCAATCTGGCAAAGGTGTGTTAGAACTTTTCCAGTTGTTTCAATAGCATGTCTTAAAGTATATACATCATAAAATGTGAAGAGTATGTGTTCTTTGGCATATGCATGCAATATCCATCGAAACATGCCATGTTTAATGCATCTTAAATTTATCTCTCAATTCACTGCTCTGTTTAGACAATATGATGAGACATTAAAAGGATGAGATTTCTATTATTTTATTGTTTGCATGATAGTTTTTATGTTATTAAGGTGTAGTGGCAGCATATTTAATTTATTGAGCTCTCAAAAAAGTCTATTCCAAGCAATTACTTCAAATATGTGAAGAGAAAAGGAAATGTAGTCTTAATCAATAACATTGCTGGTTTAGTGTTCTCTGTATGGATTATGGATTTGACCCTTTTTGGTTTCTATCCCATTGATGGTATAAAATCACTCTACAAATCCTTCTTGAAAGAAGGACCACTTTTTTGGAGAATGAGAAGCAACTCACTGTATTTTTCAAACCCACTTTTGTCTTTATAAGGTGTTATGGTTTGAGGTTTGGGACCAGGACAGGCAGGGGTTGGACACCCTGAGGGGGGAAGCAGTTATTCCCTCCCCCTTCCTGTCCACACCGGATACTGGAGGCAGGAAGTGGTCTCCAGCGTGGGAGGAAGAGACGTGGGGAGCTGACCCTTCCATGCGGCCAGGAGCCATTTTCTCACTACTCCTCATCCTCCAGTGAATCCGAAGCCATCNGGTTAGAAGTTTCATTGTTTCATTTTCCTACTGCAAATGCCTTCATAGCCTGTATTTTATTTAACGTCTCCTTCCCGTTGTAGTAATTTCCAGAAATTATATTTAGCCCCTCTCATGCTTAGAGCGAAGCACAAATACTAGTCAAGGTTTATCCAGAATAGACAAAAAACTCTGGAGTGTGAGCTAGAAAGGCATGCTTTTGTTTACTTAGGTGAAATGGTTCTAAGCATACACCATACAGCCTCTTCACTGCAGTAGTCTATCAACATATGTTGCACTGTTCCTCGACATATCCTGCATTTATTTCTAAATAATGATTAGAGGACAATCTTTCCTTCTATCTGGGAAAATTCTCTTGCCAAATTACACAAATTGTTGTAAGATTCTTATTAAACTCCTTGCATAATATATATGATGTCTCATTACCCCATTTTAGATCTGAGTAATACAGCAGTTCAAAGTGTTTGCATGTAGAACTGAACTGTCACCTTCCTAAGCCAGGATGCAATGACTGTCCCAAGTACATTGCTTAAGACCAAGTTGCGGTTGCTCTCACAAATTGAATGATGACACCATCACTTTCTCTTTTTTTTAATTGTTTCCTTTCTCTCAGTGTGTTTACAACTCCTTCCAGTCTCATACATTCTCAAAACACAGTTAACAAACTGTATGTCTCTTCAAGAGCATTAACAACAGCATTGGTGGAGATTCTGTGCTGTCCCTAGGTTCCAGGTGGCACAGGAGAAGGGAAGAACTGATGAAATCTGTACTGGCTTTTCAACTGGCAAGTTTCACGTATGGTTTTGGACCACTCTGCTGTACACCAGTTGGCTAATACAAAATGGGGAGAGAAGCAGAGCTTTATTCCCACAAAAATATGAAGGTTTCAAAATCTTTCTACGTTCATCCTTGGAACTAAAACAAAATCTTAAAATAAATTAAGGCAACAATACTGGACAGCAAAAGTCTTGAGATCTGAACACCTTCTTGAGACCTGGGAGACCAAGCTTTAAATTAAGCATAGCAGAGACACTAACCTGAGTCTCATCTCCTATGGAGATGTCTCAACACCAGCTATGCCAGGAAGATGTAGCTGGTAAGACAGTATGGGTGATTGTATATGGTTCACTTTCTAAATTTCACCCAAACTGCAATGCTGATCAAGCACTTCACTTTCTTTTCTTAAAAACAAAAATATTCTGACAGAAAATATCTGTGCAGATTTATTGCTCGTAGCAATAAATCCTAAACCCCAACTTATTGCCTAGTCAGTGCTGCTGGGCACATTGCAGGAAATTCACAGCTATCTTGGATGATAGCATATCCTAGACCTTTCTTGTCATCAGAGCTAAAATGTCCCAGAAGATCCGGAACACTAAAACTCAGAGAGACTGAAGTGCCATAAGAACCCATTGGCAACTAATCTACCTTTAGATAAACCAAGACACATAACTGCCAGTCTGGATGATGCTCATTCAGATAGCCTGGTTTATAAAAAAAAAGCGTTTTGCAAATCTCTCTCTTTTTCTTTCCTAGCCTAGTGCTTAGACAAAAGATGAATTCTTTCTACAATGTCTTAATCACTATTTTTTTCCCCATTGCAGCAAACTGTATTATTAGTTTTGCAGCTGATCATGAGATCCATTGAACCATTAATGGCAGTTTCAAAATGCCTTCCAAGTGTGACTGGAAGCCCAATTCTTTCTCTTTGTTAACCAATCCATACTGTATGTCCTTTCAATCAAGACTCTTAAGGTACCTGAAGAGGTCGATTACAATTTTTTGTTATTTACTGGAGACTGGGTTTAATTCCACTACTCTGTGAACGGGTTCAGATTTCTTTGTCTTGGGTTTTCAGTAAATTCATAAAAATGCCAATATGTGCTTGCAGGAGCTCGGGTCAATCATGCCATGATCGATGTGATCACGTGAAAGCCGTTTATTTAGTAAAACATCGCCCTTTTATAATCTCTTTGGCATAGCACGCAGTACAAGCTATTCCACTATTGGTTACATTGTGCATATCATTTACCTAGCAACAATTTCTAATTGGTAGCATATATTCTTCAAGCTCTCGTTATTGTAGGATAGCTCAGTCCGTTCTCCTTACACATGCTGATTGGTTGTTGCTCCTGCACTGACTTCTTGCCAGGTTGCTGTTCTGTGGAACTTGCTCGTTAGGCCTCTTATCTCCTTCACTCCCTGCGACTCTTCAGCCTCAGGGCTTCCCAGGCTCTTTCAGGGAAACATCATTATCTGCTCAAAGCTAAGGTCCATCCCTGAGTCCTCAGACCAGCTATGGACTCCCACATGTGCTGATGAGAATTATACCCCAGAAAGAAATGATGACTCGATATAATCAGATTCTTGGCAACCCTGGCAAGTCACAGGCACGTAAGCCATGAACAGGGAGAAACATACCTGATGTATCATTGGAGCTCAGTAACGTACTGCCATTTCCAAAATCAGTAGGCCTGGAAAAGCCAGGATGAATCAGAAAAAGAATAAAGTAGTGCTCATTAATGTTTAAAGTAAATAAGAATAAACACAAACAATTTTGTATAAGGAAGTCCACAAGTTTGGGCATGTGGCAGATACAGAAACAGAATCACCACAGTGAACCTTTGTGCATAGCCCAGGGAAGAAAAGTTCTCCAGACTTCAGCTGAATAAAATGTAGTGACTGAATCCCACCTCACCATGAGCTGACTGACCATCCACAACTGCTTCCTCCAATCCATCCTCCATACCTCTCTCGTAGGAGGGGGAAAAATGAAGGAAAACAGGGTCAAGGCAGGAAGGAGGGCAGACAGGAAGAAGGAATCTCAATACATACTCCCAACTTAGAGGACACTGACCATTTGGCATGCTTAATGACAGCCTTTCTCCCTAGCACGTCAGCCTGTCTGACTGAATCACTCTCAACATGTGCAGCTCTACCTACACACCTTCAGCATTTTCCTGCAGCCTGGGATGACCACCTCTCCCAAGGAGAGCTCCAGCCCCAGCTCTCCTTCAAGTGCTGTCCAACATCTTGGTGCCTTCCTGGCCACCCATATTTCCTAATGGTTGTACCTTCCCCATGACAGTATTTTATTATGAAGTGCACTACAAAGGATGCTACACCTGCCTACATCTGGAGGTTGAGTTATTAAAGATTTTATGCTTAAGAGACGCTTTCTCCCTCTATGAAAAAATACTCCTTAGCAAATGACAGAAAACTTCACAGATGAAGAATTCTGAGATGGTCTGGGTGTTTATATATGCTACAAACAAGAGCATTTTGAAACCAGGCAGTCTGAGGACTTTGAATGTGATCTTCCTGTTCATGTTATTTTTTCTTGTATTTTTTCAATAAAGAATCCCCAAACAGCAATTCTAAACACTGATTGATTTAAGTGATATTAGAAATACAACTCTATCTCTTTTATTGGAGCTGCTTACAAAACAAAAGGGGATTAACAGACTTGGGAGATGGGGAACAGAGTATGATTTTATCCATGTAGTTGAAGGAAGAATCAGTGTGGGAATAAACAACAGATTAGCAAAATGTTAGTTTCTAGGATGAAAGGCTTTCCTATACTTTCTACTGATGTGCGTTCTACTGAAAGTCATTTTGAAATGTTGCTTACATTGACACAGTAGGCTTTATACTGAACGCATAATGATTTCTTTGTTTGCCTTACAAACTGCAACAGCATTCATGTCTAAAAGTTGCTGTATGCAAGCTTATGGAAATTTCTAAGCAATACATTCAATAAACAATGTGATGAAAGTGATGCATAAGGACTTCCATAGCTAAAACAGTCATAGTGAAATGTGTATCTTCTGGCTTCAAACCTCTAATAAATTGGTTATATCTAAACTAGAATCTCTATGCGGCCTGTGGTGAGTGGAAACAAATAGGTTTATCCTGTGGACAATCCATCTGAACCTAAGAGAGAAGTCTGGTCTGGACAGACACTTACAGAGAACAACTCACTTTTTCCTCCTTTGTTGCAGCTGTAAGTAGTTTTACTTTGATGGGTCATCTTTAAATGTGTAGCCCCATTTCACACGCCACTTCCTAGGGAAAGGGAGATTTTGGTTTTTTGTGGTCCTCTCTCCTCAAAATCTTTGTAACAGAGCTGTTCAAAATGCAGACATCATCTTCAAGGACATAAAATCATCTACCTACCTTTCCCTATGAGTTATAGACTTAGAAGTCTGATGACTAAAATGGCACTATTTTTACCTCTTTCACTTTCAATCCTAGCAACTTTCAGTTCGAGAGGAAAAAACCAAGCTGAGTATAGGAGGAGTTGCCTTCTTTTATCTCTCTTCTTTGTATTCTACTTGCATATATGACCATGTTACATATTTTTAAAGATTGCAGTTCTGAAAAGCTCTAGACTGCAAGAGCCTGTCTTATCAATGCAACAGTTTCAATAAAAGGTAAAAGCAGTGCAACCTGTATGCTGATTTGATGGTTCTAGAAAACCCAGTTCAAGGGCTGAGAAGAGATAGAAAATTATTCTTCTCTATGAAGTCAATGCCAATTAGTGCCACTAGTAACAAACTACAAACTGGATTAGGAACCAATCAGGTATTTGCTATGTTGCCTTTTAATAAACTCTTCTGTGAATGACTGATAGGAAATGTTTTTATGTTGGTGCATCTAATGGCCCTTTTGTGTACAGTGGAACATCAACAAATTACTCAGCTAACAAAACATCATTGCACTACATCATAAAAAGAAAATGAAAGACATACATAAAATTTGACAGTGTTGTTATTCCTAATTCATGGTGCTGTATCTAACTTTGACATCCATGTTGACATTACAGCAAAATCTTCATTCACAATACACTCATCTCAAATATCTTAACAGATTGCTGCTGTTTAAGAACTCTTAACTTAATTAGATGCTCTAACGTGAATGCTACCATTCATATTTAGGCACAGTTATTCTCCAAACTCATCCATTTGTCATTTGTGAGCAACTTTTTTATATAAACGTGCACATGAAATTAACGTATTTACAATACAGTTACTGAAATGACCCATCTCTTTTCCCTTCCAAAAAGATTTGTTTTGAGATGGAGTTTGATTTTGTTTTGAGGCACTTTGTGGACTTCTGCTCTTATGAAAGAGGAAAAGAACAATACTGTCTCCTCAGTCATGAGAATACGCGCTGCTTTTTAGCTTATTAGTCTTGTCAGAGTCAGAATTTGTATCACTTTTACTCTTCAGACATAATTTCTTGGGCATCTGGATGTAGCTAATTGCATATCAGAGAAGTTAAATGAAATTCTGAAAACAGAAGCTTTGATCTTCTGTTCCCACATTGTTCAGGAACACTACTGAGGTCATCACAATATTTTCTTCCCATTTTTACTGCAGATATAGCTTCTTTAAACTAACTTATATTTCCTGGCAGCTCTTAGAACACAAGAACAACTGCACTATGATTTCTGAGGAAGTAACAAGGTGTTTCATTCCTCCTACCCTTGTCTCCATGCCACCTGCAGGATGCTTTTCTTCCCTGCCACAGACTGCCAGCTAGATTCACTCTCTGGTTTGGCAAGTGCTTCAACCATGGTCCTTGTCCCTGATGCCCTGCTTCTTCTGTGTATCTCCACAGCATTTCTCTCTCCCATTAACACAGAAAATTGCTCCTGTCTTCCTCCTGTTTACCTCTGGCCTGGAAAGAGAATTATTTAGGCTTATTATGGGCATGGCCCCAAAGGTTTAGTGGTCTGAGCCTTGTCAGTCACCTCAGTAACCAGCTCCAGGACTGAAAATGGGAAGTTGAAGAAAAGGAAATCATTGTTGACTACTACCAGTAACAAAAGGCAGAGGATACATACTCTTGATAGCATTCCTGCCCTTCCTGATCCCCAGCTTGGCAACTTTCCCATACCAGCCCTTGAAAGCCTGACAGCATCAGATTCCTAAAGATTAAAATAGGTTTGTTCATGTCCCAAATGTTAAATCACGTCAACATTTTCTTTTATGAAGCTCTATATTCAGTTAGTCACTATTTAGCTGCAAAAATGTTGATCTAGGTCATACAGCCTAAAAATAAAAGTCACAAAATACCTAACAAAAACCTAAACCCTATCTCCCTAAATCAGTAAGGGTTTCTGTTCTTCAAAACAACATTTGAAGTCTCCCATAGTGTGGAACAACTGCTTTTTCTATTAGGAGAAGATCATTTTACTATTCTCTCTTTAAAAAAAGATGTGGGCATGGGGACGCCACACAGCACCCACATTAAAATAGTGCATGTTGGCTTCAAAGGAGCTATTATGCAGTCTATAAGTTCAATGATCTGCAAAGCAATAAAGAGCTTCTTCTGTAGCCCTCACGGCCTATTGAGTAAATAGTAAGCATTTAAGAAAACTCCATAATTACATGTTTACACAGTGGAGCCATTATGGGTGATCTAAAAAAAAGTGCATGTGTTTTCTAAAAAAATTCCTTAATTACATTTTTTTACATGATTACAATGCCTTTATAGCCACTAAGGACTATCAGCTACAGAATATAGACTGAAAAGCTCACAGTAACAGGCTGTATTTATATGCAGTGATGACAAAATAAGATGTCAGCTGAATATTTTAGATATGTAGGCCTAATATTTTAAATTAAATACTTCTAAATTAAAAAAAAAAAAAGAAAAGTCATTCTGAAACACTCTGCCATAAGCAATCAAGAAAGGTAATATAAGAACCTACATCCACTATTGCAGAATTCAAGTCTGTGTCAAATATTGAGGCTTTAGGCCCAAGTTTGGTAAAGAATTAAATAACTCGATGCTTAAGTCAACAGGGAACCCCAATGGTTGTATCCTTAGAGATCTGTCTTGGACTCACTTCCCTATCTGTGATGTACCTTCCCGTGCCCAGAGCTACAATAGCTCTACCCTGGTCAATAACAAACTTTGGCTGCAAAACCAGTCTGTTTAATCCCTGCCTTATGTAGAAGTTTAAATCTGAAGTTTTAAGAGACTGTACCATACAGATGGAACATGCCCTGAAACTGAATTTGTATTAGCTTGACATAATGGTCCATGGGTAAAACATGCAGCAAAAAAAGAAGAGTACCCGTTAAGGATAGAACCAACCATGTATTTTTCATATGTGAAAGCCATATAGGGCAGGTCATCAATTTAGAGTTGATTGCCATCACTCACGCGCCTTCAAAGAACCATTTGCAAAGAATTTCCATCAGAAAAAATGCTTCTTCTACATGCTTGTACACCACATGCTGTAAAAGTGACACGATATTCAGAATTAATAATAACTTACAGTAGAATTTCAGCTCCCTTCTTCAAGTTTTGTGTTATAATTAAATCATATCATTATTCATAGACTTAAAATAATAATGAAAACCTGTTTACTAGCTGAAGTGAACATTTCAAGTTTTCTAGGAACTCAGAAAAATCCTTAAGAAAACATCAGTGAAATGATACTAGAACAACAACTGTTGTTTGGGATCAAAGATGCTTTTTTAACTTGCAAGTACTGCCACACAGAGTGGGGAGAATGTATGTTATTGAAGAATTCATCTTAATATTCATGTGAATAAATAAAATACTTCCCCACTGTTGTCCTCCCAACAACTGTCAAATTATGGGTCATTTGGTATTACAGTAATTCAGGTACTTCAAGGAATCACAACCTAAACTCCCAGAACTATATATATTTTGTAATTGCTTAGGAGTATGTTTACAGTCAGAAGTTGCAAGCAGTGTGTTCAACCTACTGCTCCTCTGCAACATTACAACAGCTTTAATAATTTTGCCATAAGTCTATGCAGGCCAAATTAAGGAAATGACATTCAAATGAACACCTATTTAAGATAGCTTCACATTAACTTAAGACGTTGACCAGTGACATCTGCATGCCAGATGATGAGGGGTAAACTGTCAGACAGCAGTGATGTTTAATGCACAACACAAATGCATGTGTCTACCATCATATCAGACATTGTGTCATATATACCACATGCCATTAAGTAATACACTATATACAGAAACACTGGATAATCTATAATAACCTCAAAACAAAGATTGATGGAAAACATAGAATTCTAGCCGGGACACTAATGCTTAACTACAAAATCATCTTCCATTGAGTAGTACTGTCAGTTGTACATCACTGCTTGATAAATACACAGGAAAAGGAGGAATAAGATGACATTGGTGTTAAAATGCAATTTACCCAGGATATTTTATTAAATTGGTTCCTTGCATGGGTGTAGTAGGTCATATTACCTTGACGGCATTTTTTTTAATGCATCATGTATTTTCCAAAGGTCATTTTTATAATGAATGAGGATATCCTCTTTCAGTGTATCCTTATTTGCCCAGCACTTCCTACCATTTAGATGATTATGCAGATAATAGCAGCATACAAGACTGCGAAGATGTCAACGTATGCCAGATGTGTTATTTAAGTATTTAACTCTTACCGAAATCAGTATTAGGCTGGCACCTAAATGCCTTTAAAAACTGATTGTCTGTGGGAAAGTTCTTCTTACTCAACAGGTCCATTTTGCTTGAGTATTCAGCATCATGACTGCTCTCTCTAGCAACAAACTGCACTCTGCACCACAGTTCAGCCCCATGAATCCTGAAAAGAAAACTGTCTTTACTCTTTTTCATCATCCTACCGTTTTCTGTAGTCTCTTTACCATGCTCCTCCAGCATACTCATTTTACCAGTAGCTTCATGCCACTTTGGTGCCTTTTGCAGGTGGGCATCAGCTGCAATCAGCCCAGCCCCAGTTCCTGGCAATTAACTGGCCACAAGCCAGGCCACAGCTTTCCACATGGAAATGTTAAGGAAATACCATGGCAGAACTAGGGTGCAGCTTCATATTACATTTCACTCACACTAGAGCAATATGTTATCAACCAAGATGAAAACTGCACTTTAGTCCTATGAAACCTCCTGAGCTAACACAGACAGCACAAACTGAAGCTTTTCATTCCTGAATCAACAGAACTGCTTACTAAGTCTGATCTGTTATAAACATGCAAATATAAAGGTACTGAACACATGATTCATCTTGAAGACCTTTTAGCACTATTAACAGACCATGGTGAGAATCTCAGTCCTCAGTCCCAGGTACACTGGTAGCTGGTAAAAAAAAAAAAAAAAAAAAAAAAGAAAATACTGCTTTACTCGTAAATTGTGCACTTATGAGAGGCAAAAAGACAATATAAAATAGAACTTTGGTATGTCATTTTTTGGAGAATCACTTTTCAAATCAGAACTGCAAAAAATTCAACGCTTCCAGCACATGAAGGCTAGAAGTAACACACAGAAAAGGTTTTATACTTGGAATTATTACAGTTATTCCGGGGGTGGTTTGACTGTCAATAAGGCAGCGCTCTTGATCAATTCAGGTTATAAAACAATGAATTCTATGGACACTCTTCCACCATGAGTTACATCATATTGAACACAGCGGACACATATACACAGTCATTAGCTGAAGAATCAACCTTGTAGATGGCCAACACAGTCTGTTTCCACCACCATGTGCTAGATCCAAAGTTCAGTGAAGACCCACACTGACAGCTGCGCACACACCCACAAACAGATCATTGCTCTAGTTCAGCTTCAAGTGTTTATGTTCTTCATACTAGAATTCCTGTGAGCTGCTTGTGAGGCACTACAGTCTTTTCAGAAAATTGGCTTTTCACTGTTATCCACCTTAGCAGAGTTGCTTTCCTCTTGAAAAGAAAATCATTCCTCTCACATAAAGATTTTACGTTTCATTTTTCTCTCTGGAACACCAATCCAAAGGAAATACAGACACAGATTACTTATATAAACTGTAAATACATGAATAAAGTGACAAAGCAAAACTGAAAAGTAAGTAATTTCAGGATATCAAGCCAACCTACCTTGTATACCTTGTACTTGCTTTCTTATTCTACATAATATATGATGATTATCACATGTTCACAATCAGTCCAAAAAGCAAGCTGACATTAAAATAGCCTGGGGTAAAATTATTTTCACAGATGTTAGAAGCAGCTAGCAACTACAATAATTAAATTAGGTTTAGCTGTATTTTAGATAACTCATTTGCTTTTCATGCATATCCTATAGGCGATCCTACAGAAAAGCAAGAAAACATTCATCCAGTCATCAATCCATCCATCCCTCTAATCCATCCCTCCATCCTAGTTTAATTGAAGAATAATACTCTTCTTAGTGGATTATCCTCACACATTATCATACAAAGGATGAATTATAAATGGCCACAATTAAAAGTTGAAAGTAAAACATAACAAAAACCTCACTACTCTTAAAACATAAGAGTTTGGTACAGAATTCCCCATGATAGCCATTTACTTTGAGAACGGAAGCTAGCATATGAATATACTTGATGTTGTAATTATAACGCTTTCTAAAACACAATGCCTCAAATAGAAAATCTAACACGGAGAAAGACCAAAACTTGGCATTTTCACATTCTGTCATGGCTCAACCGTGACTGGCAACTAAGCAACAGACAGCCACTTGCTCACTCCCCTACAGTGGGATGGGGGGGAGAATCAGAAGTGTAGAACTGAGAAATCTCGTGGGTTGAGTTAAAGACAGTTTAACAGGTAAAGCAAAAGCCTTGCATACAGGCAAAGCAAAACAAAGAATTCATTCACTACTTCCCATTGGCAGGCAGGTGTTCAGCCATCTCCAGGAAAGCAGAGCTCCATCACATGCAACGGCTACTTGGGAAGACAAATACCATCCCTCCAAATGTCCCCCTTCCTTCTTCTTCCCCTAGCCTTATATGCTGAGCATGACACCATATGGTACGGAATATCCTTTCAGTCAGTTGGGGTCAGCTGTCTCAGCTGTGTCTCCTCCCAGCTTTTTGTGCACACCCAGCCTACTTGCTGGTGGGGTGGTGTGGGGTGTGGAAAAAGCTCTCACTGTGTGTGAGCACTGCTCAGCGATAACTAAAACATCCCTGAATTATCAACACTGTTTCCAGCACAAATGCAAAACATAGCCTCGCAATAGCCACTATGAAGAAAATTAACTCTACCGCAGCCAAAATCAGCACACGTTCCCACTTTATTACAGGTCAAAACATCTAAATGTATATATATTAATTAATACATCGACCACATTATATTGAGAAGCTACCATTTCATAACTTCTCAGAGTTGCCTTTCTCCTAGACCTTGATCTTAAAATGTCAGTTATAAAATTCAAACTTGCCCCCTTTTCCTCTCTCCTCAACCTATCTGCTCCTGAATGTCATTGTAACCACTTTATCCTCCATTAGGGAGAAAAAAAAAAGACAAAACCAACACATATACACACATACTCACTCAGTCTTCGATATTACTCTAAGCATACCATTCTTGGCAATTAACTTCCCTGGCTCATTTGTTGAGGTGATTCTTTCCCTGTAATGGTGGGTATGAGACAGGCATTAGTTGGAGTAGGTAGACTGGCCTCCCCTTAATCTTTCCCTTAAACTTATTACAGAACAACCAGGAAATTTATATCACCCTGAATGTAATCCTTTGCTCCAGTGTCTCTTTGCATGCTAATACTAAAAAGAGCAAGTCATAATATCTGCTCTTGTCTGTAGTAGGTGAGGACAGAGAACAACAAAAATACTTCCATTGAAAGCTTGCTGAAAGATTTTATTTTAGTCTTTATTTTAGTCCAGTGATAGGAATACAAGAGAACATAAGAGCCACCAATCAGATTTACCCCAGGAAAAAAAAAAAAAAGACACAAAAAACCCCACAAAACCCCACAACACCTCTCCCTCCCCTCCCCCACAAAAAAAACCCACCAAAAAAAACAGGCAAACAAAAAAAGGCAAAACAAACAAAAAACAAAACCACATCTAGCTTCAGGTAAGCAAAGATGAACTTCTACTGGAAAGCGTGTTTAAGTAACTATCCAGAAAAGACAATGTAGAAAAAGAGTATTAAAATAATTTGAAAGGACAAGCACAGAAGATGTGATCCCAAAAAATATATGAAAACTAAACATTAGCATACAAGAATCAGGAAATAAAGGAAAAAAGTATTAACGAATAAGAGAGACTGAAAACCAGAAACCTTTGCAGTTAATTTACCAGAAGTAAACAATCCAGGTGACATTCTACGCAGCCAAAAGCTTCCAAATAAACAAACAAACAAACTCAGCTGAAGAACAGATCAGCAATATCAGTTTAGAAATTCCTAAAAATGTCCCTGAAATTGTTAACATCTGAGTAGAACAGATATTTTTATGGAACTGTACAGGCCAGCCCAAAGGCTCTACGTGTATTAATAAAGAGATCACCAACTATCTAAGGAAATCTTCTGATCCTTGTTTAAATTTCTATTCTAAGAAAAACAGTAAACAAATCTGCGAAAGGTTGATGCCCAGGACAATTACATGATGGTTTCCCAGGATTGTGCATTGAACAGGTTTCTGAAGTCATCAGAACCCACAGGGCTACAGATTTTAATATAAATACTATTTGCCTCAGTCATTCACAGACAACAGAGAATTAACTTAAAAGGGCAATGAAGGACAGGATTATATTTTTATTTTTTTCCAGCAAGCCTGTCTGCCCCACAAACAAAGATTGGGAAGGAGGAGGGAGGGAACGAAGCAAAAGCCTGTGGAAGTAAATCTTTTATAAAACAGAAAGCTTGAGCTTGGTGTAATGTTAATCCAGTTTGTACAGACAGGTTCTGCATAATTTTGATTGCCTCTTTCTTGGCAGATAAGGAACCAATCTGCTAGGAACAAGCTGGCTAGGCTAGTCAGGGGAGGTAATTACAAAACCCGAAAGCCAAAAAGGGGCAAAAACGTTCATTCTTGTAGCACAAAAGAAGTCAATGTGAATATACTGAAATGTCAAATTTAAAAGAAAAATATTACAGCCTCGCTGATATCCAGAAGGGTAAGGGTGGGTGAGGAGGTGGGAAATACCATCATAAGCTGTTCAAAGAGTTTGGGTTGAAGGTCTGATATAGGTGATCCAGCACGGAGGTATCACTAACCAGTCAGAGAAGAAGTCATGAGCCATGTTCCACAAAACCAACAAGACATGTCCGTAATGGATTAATTTCAAAGTTTATTCTGTTCCTCTTTGATATTGGCACTTCTTAGCTCCATATGTGTTCACATGTATGTATGTGTTTCTATGTATCGATACGTCTATGTGTATGTATTACACTACTGATTACACTCTTTCTTTACAAAGCACAGTGAGTTTCACTGGCTGATGCTCTTAGTGTACAAGTGCTACCATGTATGCCCCTCAAAACCATCAGAGAGAATTCCAATTCGCCCTATACCATTGATACTATATGTCCAAAAACCTTCTGGCAATATGTATGCCCCATCTACTTCTACTGGTCAATCTGCACATACGGTAACACTCTTCTCCTGATACTAATTATGAGAGCTTTCAATAGTGCTGATGAACATGTGGGCCTCATTATGTTTCTTAATTATCAGCTTTCTGGAAGCAGGTGAAGAAACCTGGAAAATGAGATACAAGAAAAAATACATTAAATGAATACTAATATTACACGCATTATGAAGCTAGGAGATGCACATGTAAAGAAAATTCAACATACTGTGCTTTATCCATCATGATACTCCTCTTAGTTAATTAATTGCATTATAACCCTTCCATGGGGGCTCTGGAGTGCTCAAGATGAACCATGCCTATTACTCAAAACAAGTAAGTAGAAAATAGTGTGTGAGAGCACTTGTGTGTCTTTAAACATACTCATACTTTTTGAAAAAAATGAATAAATTCAGAAGGCTGTGGGTCCCACTGAGATCCTGAGAGCACCAGGTGGTAGGCTTAGGGCAAAGGAGGCCTCAATTCCTACATCATCAAGGCATTTTGACTGGTAATATCTTGCTCCTGTGAAAAATGTGAGATCGTGCTGGATTTTGCTGCCATGTCTGCCGCTGTTGTGCTTGGAAACCAACAGAAGTGGTGAGCTAGATGAATCCATATCCTACCAAAGATACCTGGAATATTTCCCTCCCCATTTTTATCACTAAGTGCTTTATGATTACTGATTGTATGAGGTATGAGCTGGTGGTACACACATTCCAATTAGCTTAATTTCAAAGCATTAAAAATTACCGTGTTGCTTTGGAAATGAGGCCTTAAACAGAGACACAATTACAACAGCTCCTTCATAAGGAAGAGTATTGCAATACTGGTATTCTTGTGTATAAAATCAAAGTTAGATCTTAGGACTTGGCATAATGCAACCACAGAATATGACAGTAATTGAGCCAAAGAGCATGTGGCATGCATGGAAGATAGCAGAAGGGTACAGACAGTCAAAACACTTCAGTGAATCAGCTATAGTCCTGGTCAGCACAGCAGTCTGCAGCCTACCTGCTGGTATACCAGCAACAGCCTCGATAGTTATAAGGAAAGATATGCAAGAGTCCGACTTATGCAAAAGTTGCCCCAGTGAAATAACTCCTTCCCTGTGCATGTGAGCTGTAAGAGCTTGTGTTGTTTATTAGCAAAGGTGGGGCAAGAGTAGAAATCTGATTGCAGCAGGGCAGGCCCATCAGAGGTCAGCACCGACTATTAACTCATGATACTTT
The DNA here is from genome assembly GCA_013400335.1 of Eurystomus gularis. Lineage (NCBI taxonomy): Eukaryota > Metazoa > Chordata > Aves > Coraciiformes > Coraciidae > Eurystomus > Eurystomus gularis. The sequence continues at coordinate 54,983 of VZZY01000088.1, forward strand.
ACTGCCTGAGAAGCAGGCTGACTTCTAGATAAAGCACACGCCTTTCTAGGTCACTTGGCTGAAGTTTGCTGTGCCATGTAGCTGAAAGTCTCTGTTGCGAACAGCTGACAGCCTAATAACTGTGTTTCTCCATCTACTGATTCACTTTTTTTTTTTTTTTCCCAACAGACACACTGTATACCTACTTTATTCTGCACATCTAATGAATACATACAGCTTCATAAATAAATTGTACAACATTTAGCTGATGCTCAGTCAGAGCTCTGAAATGAAGGTAACTCAGTAAGAAAAGCAAGATCCAATAAAGGGCACCTCTGCCCCCTGCTCCAGATCACGCTCAGCAAGTCACGAATACAGATACACGAGAGCTGTGGCGCTGCTGGACTCAGGGCCCCGCAGACCTTTAGCTGCATCTCCCTGTGGAGATTGTGCTCAGCAAGTTTTCAGGTCAAAAGCAGCACCGTTCTGCTCTGTGGCCCTCCCGCCCTTAGCAGCAGCAGCAGTCAGCCCCAATTTAGCTCTGAGTACTTACGCTTGCAGCAAGAATCAGGTACTTTAAACAGATATATGAAGGCTGACAACAGCAAAGCTGCATAAGATGCAAGTTACCAAAAAATTAGCACCGCATCCTTGCCAGGATTGCCATATGCTTCCATTAGTATTCAGTGTAATTGATGAGAGGTAGTATTTGTAGAACAGTAGCAAAACAGACCCCCAAAGGAGCGGCAATCCCCATAGGCTAGAAACTCAGCTAGTTTAAGTCCATGAGCTCCAGGATTTGATCCCCTATCTAATCTGTCCACAAAGCACCTACTTTTTAGATAGAAACTCATCAACAGACTTGTTCTTTGAATGCTTTCTGATTGTTACCCTAAGGCCCATCCTACGCTCACCTTTATATTTTTAACTTTCTAATTCAATACATCCTGTGCCACCCATTGCCTTCCCCTTTATCCCTGCTGAGAGAGAAAAAAGCCGGAATTAGTCATAGGCCTTCAGTTAAGGGTAAATTTCTACCCTCTTTATAATCAATGATTCTCAACGAAAACTGCAAAGCCGTAGTTCTTAACTTACTTCATAAGCTACAAAGTGCTTTTTAACTTCTATAAACTACATCCCCATAATCAGAACTTCTAAGCTCCAATGGACAAACTTCTGATGTTGTAAATTTGCATTATATTCTTTTCTTTCAGTATATTTCTTTCAGAATTGAATAAAATGCATAGATTGCACCCAGAATCTAGTATTTTTTTCTAATGCTATCATATGGCAACTTTGGGCCAGTATTTTTGCAAGGGAACAATAATTTTATGGATCCCATCCAAACTAAACTTGTGGTTTAAATTCCACAAATGTTGTATGCAAATTTCAAAGTACAGTGAACAAGAGCTGTGGCTACAAACCCCTGTGAAATTATGTTCTGGTGTATTTCCGGCTATACATTTAAAACTGAGCTATCGGAAAGCAGAGACCACTTCTGACAACATGGTACCGCATCCTACTAGAGCATTTTCCTAGTGCTTATATCTAGAAAAAAAAAGGTATCGGAAAGACAAAGGGATACGTGTTTTTAAATATGCAGAGTATGTCACAGTGCATCAGCTGATACCATAACTTGTTTGTGATTCTGAATCCCTTGAAATCACAGAATCTTAGAATGGTAGAAGTTGGAAGGGACCTCTGGCGATCATCCAGTCCAACACCCCTGCTGAATCAGGTTCACCTACAGCAGGTTGCACAGGATTGCATCCAGGTAGGATTTGAATATCTCCAGAGAAGGACACTCCACAGCCTCTCTGGGCAGCCTGTTCCAGTGCTCTGTCACCCTCACAGTAAAGAAGTTTTTCCTCATGTTCACATGAAACTTCCTGTGTTCCAGTTTGTGCCTGTTGACAGTTGTCCTCTCACTGGGAACCACTGAAAAGAGTCTGACCGCATCCTCTCGACACCTGCGCTTTAGATATTTGTAAGCATGGAAATCCTCAGCTGCTCTCACCTACAGGTGAAGGACCTATGTTAACTACCTCCACCTGCACCACATGCTGTCACTGTCTTGTCCTCGCTTCTTCCTTTCCCCCATGCTACAATTCCTCACTCTGCTTTCTCTATTTTCTCTACAACCTCCCTGCTCCCACTGTTCTCTTTCCTTCCTACCTGGGAAGTCCTACAAAGCATGAATGATATTTAATTATGCTGGCGGGGAACACTGAGAGGGAGAGTGCTGCCCTGAGGGGCTGCTAGAAAATCAGCATCAAACTTAATGCCAGGCCTTGTTTTATTCAGCCATTTAACTTACCAAGTAATTATACAGTAAATAAAAACTACTTCTATTGGGAGTCAAAGTGCAGTCCTGACAATCTTGCTGGCAACCACATATCCCCAGATCAGGGAAAATCACATTAAGACAAACTTTGTGATTAATGAATTCATGATATTCAGATTGTGTGACAGCTGCAGTATTGCCTGTGGCCATTGCTCGGTAATTCCATCACTGCTTAAACCCCTGTATGACTCATGGAGGGGACTGTGACTACAGACTTTGTGCCTGTTGATGAAATTTTGGACTCAGGATCTTCTTCACCCAGAATCCAGATCAATCACTTCAAGAATGAGACTCAACTACCTTTGTGAGGCTACTACGCTGCTGGGTGGGTACCCCACACAATGTTAGTGCTTTTCTGGAAACAGCACCTCCAGGGACCAGGTAGCTGCTTCATTAGCCAACTTCTATCTTATCTGTATCAGTGAAGAGCCAGACACATGGGGACTCACTACCACCACAGACACATCCACTGTGACTTCCCTTGGCCTTCCACTTACCCTCTCCAACTCAGAAACTGCAACAAATACTTGCAATATCTGTCAGTTCATTAAGGAAGTTTGTTGGCCTGACTGCCAGTATTTTACAAAATCCAGTGTTCTTCCCAATTCTTTAGCGCAACCAGTGTTTTTTGCAGTCAAGAATGGATAGAAGAAACCACATGAAGGTCTCTGAGAAGGTACAGTAAGTCACACAAAGGTATTTTCAATTTGAGTAGGAATGAAGCATTCCTTCACAAGTTGTTATCCAAGACTGTACAATGTAAACTCACATAGTGATTTTATTAATCACACTGTCAGGATAATCAGCAGAGGAACTACCAGAATACATTACAAGCTTTTTCCAATTTTACATTTGACTTATTTAGAAAGTGGCAAAGAATTTTAATTTCAAAATGTGGGACTCGAAGGTTGCCTAACAGTTTTTGAAGTCAGATGAAAATACATGCCAGCAATTACATTTTTGCCCACACATTAATCATGCAATTCAAAGTTTCACAGCTTAAGTTCACATGCTTATTATGTATTTTAAAGAAACCCATCACATATTGAAGAAAATCACATGCCAGAGACTACAAGTACACATCAGAAATTATTCCTTTTGCTTCCAAATCACGATTTCTCTCATCAGTCATTTGCTACCACATTATCAGGTTAGACATTATGCATTTTCTATTCTAAGAGTTCTGATTGGTGACAAAAAGTTGGACTTCTGACATGGTTTCTGCTCCACTAGCCACATCTTTCTTCTATGCATTAGCTGGTGATCTAGTGAGGATGTCACATTTCACTTGAAACAGTACCAGGATCTTTACAGTATACAGCCCATCTGATGTGCCTGCATACACTGAAGTTCAGGGACTGCTTCAAACATGTCTCTGAGGTAGAAGAGCAATATCCAGAAGTGGCTGACAGATGACAGCACCAACTGACTTCAATCCACTTGCTTTTTTTTTCCTGTGCAAATCCAATATAATGTTTTTACTTGCTTTCAGTCATGCCAAATGAAGGAAGAGGCAGCCTGACTCCCACAAAGCGGACCAGGGAAGGAAACAGGTTGTAGGATGAAAAATGAGGGAGGGCTGAAATAAAAGAGGAGGCCCCAAAGAATGGGAAGGATCATAGTAGGAGGGAATTGGAAAAGCAGGAAAAACATAACAGGTATATAGAGTCATGAAACAGGGTTTCTGTGGTTCCATTAGAGAAACCTGATATTGGGAGAGACATCATAGTTGATTGCTTCTAATATTGAACCATATACTGGAGCAGAGCTCTTTGCCTTTTTATTTTAAGAGGGCCAAATTAGGAAAGTAACTGAGTAAAGAGTAGGTGGGTTGCAAGGATATAACAGATGGAACGTGGACAAACCTAGTACAGAAGTGGGAAGGGAAAAATGACACCCTTTGCAGCACAGAGAGATGAAGGAGGGAGACATTTGGTGCAGTATGAGGCAAGATCCATGGTCTGGATCCTGTAGGTCTCATGATATCACAGGAGATGCTGGTGTTGAAGTTCAGCTGTCTTCCACAGTGTTGGCAATACACTGATCATCACTCCAGACCCTGAAGATCCCAAAGACTCAGGAAACTGGAATCATAATAAGAAAGCCTCCCCAGGACATGGAAGCTTTCTTGCCCATCAAAGTTTTCACTCAACCCCTAGGTTCGTAAGACAGGCTACGGGGTCACTAGTAGCAGATCATATGACAGCCAGAAGAATGAACATAGCATGTAATCAATGGCAAGATCTTGCTATTTTGAGCAGAGATATTTTGACAAAAGGCTTCTTAACTGCTTGCTGAGAGCAGATAATGGTAAAGACTTACAACTCTAGAGTCAAGCTCCAAGTTCAGCAGGAAGCATCATTCAGCTTTGGATGGACACCTCTGCATGACCCAGAGTTCAAAGAACTGTACATTTTGCATGTCTCAATGCTCCTCTGCTGTCAGGACACAGATGTGAAACCCATCCACAAAGCATTCTGCAGACGCTAGACACTACTAATGACTGACATAAGGAAGGACAAGCAACCTACAGTAGCTATCAGTGACTCTCCAGAATATAACTAGCAACTAATAGGGTTTGAAATGGAGGAATTTAATGTATTTTCGTTGTGTGTATATGCGTAGCATGTGCTTCTCAGTAAGAAAATTTTCATGATAACAAAGTCTGGAGAAAAGGCACATGCACATTGTAGAAAAATGTCAAGAGGCAGCCTCTGCAGATTTAATCTTCTGACCTTATGATACACCATTAAGATATGCATTATAAGACTGTCTTTAATCATATGATCACACAGTGCTCTCAGAACATATTTTTAAAATGATAAACACTAAAGAAAGATAGAAAAAAATGTGGTTCTTAAAATAATGTAAGAGTAGAAATAATCAGACAGAATTTTGGATTGTTGCTTCAGAAGTCTGTTATTCTTGTATCCTCATGTATCAAAAGTTCTGGCTACTTTTTCAAGTTAGAATCTTGTTAGGGAATAAAACATTAAAAAAAAAAAAACAAACCAGAAAAACTTTAGAGGAATTAAATCAAGACAGTGGAACCCTGCATTAGCCTTTTCAGCAAGCCAACAGCACTCACGTGCTCACCAACACTCATGCAGCAGTGAGGTACAAGGACCTGCACATCATAAGGACCCACAAAAAAAAGGAGTTAGAGCTGAACTAGACACTTGTCCAGGTGTGTAAATCTGTGTAGGAACTGGGCCTGAAATTCTACTTCTCCCATTCTAGTGATAAAGGACGAGGATTCTCTACAGCATAGGCAGGAGGATAAAAAACACATTTATTGGGGCAGGACTGATTTCACACCATAAAAAAAAATCAGTATCTATCCAAAACAACTGTAAAAAAAATAATCAAAATCAAAACAAACAAACAACAACAAAAAAAAAGTGTTTACAAAATTCTACAGTGATTCTACCTCCAAAAAATAAATCAGCTTGTAGAATAAACACCCACTTTTTGGTTCCAAGGTCTAAATCTTTTCACAAAGTTGAGCACTGGCCAATGACAAATTTGAAAGCCATCTTTGATACAAGGGCAAAGCTGGGAAACCACTTTTTTCCTCTTTTTCTCCTGTGTGTTCAGCCATTTTTCAAGGCAGAGATTTAATTCTTGCGTAATTTTTTCCTGAATACCACTTCAACCTTTGAAAAAAGTAAGTATTTTAAGAACAGTATATAATCATTTGGTAAGAATATCTAAGTAATATTTAAAGTATAGTGGTATTTGAAAAGAATACAATATTAATCAATTATAACTTTTACAGTATGTGCTACATTTTCCAAGACAAAGTAATGGAATAAATTAAAACCTGAAAATATTTGAATCTAAACATACATGGTATCAGGCAAAGCAAAATACAGTACATAATAAAATTCATTCTATCAATTGCAATTGTTATGTGTAATTAAAATCTGAACACTATCCTGGAATAAGATGGACTGAATACAGCCCAAAATAAAGCTGTTAACCCAGAAAGAGTTTCGCTACCAGTATAGCTATTGGTTTGATCACTGTTGCTCTTAATTAAACATGCTGTATAAAATATTTTTCAAAAGTTAATACACTAGACCAAAGTAATGCTTAGCTTAATGATAAGCATTTCCAAGTATTTGTTTGAATGGAAAACATGAATGATTCACTTTGATCTTTCTAACAATATTTACTTCTGAAGCTGCCTGGAAAATAAAATTATATTAATATTGAAGAAAAAACTTCTCAGAGGAAAGTTTTGCATTTTGAAATCAGGCTGAATATGAAGCTGACACCATACTTCAGTACAATTATTTATTACTGCTTAATCAATTACAGTGCTGCAACCTCAGCTTTTCTGTTCATGTGAAATGCAGAGACTATTGTCCTTGAAATATTGCTACGAGTTACCTGGGCATTGTAAAAGAGTCTGAAGATGCAATGCATTGTAAGAGTATACATATATAACAAGAATCAGAGCGTTTGTGAACAACAGAAATCTATACTTTTCTAGATTGGCCCCAAGAGATTAAACTACATGTCAGTAAAAACATTACATAGACAATAGTAAAACAACCATTTTACACTATCATAGAGATTAGCGATAACAAGCTGGAACCCTTCAACAGATTTGTAAAATAAGGAGGCATGATGACTTGTTCATTTGACCCTTACTTAAAGTATCACCACCTTAAAGCCAAGTCACCTTCTCAACTCTGTTTTCAATACTGCTGGCATCTGAACTTCCCTCTCAGCAGGCATTATCACTGGTAGCAAACCGTGTGCCATAAATCTTTCATTTACTAGGCTGCAAAAGATGAGGCAACACAAATGGCAAAATTACAGGATCCTTTTTCTTTCCAACCAGTTCTTGGAAGAGCTTTCAGAATTAACGAGGAGATTCTCAGTGGGCACCTAAGGAGGCAGCACCAGTGATAACCATTTCCAGCCTATATTTATATTCCTTGGGATGACTAAGAACACTCTAAAGTTTGTAACCTTTGATAATTTACCCAAACTTGCATACTATCATAACCGCTCTAATAACTTTGTCAGACAGAATCTATGTTATATGATATTTTTTATATGGTGACTAGAACATGGCTGTAGTGTGTTCAGTACTGCTGTACAAAACTAATACAACAGATTTCCCCAAATACTGAAGATATACCATGTCTTTTTTCACCATAACTATTTTTGTTTTCTTTAGACCAGCGAAAATCACTGCCTATATTTTTTGTCATAACATGAAACACAGTTATTCACAAACTCAATGTAATTGTCTTGTGCCTGTGCTTGGCAGACAGAAGGAAAATACACTTTGAACGTAACAAAAATATTTAAGAAGCGGGGGAAAAAAACCTGCACAACAGCAGTTGCAGCTGGAGAGAGGAGTGAGAATATGTGAGAGAAGGAACTCTGCAGACACCAAGGTCAGTGAAGAAGGAAGGGAAGGAGGTGCTCCAGGCATTGGAGCAGAGGTTCCCCTGCAGACCAGGGTGAAGCCCATGGTGAGGCAGGATGTCCCCCTGCAGCCCATGGAGGTTAACAGGGGAGCAGAAATCCACCTGCAGCCCGTGAAGGACCCCATGCCAGATCAGGTGGATGCCTGAAGGAGAATGTGACCCCATAAGAAGCCCACACTGGAGCAAGTTTTCTGGCAGGACTTTCTGGCAGGTTTTCTTGCGTCCCATGGGGGATGCCCCTTGGAGCAGTTTGTGAAGAACTGCAGCCCGTGGGAAGGACTCATATGGAAGAAGTTTGTGGAAGACTGTCTCCTGTGGGTGGGACTCCATGCTGCAGCAGGGGAAGAGTAGGAGGAGCCCTCCTCTTGAGATCAAAGGAGTGGCAGAGACAATATGTGATGAACTGACCACAACCCCCATTACCTGTCCCCCTGTGCCACCTGCAGGGATGAGGTAGAGAAATTGGGAGTAAAGTTCAGCCTGGGAAGAAGTGAGGCATAGTGGGAAGGCATTTTTAAGATTTGGTTTTGTTTCTCATTATCCTACTCTGATTGGATTGGTAATAAATTAAACTAATTTCCCCGAAGTTAGGTCTGTTTTGCCCGTGATGGTAATTGGTGAGTGATCTCTCCCTGTCTGTCTGTCTAGCACAGGCACAAGATAAGTGTACTTATCTCAACCCATGAGCCTTTTGTTGCATTTTCTGTCCCCTGTCCATTTAAGAAGGAGTGATAAAGTGCCTTTGGTAGGCACCTGGCATCCAGCTAGGGTCAACCCACCACATAGTATCACTTATCGGTGTTCCTTAAAGACAGAATAACTTGTGAGTAAACATTCATATAAGGATATATTTTAAAGATACTCAGCATTTGATATCATGCTTATAACTGCCCATCTGTTTCTATAAATTACATTTAACATAGCATTTAATCACTTCCTGTAGAAAAGGATACATATGCTTTAAAACTTTATTGGGAGATGCTACAGAAGAAAAAAAAAGGGAGAAATGAAAAAATCACTAGGACAATGATTTCTGCTATATTTCTTTTTTTTTTTTTTTACAACATTTACAATTGCAAATATAGGTGAGTAACGAGGAGGTAAAAGCTAGAAGGCATCATGTCCAAAAGTAATCAAAACTGGAAAAGATCCCTGAATTAGCTTTGTATTGCCAAATACAAAGAGCAGTCTAAGCTTTACAAATGCCAGTCATCATCAGATTAATTTTTATGCATGTAATAAGAGAAATAAAAATAAAACAGAGAAATGAAAATACAACACGGAAGATTCCAGGAATTATAGCAAGCAGCACATTTCCAATGAAGTAATCATACTTTTTATTACTGGCAGTGTGGATGAAAAACTGAGGCAAGATAGCAAAGGTACTATATTAATGTTTTTGCCAATGAAAATGAAACGATAATGGTGGCTACCAATAATTTTCTTGAATCACTTGGCTGATAAACAAGTTTCATGGACTGTTACTCTGGCAATTGCAACAGAGCTCCCATAAGCTAAGACTCTCTAAGCTGCCAGAGAGGCTTTTGGATGTCCATTTTATATTTAAATTTTAACAGATTTGGGTCACTGAAAACAGTGGCACCTTTTAAAAATTTGAGTTTTGCTTTCACAAACTCAGAATCAGTCTGTTGAAAGCACTCTTGCTTGAACTGAAAGATGCTGGAAGTAAGAAGAAACATCACTGACCTTTGATAAACACAGAAAGCACATCATCCACCTGACAGTACCAGAACTGTACTTAAAAAGACCGTATGTCATAGAAAAATACATTTCCACTGTAAGGTTTTTGGTGGTGGTGGTGTGTTGAGTTTTTTTCTTGTCTGGCAGATGGCATTAAGATCATGGCATTAGTAATCACATGGATATTCAACAAAAGCTACAACTTTCTGTTTTTTCCCCAGATTCAAAGGACAAAGCAGCCAAATAGAAGCATAGCTTAGGAAAAGAACAGCTCAGTCTGCCTATGGGATACCAGGAATGTAAAACTTGGGAAAATGGTCAGCAAAAACTCCGTTCTGTGCAAAATATGGTCCAGACACATTGAAAAGAGCACCCATGAAAGATGACTCCAAAAAAAAAAATCTCAGTTCAAACATCAGAGAAACTTCAGCTGTTCTGGAAATTGCTGTAAGGAGCTATTCAGAGAAATAAAAGAGCCATGGAGGAATACTCAAAGGCAAAAGACCACAATCTGGTGAAGAGTGCCAGTGCTCTGTGCGCTGCCCTTGGCACCTCACCTGGCATCCCACATCTGAAGGGGACTCTCAAACTCAGCCTGCAGCAGGCTACANTGTGAAGAACTGCAGCCCGTGGGAAGGACTCATATGGAAGAAGTTTGTGGAAGACTGTCTCCTGTGGGTGGGACTCCATGCTGCAGCAGGGGAAGAGTAGGAGGAGCCCTCCTCTTGAGATCAAAGGAGTGGCAGAGACAATATGTGATGAACTGACCACAACCCCCATTACCTGTCCCCCTGTGCCACCTGCAGGGATGAGGTAGAGAAATTGGGAGTAAAGTTCAGCCTGGGAAGAAGTGAGGCATAGTGGGAAGGCATTTTTAAGATTTGGTTTTGTTTCTCATTATCCTACTCTGATTGGATTGGTAATAAATTAAACTAATTTCCCCGAAGTTAGGTCTGTTTTGCCCGTGATGGTAATTGGTGAGTGATCTCTCCCTGTCTGTCTGTCTAGCACAGGCACAAGATAAGTGTACTTATCTCAACCCATGAGCCTTTTGTTGCATTTTCTGTCCCCTGTCCATTTAAGAAGGAGTGATAAAGTGCCTTTGGTAGGCACCTGGCATCCAGCTAGGGTCAACCCACCACATAGTATCACTTATCGGTGTTCCTTAAAGACAGAATAACTTGTGAGTAAACATTCATATAAGGATATATTTTAAAGATACTCAGCATTTGATATCATGCTTATAACTGCCCATCTGTTTCTATAAATTACATTTAACATAGCATTTAATCACTTCCTGTAGAAAAGGATACATATGCTTTAAAACTTTATTGGGAGATGCTACAGAAGAAAAAAAAAGGGAGAAATGAAAAAATCACTAGGACAATGATTTCTGCTATATTTCTTTTTTTTTTTTTTTACAACATTTACAATTGCAAATATAGGTGAGTAACGAGGAGGTAAAAGCTAGAAGGCATCATGTCCAAAAGTAATCAAAACTGGAAAAGATCCCTGAATTAGCTTTGTATTGCCAAATACAAAGAGCAGTCTAAGCTTTACAAATGCCAGTCATCATCAGATTAATTTTTATGCATGTAATAAGAGAAATAAAAATAAAACAGAGAAATGAAAATACAACACGGAAGATTCCAGGAATTATAGCAAGCACCACATTTCCAATGAAGTAATCATACTTTTTATTACTGGCAGTGTGGATGAAAAACTGAGGCAAGATAGCAAAGGTACTATATTAATGTTTTTGCCAATGAAAATGAAACGATAATGGTGGCTACCAATAATTTTCTTGAATCACTTGGCTGATAAACAAGTTTCATGGACTGTTACTCTGGCAATTGCAACAGAGCTCCCATAAGCTAAGACTCTCTAAGCTGCCAGAGAGGCTTTTGGATGTCCATTTTATATTTAAATTTTAACAGATTTGGGTCACTGAAAACAGTGGCACCTTTTAAAAATTTGAGTTTTGCTTTCACAAACTCAGAATCAGTCTGTTGAAAGCACTCTTGCTTGAACTGAAAGATGCTGGAAGTAAGAAGAAACATCACTGACCTTTGATAAACACAGAAAGCACATCATCCACCTGACAGTACCAGAACTGTACTTAAAAAGACCGTATGTCATAGAAAAATACATTTCCACTGTAAGGTTTTTGGTGGTGGTGGTGTGTTGAGTTTTTTTCTTGTCTGGCAGATGGCATTAAGATCATGGCATTAGTAATCACATGGATATTCAACAAAAGCTACAACTTTCTTTTTTTTCCCCAGATTCAAAGGACAAAGCAGCCAAATAGAAGCATAGCTTAGGAAAAGAACAGCTCAGTCTGCCTATGGGATACCAGGAATGTAAAACTTGGGAAAATGGTCAGCAAAAACTCCGTTCTGTGCAAAATATGGTCCAGACACATTGAAAAGAGCACCCATGAAAGATGACTCCAAAAAAAAAAATCTCAGTTCAAACATCAGAGAAACTTCAGCTGTTCTGGAAATTGCTGTAAGGAGCTATTCAGAGAAATAAAAGAGCCATGGAGGAATACTCAAAGGCAAAAGACCACAATCTGGTGAAGAGTGCCAGTGCTCTGTGCGCTGCCCTTGGCACCTCACCTGGCATCCCACATCTGAAGGGGACTCTCAAACTCAGCCTGCAGCAGGCTACACGCACAGGACAGTGCTCTGCAGGGAGGGCACAGAGCTAAGAGAATCAATGGAAAAGAGCAATGTTATGACAATTATCAGGCTACCCAGATTTAGACTTACTCAGGATTTCTCCAAGGCACAGAGAACTTGCAAGTATATTCATTTTTTGTCATTGTAGAAACTGGCTTTAATAATAAAATCAGACCATGACCACTAACTTAGCAGAAGAAAGCAAGCTTAAGCCTTGCAAAGGGCAATTTCTTTTTTAGATTACTGATGACAGAAACAACAATATCTTAAGAGCACAAGAAAAAAAAAAGATATAAAAGTTATGTTCGATTCTTCTACCTTAATTCTGCTTTTCCTGACAGAGCAATTTGGTGTTTTAATAATAGTAGTTTTCATAAGGAATCTTCTTAGGAGTTTGGCTTAGTTTTTAATACGACCTTTTGCTTCATAAAGAGGCATTTGTCCTGGGGCCCAAATCTAGGTTTTTTGTGGGTCTGTCAGAGCTGATTTTCCCCATAGCAGCCTTCATGGTGTTTTGTACTGTGAGCTAGAAGGGTGCTGATAACAGACCCATGTTGTGACTACTGCTGAGCAGTGCTCACACAGCACCAAGGCTCTTCCCAACATTCCCCCACAGTGGGATAGGGTGGGCAAGATCTTGGGAGGGGACACAACCAGGACAGCTGACCTGAACTGACCAAAGGGATATTCCATACCATATGACTTCAGCTCAACTATAAAGCTAGGGAAAAGGGCTGGGGGGTGGCATTCCTTTGTCCTCTGGAGCAACCACCACGAGTACTGGAGCCCTGCTTCCCGGGAAGGGGCCAGGCACCGCCTGCTGATAAGAAGTAGAGAATAAATCGTTGTTTTTCTTCACTTCCGCACACGGATTTGCTTTGCTTGCTTTGTTACCAGTAAACTGCTCTTGTTTTACCCACAAGGGTTTTGTCTTCCTACCTTATTTTCCTTCCCCTTTTGCTCCGCTGAGAAGGGAGATAGAGCAGCTTGGTGGGCTCCTGGCGCTCAGCCAAGGTTAAGCCACCACACAGTGATGGTTAGCATAACTAATCTTCAAACCGCTTTACTAAGGAAGAATTTACATAAGATCACTCCTGAAAGGAAAACCATCAAGGGTTAAGACTTCAGATCCAGTTCCCACTGACTGATGTCATGTCTCTGGGCAAGTGACTGAGATTATTTCTACCCAACTCAATACCATACTACACAAATTCCCGGTATAGATATGCTCTTAATATTGTTTATGTATCTTATAACCATCACAGAAAACAAGTAGAGGCCAGGTACATTTCTTTAGGGAACTCTTCTATTTTACATGTATGGAGCTCAGGCCTCTTTTACTTTTCTCTGTCCTATTCTTGGCCCAGATAGAACAAGAGATGGATAGATGTTCCCAGTACTCCTGGGCTGCTGAAGAGCATATTCTCTCTCAAGATGGCTGAGAAATGAATGCTTCAGCCACAGTCTGTTCAAAAGGGCAATGAATGGATGTTTTTTTCTTGTGTGCGCAAACCAACAAGTAACTTAACTTTGTGAAAAACAGGCGGGACTACAGCTACCGCCACTCCTTCTCCAGGCACATCATGACAGAAAGGATCAAGCCTCCCCTCAGTACCAAAGGGGCCATCTTGGTGTCTGACTCCTGTTACAGGTTGCAAGTGTGAATCCTAACTCCACACAGGTGTCTAATCTGAGCAGTGAGTAGACACCTAAACCCAGCCAGGAAGGGAGATGAAACACTTTCCCCAACCTCAGCATGACCCCAGGAGTACTTCGGCCTGCCCTGCTCACTACAAAGAAACCAAGCAACTCACCTATGTTAGGACCTAAGGCAAGTCCATGGAATTAATTTAAACAGCTTTCACTATATTGGCTATTTCTTGGCTTACCAAGTAGTTACAGCTGTACAAGTATTTAGTCTTCAGGCCTGACTAGTGGCTAAGGTAAGCTGAACAAGTAAGTACAGAAGCACAAAATAAGGGAAAATGAATTAGCCTAGACATGCCACTATCAGTAAAGCTTCACAGGAATTCAGCAAATACTTACATTTTGAAGATTAAAGAGTATTTTTTTGTGGTGATTTATAAACTCCAAGAAACGAACACAGAAATTTTTAAAGGAGTACTAAAATCAAGTTAGGAAAAAGCAAAGTTAAAAGCTCACATCAGCAAGAATTAACCCCCCACAAAATCAAATAACACAAATTTGTATATATTCAGCAACTACAAAGCATGTACTACTTGACAAAAATGGAAAGAAAAATGGAAAAGGTAAATGATTTGCTGTTTTTGTAAGCCAAATGAGTGAAAAAGCCCAAAAGAACATGTTTCAGAAGTAGAAGAAACCTGAAAACTGCCACCTTGGCTTAGCCAAAAGGTGTCTCACTGTGGGTAGTCTTAAAAATACTACGGTTGCCTAATTTAATGCGTTTTTTCCTTGATCGTGTGTCTTGTTACTGTGGGCTTAGTTTTGCTTCAAAAAAAAAAAAATCAACATTTATACAATTTATGAATAAAAGCTTGTCTTACTGACATTACGCAGGTTCCTTAATTTATGTTGATTTCTTTATCGTAAAATCTGAGCTGAAGCTTGGATTTTAGTAGACTTTCTAAATATATTCAATATAAACTACAAACTACGTTACAACTTTTATATTACTGGCTTAAGCATATTTTTTGTTTTTTTACAAAATGACTTTTAAGCGTGCATACTTGCTGCTAGAGCACATAAGCTAAAAGTATGGGGTTTTTTCCACCCACACCACAAATGGCTCAACTGATTTCTCTCTTACGTGAGCAAGCCATGGGTGACTGGAATGAACAGAAATGCAGGGTATTTCTCCAGTTCTGACAGTCAGCAATACTGGTTACTGACATAACAAAGACATGACTGTGTGTGCAGGACAGTTTTTCTGTCCCTGTTGTCTCTACAGACCCCTCCACTCCCCAGGGTGCTATCCTAATGCCTCTAAAGAATGGCCAGAACCAGCAAGACCCCTGGTCAGCAAGATCCAGAAGCAGATGCTCTCTGTCTGCATTTGCTTCTGCTATCTCTGAAGAGGAGTTCTGTATTTCTGTGTTCCCAGCAGGGTCCTGAGTCTTACCACCTCCACTCATTAGCCAGGTTACTTCTTTTCTTATGCTCTCCTTCCTTTTTCTCCCAAATTAGCAGTCTAGCATTGATAATAATAGTAGGAAGTGGCAGAATGAATGACCTTTCCCATTTAATTCAATGACATAAATATGAAACATTTATCATTTACTCAGCTCGTAGGTCTGCTGAAGACAAATTCACCTGTGACACATGCATCAAGATAAATTCATATCTCTTTCTAATATACTTCCATTAGTATCAGATTTATCATCCAGCCTCCCAAAGTCTTGAGTACCACCCATGCAGCGTAGGAAAAGATGACTTTATTCAACAGGATTCTATTTTAAAATCTCACAGCACACACATTCAGAACTATGACTTCATTCAAGCATATTTGCTTAAGCTGCTCTCTCCTTTGTTGCAACACTGAGCTGAAAATGGGTATGTAATCCATTGCTTATACGTACCCTTAATTCAACATATTAAGACTCTGCCTGTGCCTAAGCTATGTCTACTAATCTTTTCCCCAAAAAGCCCAGTTTTCCAGCTCAACCTGTAAAGGTATGTAAGTTTTTCTTCGAAAGTCCCCAATTCTATGATATATTGACTGTCATCATGTATGCACAGCAGTACACCTGCAGTACCTGACACACCACTACTTTAAATATGAATTTGATGTCAAATATGACATCTTTACACATCACTGACACATACCCATTTTTTGCTGTTAAACACATACATTTCCTGTATATGTATACATATATCAAATAAATGTTTCAAACTGGCATGCTTCCTTCAACCCCTTTATCTTATCTGAACCATGAATCCCTGAAAAACTGTTATTCATTTCCACCTGTTGAATTTGAGAGCCGTATAAAAAGAGTTTTGATGTTAGGGAAAGACATCCCTCTGAAATTAAATTCCCAAAATTCAAAACCAGTCCCATCTGTGATGTATTTTCTTTTGTTTCTCTTCCCTCCATCTCTTCTCCTCATTCCTTCATCCCTACATCTCATGGTGGTTCTGTTACTATTTCAGAGATGAGTTCTTATTTTCCTAACTGCACTCCTTGAATTCCATAAGCCTTACTGTAAATCCATTCATAGAATCATAGAATCGTAGAAAGTTAGGGGTTGGAAGGGACCTCTGGAGATCATCAAGTCCAACCCCCTGCCAAGCAGCACCACAGAATCTAGGGCAAGCTACAGAGGAACACATCCAGACAG
>VZZY01000091.1:5644-45938 GCA_013400335.1 Eurystomus gularis
GGGCGGCAGCGCGGCTCCGGGAGCCGTGGGCAGGGGACCGCCGGCTTCGCCAGCGCGCCCCGAAACCGGCTGCTGGGGATGGCTGGGCAGGCTGTCGATAGCGCTGTGGCGTGCGCCTCTGCCCTTCCAGGCTTGGCGCTGCCGCCGAATGGGCTTTCCGCTGCCGCGAACGGCCGGGGATGCTTTAAAGCCCCGAAGGGCTCCCGAAGAAGTGTTGGAAGCGCTGCCTTCCACTTGGAGAAGGTTTAAATTGAGGCGGCTGACAAAATGGAGGGCTGCCGTGGAGTCCAGGAGTGAAGCAAGTTGTTAACCTGGTATCGCGCTCGAGTAAACTCCTCGCTCCGCGGCTGGCACCAGGACGCGGCCTGACAGAAACCCTCTCCTGACTTCATTTATTTTTCCCCGTAGAAGCGGCGGGGATGAGGAGCTGAGCGCATCAGTGCGAGCCGAACAAGGTGCATGGGATGCGCCTGTTGCAAAGCCTGACCAATGGTAGGGTTTTTCATCGGCCAAAACCCCTTTGGTCGTTAGATGTCAGATGGGAAGCAGGTTGGGTTTTTTTTTCTTAGAGAAGGAAGGCCAGGAGAATTGACTTTTACTGTCGGTTTAGCTGGTTGAAATAGAAAATCGATCTTTCGATTTACCTTCAAGCGAAGGGTGTAGTCATAGCGAGCTGTATTGTCTGACCTATGACTAGCTTTTTGTTGTTGTTGTTCAAACATTCGGTGTATACCCAGCAGAATAAATAGATCCGTGCTGCTTTAGAAAGCTAAAAGCAGATGGAACTGTTTCTCCTTGTAAGGATGTGTCTTGGGGTTCTTAAAAGAAAAAAACCCCAACCAAAACCCCGAAATGATTTTGTAATCCTTGCTTTGAGATTTATGCTATTCCTGGCAGTGTGTGGTTTAGTAGATACAGAGTTTACAAAGTCGCAACTGACCAAACAGGAGTTGGTTTAGACTCTTGTCTTTTGAGGGGAGGTGGAAAAAATAGTAAGTCTTAATTTCTTTTTATGGTGTTCGTCCCACTGCCCATTTGAGATTGAAGCATTCGTCGCAGTTGTTTATGTTGGTTGCCTGGGGGTTTCTATTTGAATGTGGAGAAAGTATGTATGGGGCGGGGGGGGGGGGTACATGTATTTTTAGTGTTAATTTTTAATGAGAAAAGATACAAATAATAGTGATATCCAAAAGTAAATCCTGCATTTACTGGGTATGCTTATTAATATTTTTAGGAAGGGATATATAAGGAAATGTCTGAGGCATAATAAATTTTGGTCATTATGCTTGTTTAATACAGTGGTGCTTCAGTATATCTTAATACGCAATTTCAAAGTCTCTTTTTTAAATGAATAAGTAAGTAAAAGGCGCAGAGAAGGTGCTAGTTCCTGTACCAATTAGAGGTGGTAGCTGCAAAATGCTGTATGCTTTAATACGCATGCAGAGGTCCAGAAAGCCCAACCAAGCATTTAAAAATGTAACGTGTTGTATAAGGATACATAAATACGTTCTTGCTCCAGCAGCCCTGGTTTTGTTAGCTACCTAAGCAGATATAATGGAACAAAATTCCACCAGAAAAAAACTTCTGTAGAAGAAAGTGAGCTCAATTTCTCTTTGTTTCTGTAAAATGCTTGCTATTCTTTCAGCAAAGGCAACTAGCCCGGCAAGGATGTTTGCTTTTAGCTAGAATAGCTTCCACTGTCCATAGGAGCGGTATTGGCAGAGGTGGTGCAGGAATGTGTTAAATGGATTTTGCGAGGATCTCTGTCTCCCAAGCCAGCCCTCAGCCTGTGGTTGTATCTGCCACGTGCCTGTGCACCTTCCTTGGCAAAGTGGCTCTGCCCTGGGAGTCCTGTGCCTCTGTACTCGGTCAACAGCTGGAGACAGGGTGAGTGAAGTCCTACACAGTTACTAGAGACTGAATGGTGGGACGGGCCAGCCGCTTTTCTGCTTCTAACATAAGTCATTCATGCAGGCCTTAAGAAGCCAGTGGAGGGCAAATTGAGGCTCTGTTCTAGCCCTTCATAAGAAATGCCTACTAGGGAAACTAGCCAGTTTTTCTTTCTTGTTGTGCTGGTCATCTAGTGAGCTCCGCACTGTGCAGTAAGAGCTGTGTGCAGGGTGAAGGCCTTGCTCAGCCACCTGTCTTTTCAAAGTTCAACGCCTTAACTCCCAGACCTATTCGCTGTTTTCAAAATACAAATTTTCTAAGAAATACAGAAAGCGCAGTTGAAGCATTTTTTTCCCCTCAAGAAAAAGGAGACAGGGTAATAGCTTTCACTTTATAGTACGTCTGTTGAATTTTCTAGGACTTTTTTTTTTTTTTTTTCTTTCTTGTAAGAGCAGTCAGGAAAACATCATGGATATTCTTCAAGTGCTGACAGTCCTTAATAGCCAGATGGCATGGAGTAGTTGCTGTCAAAGGAGGAGGTGTGGAAAGATTGGCACATCCCTTCCTTTTTCACTTTTGTTTCACCCCTAGGAAGAAAAGTGGGTTTGGCCTGTGAATCTTGTGAATCTGTCTCTACAGATATGTTGTTACACTGATCAAACGACTGAACATTTCTTGTAATCCTGTAGTATTTTGTGCATGGTTGTGTAATGGTACATCCATGATTATTTAAGAAGAATTATCAAAAAGCTGTTTTTCTGGGTATTGGGGAAGTAGCTGTGAATGCTACATCCACTTTCCCTGCAGTTCCTTAGGGATTACCTCCAGGTTTAGTGTAGTGACACGGGGGGGTTTCTATAGAATATTTTAAATATCAGTAACTACATATCATATCAGCATTTGTAGTGTTTCTCTGATTTATTTTGTGTCCCTTTTCATCAACAAAGGGTAATGCGTTATTCTTTACAGTTGCCAATTGCATATGTGGCTGGTACTTTCCACATGAAACAAAAGCCATAGGTGATAGGTGACCTGGTGATGTGTATCATGATATAGCCTGGACTAAAGCCAGTGACTAACTGAAGACCAGGAGTCATATGCATGAAGGTGAACACTGTAACCCTCAGGCTACTTCCTAGTTGTTACTTGGGGGACCCTATCCTCAGGGTTTCCTTATCAGTGGTATAATAGCATCACCACCCTGATACCAAAGGTAGTTGAGGTGAAACTGGCTCTGGAGCATGGCTAGAGGTTGAGGTGTCCTGTGCTGCTGCAGTGTTACTGCCATCTGAAGATGGCAGCGGGAACAAGGAATCACCACTTCTCTCCTTTGCCGGACCTCGTCTTTAGAGGGTTATTAGCTTGGCAGCTCCAAGTAAGAAATCTCCATTATAGTTACTCTGTAACTTCCCATAACACCTGAAGGAAGCCAAAAATACACGTTAATGATAAAGTTTGGCAACTTCTGGGTTTGCATAGTTTTAATCTGAGCAGTTCTTGGTTTGCTTACGGATCGAGCATGTTGACGGCTATCAGGGTCGCCAGTGGAGATGATGTTGGCCACCAGTGAATTACTGTTCCTCAGCAATCAAAGAAAATCTGCATCTAGGGTGTATGTATGGAGGACAAGAGGGAAGATGGGCATGAGTTCAAGGCCTTGTGTTTCCTTTTGCTGTGCTATGTGGTCTGCTGCTGAGCCAAGACTGACCTACTTGGAGTTGGCTCTGGGAAGGCTGACAGCTTTCCATGTTGTGTCCCTACGAAATGTTCCAGCAGCTGAAAAAACCCCCCAAAATAATAATTGGGCAGGCTAGGAAAGAGAGGAGAGTGTTGCCTCAGTGGCAGGAGGTTTCCTGTGGGGCTGTGGGGATGCAGAATGATCTCTTCTGCCATGGACTTTCTTAAGCTCCTGTGCTGCTGCTTTTCTGTGCTTGCGCTGTCCGAAGCTGTAACGTTTGTGCTGTGTGAATATATGAAAGGAATTGCTGAACCAAGGTCCTTCTTTGAGGGGAAGTCAATTATCTCTGCTCTTTCTTGGTCACAATATGAGCCATACGTTGCCAGTAACTTATACAGCTTCTCTTTAGTGTGTTCTTGGAACTAATTTTGCCCTGTGTAGTACAAGTTTTAATCCTGTTTCTCAGAAACTAGGATCAGTTCCTTGCACAGACCTCCTCAGGTAAATTTGCGCTCTCCTTTGGTTTCAAGCTTAAGTTACAAACTTCTGTCAGATGTTCAGAAAATAAAGATGCACAAGTGGAGGTGTGCAGAGGCTTTCATTAGTTGAGAATAAGTGTAATTTTTTTCTTCTTTAAGGTCTTTTTACATGCTACCCGGAGTGATAATCTTCTAAAACAGTATGAAAATTTTTCTTCATAAAATCATAACTGTGTTCCATTACATTAGTTTGGCAGGAAACTATGACACACAGTTTCTAATATTGAGACTAAACCAGTGTTATCTTGTTTTCATTGTGCTCCACTGGATTTTGCTTTACTATAATAGTCTGTGAGCCTGTTTGTTGACTAAGTGATAGATCGGTGCCTTGTATTCTCTTTTTAGACATCCTTGCCTTCTTGTCTAATGTTTTTTATATTACTGAAGGCATTGTAGGAGGCAAAAAGATGGGTCTGAGTGTGTAAAGTAGCAACACTGGAATGAGAACTTTACAGAGAGCATAAATCGAGGAGGACAACAGAGACTAATTGTATGAAATTCCTTTTATGCACACGTTCTTGAGTTTGAATAACTAGTATGTATTCAGCCTGCTGGATTAGGCGGCTTTGGCTCTGCATGTGTAGCGTAGATGTTGCTCTCAGAAAGCAACTCTTCTACCCCCACGCTCTTCCAGATAAAATTGATTCACTACTGCATTTTGCTGCTACTGAGCCCCTAGTAAAGCATGTTCAAAGGCTGAATAATTCATAATGTTAGGGTTATAAACACCACACTTAATAGCCCAAGTTTTGTTTTTGCTTCTTGATTGCTAGGTGTAAGAATCATTTACCCCAGACTTTAAAGACTCAAATCTTGTGCCTGGACTTGGATTTCTGCCTGCAAGGTGGTGCTTGCAGGGGAGTGACTTTCTCAATAGTGTGTATTTCACTAAGTTTATAAAGTCCCTTTAGCATGGAAGCCATCCATCTTCTAAACACCATCTTCCAAATGCATGCAAAGAGTCTGAGCTACACTTCAGAGGGCTTCTCTCAGCATGCCATCCCACTACTGAAAGGAGCCTTAATTTCAAAGGTGGGTCATAAGCACCAAGAATTTTTGCCTAAAGAACAGGCATGAGATTGCTTTCCACTCATTGTATGAATGCTATCTGGAATAAGTATAGCACCTATCATCTATACAATTCCCACAGGTATTTTGTTACAGGTAGGAACCTGCTTAGGTGTTGGAATTTCATACCTTCTTTCTTAAAAAGTTATGCTTGGGACTGTTTTCTCTTGCTTTCTAGCTCTGTTATCCCTGGCAGTTTCATGGGAGTTTGTTTGAGTTCTGGAAAACTGGGAGCAAAGAGAGCTGGAGGGAGAAGAACCTTTGTGCTAGATATTTCTCTTCTAACCCCACTGTACTCACAAGTGCCTTTTTAAAATAAGAGAATTATTAAGGCCTGTTACTGGGATCACCTGGGGAGCAAACAGAATAAACTTCATCTTGGTTTCAACAAAGATTCACAAAGCTTTGCCAGTTTTTAAGCAAGGACAAAGAACATTCCAGCAAAAGAGTACAGCAGTAATCTTAAGTGCCATTGGTTGACGTGTTGTTAGGTCCCAGTAAGTCTGAAGGCATGCACTAGATTGAATTCAGATTAGCAGGAGGCAAGTGGTGTCACCCCTTTAGTAGAGCTCCCTCTGCCTGTCCCAAAACCCTGGCTGCAAGGCAGGTGTGCTCCAGGTTGAGGATAGGCTGGGAAAATCTGTCTTCCCATAGTATGTTTGGATTTCTGCATTGATGCCAAGTCTCTTCTCATAGCAACAGGACCCAGTACCTCCTTCCCCTTTCTCCCAGGCTACTCCCATGTCATTTCAATTTCCTAAAAGCTCTCAAGTTTTACACAGTGTGTGCTCTGAGGCCTTACTGAGAGAGGTAATCAACAATGGCTGCTCTGTAGGTTCACAGTCCCATATCTCGGGAAGACACGGCAGCCGAAAGCAAACAGGCACTGTCCTTGTGGGAGCTTCATGTCCTCCTGGCTAGCAGGAGACTTTATTTAGAGCATATTTAGACAAACTAATCAAAGTGCTTGGCTTTGTACTTTCCTCTGTTACCTTGTTTGTTTCTCACTGTTTCCTTTTTTTTATTTTGTATTGGTTTTTCTCTGGTGTAACTTTTCATCTGAATATGTATGGTGATATATTTTTCCTAGTCAGTGGAGTGAGCTCTCTTGTCTAGCTGGTGAAAATCCCTGATTTCTCATGGTTCACACGTTGTGAGCATGCTGTGAGCTTCTCCGTCCTCCATTCTGCTTGTTAGGTTATCCATGCTTGGCTACCATCCAGTTGACAAAGCCTGTTTCCTCAGTGTGGCTCACTTTGCCTCTCTGCGGTGATTTCCAGGTAGACCTATTTGAAGATGCCTGAAAAATCTGTTTCTCCAGCCCAGACGTGATTGAATGAGTAGCTCATTTATTGCCAATTTCATCTTAAAATGTTACTGAAAGAAAGTTAATTCCTTCAAGTTTAAAATGGGCAGAAAAAAAGAATAGTAATACAAGTGCAAATCCCCAACATACTAGTCAGGACGACAAAAGAGTCCCAATGCTAGCTAACTAATACTATCACTGTGTATTTTCCCAAGATACACTTTCCACTAAGAGACACGCATCTTTCTGAAGAGACCCACATCTTTCTGCCCCCTCACCTTTACAGGATTCAAATCTTTTTCTCCAGCTGAGGCTTGCATGCCTTGCTAACTCTCTTGCAGGTGTGACCTGCTGTGGAACGAGGAAATGTGTGGTTTCTTTTCCCCTACTGCCTCATGTATGGTTAAACCTATAGAAAGCTGTGGCGGAAGCTCAGGCATGCTGTTCCTCTGACAGCCTTCTGCAAATACAAGCTATTAATGACCATTGCCTTTCATGGGCAAAAACAGTACTGGCAATTCCTTTGTGCACTTTATTTAATGGCGTAACGAGCAAGCATATAAGCTATTTTTATTCAAACGCTCAGACATAAGCCAGTATGGCAAAGTGGCTATGAAGTGTCTGCATAGCTAAGTGAAAATACAGCTGCTGTTTAAATCTTCTTTCTTTTAGTTACAGGGTTTTGAGACGGTTCAACCAACAAATCTTTCTAATTGAGCTGTGGTGAGGATTTTCAAGATTTTGCATTAAAATGGCCAGAATGTTCTTTTCAGTCACTGACTTTGTCTACTGTTTCAGTCAACGATAAGGAGGTAATGCAATAGGGAAGATGAGTGGGTGGGGAAGGGGAGACTCAGTCAAGTTAAAGGTTCAGGTCTTGTCCTTCCAGGAAGCTTTGGGGACTATCTGTTCCTACGTGCTGCTTAGTGGCAGGCACACAAAAAAAAGCTGAATACAGTGACACTGTTAGCAAATGCTAGCTTAGAGAGACACAGTGTTTGTTTTGGGAATTTTTAAAGGCTGCCAAGTCCTTCGATGGTGGTTTTTCCTTTTTTTTTTTTTTTTTTTTTCTTCTTCCTTTTCCTTGAAGAGCATGTCTATTTTGGCAGAAAAATGGCTTTCATGGCTTGATGAATAATTAAAAAAAAGTTCAAGACGGTGTTGATGATTTAAGTCTTTGAATATTTCAAAGCCAAGAATTTATGTTATGGATTAACTTGGGAGGGATGTTGAGTGTTTAATTTTTTTGTGTGTGCACATGCTCAGCAAATAGTTATAACTCAGTATTGACATGAGTGGTCTCCAGTTGAATTTTGGTTTAAAAAAAAAATGGAAAAAAAAATGAAAGAAAACAAAACTTTAAGCATATGATAGATGTTAGAGGTCCTAAGGAAAACAAGAAAAATCACATAATGTTATGCCTTCACTGACCTGGAACCTGCTTGATACTGGAGTAGATAATCAGTAGGAGTAAATTTTTCTATATCTTTGCTTAACTGAATTATAAAGTACAATTAACAGAAAGTTTCTTCTTATATCTACTGAAGTAAGGCATTTCTGAGCGCTTAATATTTGGCCCAACTGATGATACTGCTTTTCAGTACAGTCAAAAATTATTCTTACTTAGCCATTTAACACTTGTTTACCTGTTTTTTCTGTTTATGTTGGCAAAGCGAGAGTCTACAAGTGTAACTTCCTCCCTTTCAAATGTCAATTCTTACACATGAAGGCACAGCTGAAGAAGTTTACCTATTAGCAGAAAATAGTACTACTTTTTTTGGACAGGTGGGGTTGGATGGGCATCAAGTAGATCAGCTGCTTTGGGACATGATGAAGGTAATTAAACCGCCAACATATAACCACATCTTTCAGCTTCTCCACAAGCAGTAAAATAGGCTTCCTTGAATTCAGAGTTCTGCAGAATTTGTTCTGATGTATGTTTAAATAGTTAACTTGAAATGCAGTACCATCTTCTGATGTCTGTGGACAGAGCTGTGCTTTTACTCAAAACATGGTTAAATTGCACTACAGTGGAAAAATATTGAGGCTTATCACTTATTGAGGCTTGTCTGGAGCTTAAGTTTCAAACAGCATGTCCAGTTTCAAAAGTTGTGTGATATTTGGGTTGACTTCTGTCATTGTGAAAATAGGAAAAGGGAGATGTGCATAAGGAACAGATCTGAAGAAACAAAGAACAGGAAACAGTGGAAAAGAAGAGGTATTGCTCAGATGTTGGAAAAGTATACCTACATGGACTAAATGGGGAAAAACAGAGAAGAAAGTTGAGTCAACAGAGACAAAAAATATTTTTTAAAGGAACAAAAATATTCTTCATTAGTTGCACATGAAAATGAGCCTTTTAAGCCACAGAAAACGTAGTTCTAATGTGACAACAGCACAGGATCATTCCACTTTGGCTAGCAATACTAAGCTTGTAGTAAGTAGATAACAAGAGTTACTTTGTGTGTGTGAGGAAAAGCTATTTGACAGGCTGTCTAAATGAAGTCTAGTGACAAGCTGTAGGAATTACAGGGAAAGGTGTACCTTCCAGTGGGTTCATAGTAGTGAATACTATTTGTGCATCTAGAAAACATCTTTTGAAGATTGTCAAACACTAATGAGTTTTGTGTTTTGTCTGAGTCTGTTTTGGTTTATAATTCATGTAACTGAAGGTACATATTAAAAACTAGAAATGCTGGATTAGAGTACGTGGTGACACTTGAGAGAATAATTTTGCATGCATTTGTGTATTTGGTCTTTATTGCTAGGCACTTGTAAATATTTAAGAATGAGTTGATTTCAAAATGTTGCACTGTAGACCATAACTTCATGTTAGACATTTTAGGGCTTACAGGCTTGTGCTTCAAATAGCATGCTTATGAGTCCACATAAAGTTTTTCAGTGCAACTGGGAGTGGGAAGGAGTGCAGAAAATTATGTAAACACTTCTATTGCTATTTTTCTTATGCTGTTAGTAATTTATTGTTGGCTTATCGTTATCAGATATGTACATAGTTATTCTAGATGGAAGAGAAGCTTTTATCTTTTTTTTTTTTTTCTAAATAGTTGGCAAATTTTCTATTTGCTTCTAGAATATGTCCAGTTCAAAAGGCTGATGTCCTCTAATTACATTGCAGGTACAAATGTACTGCCTTCCTCAAGCCCCTGCTCTTTGTCTTTTAATATTTTTGGGTTGTGTTATATGTTAGTGGTGGTGTGAGTGCTTGGGAAGTACAACTAGTCAGTGCCACAAGGAACTTTAACCTGAATACTCAAAGCAGAAGAACAGTAGTCTAAAGGCTATTGGCAAAGACTCTTCTTCCAGCTGTGCTAGTAGAAAAGGTTACTGAGTCCAGCTGCTTGACACAGTCCCTCTGCCTCTAGCTGCTGCCCTAAGTCTGCTGCTTAAAGTAGTTTTTATGGTTGTTCATACTTGAGGCCGAGTCAGAGAATGAACTTGCAAGCAGCCATCTCTCTGTTTGAGATAACCTGTTTGTGTTTTGTTTGAAGCAGACCAGAAATCCATCATACTGTTTGCTCCATAGGCTGTAGCCAGGGCTTTATGCCAGACCTGAAATTACCTGCCTTTTTGACACGTAGACAAAGCTTAGAAGTAAAATACTCTATAGACTATCCTGTCCTTTCTTCTGCTTTCTGCCCAACTTGCTATTACCCTTGTTGTCCAAAAGAAATAGGTTCAGTAGCAGTAAAAGTGAAGTGGAAGAATATTAACACGGATCCACTGAAACTGGTGGTGCTCTCTCAAGTTATTGCCAATGTAGCATGCATTTCCATGGCAGGTAACACCAAACGCTCACAGTTACTGTGATTCTTTTCTGGTCGCCCCAGCCACCGTCGTTGCAAACTCACTCTTTTAATGGCTCTCAGGATCCCACAGTGAGCCAGGGCCAGGAACCAGAAATGGCTGAAAATTATTTGGATGTGTTTTATATATGTGCTTGTTTATTCTACTTGTTTGTACACGTGGTTTATGACTGATTTAGCTGTTGGAGTCAGCTCACTAAATTAATATGTGAGCTGGCATAAGGAACGTGGTTTCTGTCTGATAGCCCTGACTTAGCTTATTTTAAGCTTCGATGGAGTGTACCCCCTCAGTCTGCCCAGTTCATTGGGTGCATGTGTATGAGGCTCTGAAACAGCAGTTCTTGGAGCAGCTGAAGGTATGATGGGCTCTGCCTCCTGTCCATATGTCTGCTTTTTGAGGGGGAAGGAGTGGACTTCCTGGTTTCATAGTCAGGTGTGCTGCTGCAAAAGAATCTCCTCCAGAGACCTGTCTTTTGCCCTTGTTTGGGGGTTTCCTATGTGCCTGATGCACAAGGCAATCTTAAGTTGGTGTTCCCTGTGTCCTGCAGTGCAGGTAAGCCTGTTGCAGCTCATGGTAATCTGAAAGGAATTGTTGAAACTCGGAAAAGTTCCTTTGCAAGCTTGTCTTCTGCAGAGGCAGCAAGAAATATATTCATTGCGTGAATGTACCCATTGGAAACTAAGGCTGGAACCGTCAGTTCAAGCTAAAAACCTGATTGCTATTTGTTTGCTGCTGCGCATTCAAGTGGGCTTGGCTTTGCTCCAAGAGCTTTGTACTCCATTGAAAACTCTTGCTTGTCTGCCACCTGACAAGTTTGGAACTTGACTTCTATCAGGACACTTTTCCTTTAAAATATTGGCAGGACATATATATATATGTATGTGTGTGTGTGTTTTTCTGTACATACACTCGCATGCAAATTGTGTATCTATACATACATGAACACACACGTATGCATATATACATGTGTACTCTGTCCATAACAATTTATATCTTATGAAGCTTTAATTCGAAGTCATTTCTCGATGTTTTATATGATAAGAAAATAAGCTAATTAGCTAGCGAAGCAAAACAGCCTTGCAGATAAGCCTTCTTAGGCTATGTCCAGGTATAGTGAATTGAGAAGATCTGGATGCTTGGTCTTCATGGAATACTGGGTAGGCAGATAAATTTTGTGCATTCAGTAGCTTATGTACCAGTACAGGTTAGGGGTTTACCTGCTGCAAAGCAGCTCTGTGGAAAGAGACCTGGGAGTCGTGGTGGACAACAGGATGACCATGAGGCAGCAATGTGCCCTTGTGGCCAAGAAGGCCAGTGGCATCCTGGGTTGCATCAAGAAGGGTGTGGCCGGCAGGTCGAGGGAGGTTCTCTTTCCCTTCTACTCTGCCCTGGTGCAGCCGCATCTGGAGTACTGTGTCCAGTCCTGGGCTCCCTGGTTCAAGAGAGACAGGGAGCTGCTGGAGAGGGTGCAGAGAAGGGCTACTAAGATGATTAGGGGACTGGAACATCTGGAGGAAAGGCTGAGGGACTTGGATTTATTTAGTCTGGAGAAGATTGAGGGAGCATCTCATCCACACTTACAAATACTTAAAGGGTGGATGTCAGGAAGTTGGGGCCAATCTTTTTTCTGTGGTGCCCAGTGACAGGACAAGAGGGAATAGAAATAAACTTGAGCTCAGGAATTTCCATCTAAACATGAGGAGGAACTTCTTTACTTTGAAGGTGGCAGAGCACTGGAACAGGCTGCCCAGAGAGGTAGTAGAGTCTCCGTCTCTGGAGACATTCAAAACCCGCCTGGATGCCTTCCTGTGTAACCTGCTCTAGGTGGCCCTCCTCTGGCAGGGGTGTTGGACTAGATGATCACCAGAGGTCCCTTCCAACCCTACCATTTTGTGTATGGTGTTATCTGTTTGAATATGCCAATTCTGATGATTACTTAGTCTTTTAAATGAAATTGAAAGGAAAACCTCATCCCTTTCTACTGGAAACTTGAAAGCGTTTCTTTTGTATCATACTTACTTGGTAAAATGAAAAATCTCTTCTGCTTTGAGAATGGGTGACTAGTAATGTGTATTTGGTTTTTTTCCCTTGTCTGCTCCATCCTTCCCTGCTCCTTTCCCACCCCATCTTTTCCTCTCCTCCCTGCCCCTCTCTCACCCCATCTTCTCCTCATAGTAATTAAAATGGTACCAGCGTCTTCAGAGTTGTCATACAGAACTCTAATTTTCCTCACTTGTTAATTGCTTATGTCATCTCTGCCTGCTGCTGTGGGGGAGGTATTGATTAAACCTACAACTCAGTTTAGTACTCCCATTCCTCTTCAGGGGATGCTTCTGACTTATTTTTAATCATAACACTGTATTTTTTGTATACTTTCAATCTCAAAATCATGTGAGTTTTTTGAGTGTTGTTTACATTTACTTTGAGTAATCATATGGCGATACCGGCATCATCTTCTTGCAGTCCTGTCTAGAGTAGAAGGGTTCTGCTGGTTCAGCTGGAGCTCTGCAGAGCTCCTGGCACTGGATGAATTATTGAATTGCTGTAATGCAATGGCATCCACACTGGAAGAGATTGTGTTGCAGCAGATCATGTGTAGGGCAGATGGGAGTCTAAAGCATCCTACTGATGAAACCGCTGTCCCTACAGTGTGACAGTGCGAGTCTTGTTGCTGGTGGCATTTTGTCAGCTGAGGGCTTTTGTCATTCAGGGAAGAGACTTTTTTCCCCCAGACCATACAGACTGAGTGTTGCTGACTTGCATCGAATTTGTATGTGGGCTTGTGCCAACAGGTCAGCTGAAGTAGCCTGTCTGTTGACACAGCTCTGCTGTTCAGCCAGGTGGAAAGCTAAAGAATTAACCTAAAAAGTGATTAACTTCCAATAACTTCATCCAATATTGTTTCAATCAACAGAGATATCAATTTGTCTTTTTTTTTTTGTTCTCTGCTACCCCTCTGAATTTTTTTTCCATCTCATCAGTGTTAGGGAAAGGCTGTGTGCATATGGTTGTAAATATTATGTTTATCTTAAAATTTTGATTCTTTGGAACTTTTTATTATCGGTAACAAAATGGACTTCCTAGTAAGTCTACATAAAGTTCCTTTAAATGGTTGAGTTGATATGCTCAAAGACACATGAGCAAATGTAATGGTGGGTTTGGGTCATGTGGAGAAGGGTGGTTCTGCGTCTTCCCTCATTTCTTACCTTAGGCTCCTTTATGACTATCTTCAGGTCTGCCAGAGGTTCTATGTGTCTAGTTTTAAGTAAGTTTTTCTACTACTGAAGTTCACTGTTTGTTGGGTTTTTTTCCCTGCTACTTATAGCATGTTTTTAAAAAACACTTTATACCTATGCTGGAATAGCCGGCTTTAATGAGCATTACATATTTCTGCACAGCCCTTACATTCTTCAGTTCCCTTGTACATCTTGAGAACATGGTGGTTTATTGTTAGTTAGGTTTTTTTTCTTCTTTTAATAGGTCAGTCCTGACAGTGGATCATCTTTTTCCACCTCAAACTTCCCTTTGGCCAGCATCCTGTGTGG
Organism: Eurystomus gularis; assembly: GCA_013400335.1. Classification (NCBI taxonomy): domain Eukaryota; kingdom Metazoa; phylum Chordata; class Aves; order Coraciiformes; family Coraciidae; genus Eurystomus; species Eurystomus gularis. Next base: position 19,496 of record VZZY01000091.1, read on the forward strand.
GAGAGGCTCTTGCAAAGAAAACTGTTTTTGCTTTCTCAGGCCTTACTATCTACTTGCTAGTATAACATGTAATTGCATCCTTCCATTTTTGTGCACCAGCTCTAAGGATTTTACTTACTGTTTTGATACATTTCCCAATCTGATAGATTTTGCTCTTCTAAAGTTTTTCTTCCTTTTTCTGTCTGCTGTCACTTATTCTGCTTTCTGTTTCTTTACCCAGGCTTGTATTCACATTTTTCTGGGATATGCTCATTTGGCCTGTGTAACCTCACGAAAATGTTACCATTTGAACATAATGACTCTTTTCTTCCCTGGCTTCCTGTTCCCTTTCCTTGTGAAGCGGTATGTATACCTTCCGCAACTTTCAGACTCAGCTGGGAGCTAAACATGCAGCTTTTAATTTCCTCTCTCTTCTTGAATTGAAGAACTTTTGGACCAATGGTGTCTTAATCACCATTTCTGAAACATAATGGCATGGTACTAGCTTTGGAAGGATTCTTTCCATGAGTGTGGTGAACTCGGTTGTATTATGGCCACTGTCATTTAGTGGTGAGCTAATACAAACAGTAAACTGGCTTTCTGACATAGTACTCTAGTGAGGAGCAGGGGAAGAGCTTCGTTTCTTGCTTCCAGGTAAAGAACAAACATGGAATGAAAAATGTCCCTTGGCATGTGGATGGTCCTTCATCGAATTAAATTCCCTTGCGTCTGGCATGGTATTCCCCTCACTTCCTTCTCTAAACAGAATTGGCTTGATTCTTCCTGCTTTTACATGGTAACTGTGTGATTCCTTGTTTAGTTTGTGGGAATTAGAAGAGCTCTGATGTTTTCCTGAATTAAAGACACCAGATTCATAGTGATTTCTTCCTTCCTGTTGTTCTTCCTCTCCTCCCAACAGCCACATACAGACTTTTTTGGGAGTTGGTTTGTTTTTATTTTGCCCAAGGAAAAGACTTTCACCTTTCAAGACCTTTCATGAAAATCACTAATCTTCATGGCAACGCATGGTTCCTCATATACAGAGTGCTTCAGTTGACTTCAAATATAATGCCAGTGCCATTTTGCCAGCTGAAGAAGTAAGGAAGGCTGGATGGATAGTATAGTGCACTCTCCACTTCTGTATCATCTGTCTTCCCTTCATTTGGAGAGCATGATTCTCTAAGTCCCTTCCTGATAGGTTTCCATTTTAAAATACACTCTGTCCAGAACGACATGGCATCTCTGCAAGCATAAAATTGTTACGAAACACTAAGCATAGAGAACTGGTTATCAAAATACTTGTTTCTTCATTTTTTCTGTTAAGGTCACTGTTGTGAAATGGAATGAGTGATACTCCAGAAGCAGAGAAAAGGTTTTGGAAATTGCATCTTTTTTCCACAAAAAACAGTGCTGTCTTGAGACCCAATTACTCAAAAATAAGTTGTAATGAAAATATACTAAAATTCTCGGCTTTAGCTTGGTTGTATCAAATACTTGGTAGAGCTCCAAAGTGGTAAATAACTCGGTTATTTTCTTTATGGAGTACTAACCTTGTTTGCTTTGGCATCTAAAACTAAAGTCGCAGCCTATTTTTACTTTATATACTCTTTTTTTAGAGTATCCCTTCAATGCAGTAACACAGATATTTGTTATGGAACTCAGGAGGCCAGTCATAGACCATGGACTCTACTGTGTTTGGTGGTCCCAGAGGCAGAGAGGAGTGGTGTTCACTGAGGCAATTCTGGTCAACATAATAGTCTTAATACTGGTGCCAAAGTAGACATTGTAGAGTAGATAGACATTGTAAAGTAGTGGTTTTGAGGCAGTGTTTGGAAGGAGTGTGAAATAGGTGAGGGTCTCATGTTATCTTGTATGGCTTAAGAAGAAGTAAGATACATCTGGTCAAAGGAACATTTTTAGAAAATTACACTTGCTGCAGTGTTCTGTGTAGGTGTGAGCAGCAGAGTCGAGGCCAAAGGAAATGCTACTGTGCTACTAGCAAAAAGAGATCGCGTGCCTCAGTGCGCATTTTTAATCTGTGTTGTTAAAATTGTCTTCATACCAAGTGAGTAAACGGGCAGGCTACAGCTCTAGCTTTGATGTAGAAGTCTATGGAGAAACCCATCACGAGGTGAAGTAAGATGATGGGAAAGGGGAATGCAAAAGAGGGAGCCTCTTGGCTGTAGCAGATTTTTGAGTTCCTGTAGGAGGCTACTAGAAATTATTTAAACATGCTATAATTTGATTTGTAGGTGAAGCCATTAGCTAGTGACACATTTTCTAGACTGGCTATCAGTTGATCATGTTTTCTTTCTGTCACTATTTTTGATGCAGTGTGTGGTGGTTAAAATCCAGAAGAAAGTCTAGTAACATCTTCAGTTGCCTGTCTTTTCAGTTACTTCTGTTAACAGCAAAAATTTATTTTTGTTGATGACTGCCAACAGTTGGCACGCACAAGATGGCATCTTCAAAGTAAGCCTTTAAAGAAACAAACCCGCCTTTCTTCTGTAATTTCTAGTGTTAATTCCTGTCTTTCTAGTTTTTCTCTTGAGGCTGTGCTATAAGCAGTATGTTTCCTTAATGAACGATTTTGTTTGCTGTGGAGGTTTTAACAGAGCTAAATTTTGAGACAGCAGTCTGAGACGAGATGAGGTGTCAAAGTGATGGGTTTACACATGGTGGTTCCTGACAGTCCCCAAGACACAGTTCATGTAAACTTTTTTTTTTTCTGCTCCAGCAGGATGCATCTCTTTGACTACTGTTGTTACTGTGTTCTCTGTGAACTTAGTGAAGTAGTGCACATGTGTGTGTTAAACTGAGATTTGCTTTCAGGTGGTTTTTTGTTTAGGAAACCCAAAGCTACAGCAAATTGACAAGTTTTCTGACTGAATTTTCAGATCTGATTGTGTCTTTAAAAGGCCCATCAGGTGCTAATACGTAATGCTGGGTTTTCACTGAACTGTTTCTGTAGGATGTCACAAATTCATTTATTCCTTTGTGTGGTTGTCAACCTTAAATTATTTAGCTATGTTTATATTTTTATAATGGATAAAGTAACTTTCCTCTGGATTAAAAAATTTAAATTGAAAGACAATTAATCATGATAATAATATAAACAGGGTAACAAAATTACCAGGCCTTCCAGGAGGCTTAATCTCTTGGTTTTTTATGGTTTAGTTGAAACCTGCGAAGCAAGAGAAGTAGCCCAGAGTTGCTCTTCTCCTTCATAATCATTTAAGTTTTTTGTTAATTGTTGTGAGACAATCAGAAGATGCCTATCTCAGTAAACCTGCTGGCAATGTTATCTTCAGGCTCTTTGCACATTGGCTGCTCTCTTTGTGAAGGTCTGAATGCTTCTGCCATGGTGGATGAAACACACCATTCCTGCTTGGGGCATCAGTAGTCTAGAGATGGATTTTGTAAGTTTGTCTGAAACTATTGGTAATCTAATTGCTGGGTTCAGACATGGAACTTGCCCTTTAGAAAAGCTTTCTCATGGATAAACCTGGATGCACTGAAATGTCTGAAAAGAGCAAACGTTGGGTGGAATACCATGGGAATTGCTTTTAGCCTTGCTGGATGGATAGACAGTCTGTGAAAGGCGCCAGGAGCATCTGATCATGCCTTAAAAATGCTAAAAGAAGGTACCCATATTTAGATTCTTAGTTTATCTGGTCCTTTGTGATGATTTATCCCTAAAAAGAAATGTCAATTCCAAGTCAGTAAATAATTTCCTTGATGTCAGTTGTTCACCAGAAGAATTTTGGATATGACTATGGTTTTGTCAAAATAGACACATGCTAAAAGATACTTACCTAGACTATTCAGCTGCCTGTCTGGGAGCCACTGCTTCAAGTCACGGGAGTTACATACAGTAGTAAGTGCAGAATGCAGTGAAGGAGCGGGCCCTTTTATAGTACATCTTTACCTTTGTTGAGTGGTGACAGCATGAGTGTTTTTTCAGATGTTCTTCTTGGAGCTGGTGAGCTTTGTCTGTTCAGAAGAAACACCTCAAATGACTTGAAGTAGCTAATGCAGAACAGAATTGTGCTTTTCTGTTGTTACAAGCTCAGGTGCTGATAGTAAAGGTATTTCCCGTGAGTAGGCAGAAGGAGAAGCTGATGTTCCTGGGTAGATCCACTCCAGTTGCTGTCTGTAGAGAGGCAGTTTCCCTTGGGAGTCCTTTCTGTGCTTGCGAGGGGCTAAAGTACAGCAGGGGAAATGTTCTTCACCACTGTTTCCCTCATTCCAGTTTACCTGAAGCAGAGAAACCGTGGCTCCAAAGTTGTTATTAAGCTTCCTAAGAATACTTTCATTAATTGTAATTGTCTGTACAGCATAGTTTGAGATTAGCAAAGCATGGAGAGCACGTTCTACTGTTAGGCTTAAAGTTTTTCTTATAATGACAAAGTTCTTCGGATTTGACATGGTCTGCTGAAGTACAAACTTCTGAAGTACAAACTGTGAGCACCTGACAAGCAGCACAGCCCTGGTAAGAGGATGTTTGGGCCAAGGACTTGTAACCAAGCTCTCAACTTTTGCACAAGATTTTCTTTAATGGGAATGCAAAGCAGATGAGATCGTGGTTAAATAATTACTCCTCAACTGAGCGAGTACTGCCCCGAGGAGGGTGCTTATGTAAGGAATGTCCCTATCATGCTGCATAAGAGCAAGGGTGCTGTGCTGAGACTGTGCGAGCAATCATCACGCTGGTGCTTTCTCATACTTGACTCTACAGGCTTGTGCTGAAAGGAGTTATTAACTTCAGTTTTAGCTTGAACACACCAAAAAACCTATGGCAGACTAGCATAAGCTGCAGTGGTGCACTTTGAACTGTGCCACAGGACTTTGGATCTTTAGACCCAGGCAGCAGGCACCGACTGTTTGTACCAGCAGAGCAGGAGTTCTTTGTGGACAAGTCCTCCTTTCCTATACAAGCAGTGTGTGCTTTGTTTAAAGGCAAAGGTGTATCGACTCCTGGGGACAACTGACTGATATCTGGTGACTGGGTTCATCTTTTGGGGGCACTAGTGTATTTTCCGTCTCCTTGAGTTATTCCAGTATACTTGTCACTCAGTTCCATGTACAGATCACCCCTGCAGGCTGCAGCAACTTCTGTGTGCTGGTAGTGAGACTATTTTCCATTCCTTAGGCTGTCAGTGCATCTGAGCAGAAGTGGTAATGCAAGCTTAAGAGATCATCTCCTTTCTCTGGTGTTTGGTACTGTAATGGCACACACCAGCAACTGCAGAACAGATCATTCCGGATGTGGCAGTGAGGGGGACAGTGCAGCTTGAGATGCTTAGCCTAGTCCATCTGCCCTACACTGTGGGGTGCTGTGGCAAAAGTATTTAGCCTGGGTATGGAAAGCTTTGTAGCCATGCCATGGGATGAGCCTGCCCAAATAAACCCTCCTTTCTGTGAAGGCTAGTTTGAGCACCAAGTTGGTGGTTTGGTTCAGAGCTAGCTCCTGAGTCTTAGATTTAAGCATGTCCTCTGTATGCTGTCTGTCCCTGCACTAAAGCGTGCATGGGGTATCAGGAGAATTTAGCTGCCAAACACATAAAAAAAAAAATCCCTGCAGCATCTTGCGTTTTGAGTACAATTCAGGCATATGGCCATGGGCATACCAATAGGCACACCTTTGATGGCAGGTGGTCTCCCTGCCAAACCTAAAGCTGGTTCTCAAGATGATCTTATGTAGTTATGCTTTCAGTAGAGTGCCAGGAAGCTGAACCTTGGCAAAACGATGCCTTAAACTGATGGCGAGAACAAGATTAGAAAGAACGTTTTAATCATGAATAGGCATTGTAGCTACAGGTAGACTAGACATTTTCTTCTAGATCTAAGTCATGGGGTTTTTATTTTGCCTGTTCCAAAACAGTCTGAGCTAAATTAAAATTTAGATGTTCTAAAAAATTATTTGGATTTGTGTTTGACTTCGCCCAGCTCCAGGTTATGGATTATTTGATTTTGGAAGCATGTGCCCTGGGAATTTACTGCTCTAGTTTGAGCCTGGTGGGGTGGCTGCAGAGGAAGAAGTCTGAAGGGGGTGGGAGGAGTTCTCCTTCCCCTCTTTCCTGGTGACCTCTGCTTCTGTGGTTGTGTTCAACACTTTTCCTGCACATTTTGACCTGTGCTATAATCCTATCAGAGAGAGCAATTGCAGTGAGGGTTGAATTCTTTTCTGGAAAAGATTTCTCAGCAAAGTCTGCACATCTGAAATACTTTTGTCATTGCTTGGTAGAAATTGGCTTCCCTTAGGTGTGTTTTTGCCATGACTCTTCATACCCACCAGGTTCAGTCTTTTTATGCCACTTGGAGTTCCCATGGAGAACCTAATTGTATACACCACTCTAGGTGGCAAACTAACATTTCTTTGCAATTCAAGTAAAAGTTTAAAAACAAACAAACAAAAAAACCCCAGGTAACAAACATATCAACTACATCAGTCACTGTCGTGACTTTGTAAAGACAAATGTGTCTAATCTCACCTCTTACTTTTGTCACTGATACCTTTTAAGTCAACTTTGAACTGAAGGAAAAGTGATTTTACTTTAAAAGAACTAAGTAATTCCCTCCTCTTAGCTTTGTAGACTAAAACTTCTAGTTCTATAATTTTGAGTAATGTGGTACAGTTTTAATTGTAGCTGGAAACGGTCAAAGTTTTTCAGTAACCTGAAAAATACTTTAATGGAAATGATAATTTTTGTATGGGTTGTTTTTTTGTGGATTGTTTTTTTGGTTGGTTGTTTTTTTGTTGTTGGCTTAAAACTTGCCCTTTGGTGAAGACAAGCCAGGGTTTCAGAAACACAAACCCCACTAAAAACTTGAAGGAAAAGCAGTCAATATAAAACTAAATCTAGGTCGAGTTTGAGTTAATAAAAATAAACAACTTGATAGTCCAGAGAAGATACTGTGGGAAAAATATAACACAAATCTAGTAACCCTGTGATGACTCTAGGATTTTCTTGTTTTGGTGTTAACTTCAAGAATTTGGAGAAGGGAGAGTGTTCTTTCTTTGAGAGTATCTTTATGGTTTCTTTCTGTCTTTTATCGCTTATTTTCAGTGGTGTGGCTTCAGCCAGACAGGTTTCCATGAGGAATATGATTCATTGGGTAATTTATGACATACTTCGGGATGTGCTTTGGACTTCTTCTTTTCCTGTTTGGGAAGAGGGACAGGCTGGATGTGGAGATGTTTTGGAAGCTTTGACTTTTGTTTGTGTCACGATTTGGTTCTGTTTCACGTCCGTGTGAGGAAGGGCTTGTGCATTCTGGAGTTCATGCCCTCCCTCTTCTTATCGCTCCATATTAATTGGTCTCATAAAAGATGTCACCTCTCCCTGCAAGACTTGCCTTTCCTGTATCCTTGGGCAGTTGCAGATACAGCAGTAATAGTGGGCACCTATTGGTTATGCGGTTCTTGTGAACCGTGTCTCTCTGTTTTGTTTCATAGAGTAGATGGAATTTAATGTGGTGGTGGAAATGACCGTGAGATAACGTGTCTTTTCCTGAGACAGAGCGGGATGCTTTTCTAACCACATTAAGGATTCATGCAGTAGTATTGTTCCACGGATGTATAATATAGGTTTGAACATACTGACATGAGAGTTTAAAACAAACAAAAATCAAATAAATATATCTGTACCAGCTGGGAGACACAGCATCATGAACAAGAGAGTGGGGGAGTCTGGGCTAGTAGCGTATGTCTCTCATAGTGTAGCCTCAAGAGAAATGCCGTAGCAGCATGTAAGTGGTCACCCCCTTTTCTCTCTTTTGCTTCTGCTCCTGCTGAGTGTTTGTGAGGCAGTGTTTCTGTGGGGGCTGCTGCCTTGGGAAACATAGATTGACTGCATTTAGGATGCGCACAATGTTAAGTGTGGATATTTAGTGACAGGCATAAACATGAGTTAAATGGCAAGTATTAGGATCACTAAGAATGAGCTTGCAGATGGCCATTTTCAGAGTGACTTTTTCTCATTACCTGCTGTTGTATTTTTAGATGGCTTTCCTCTACTCCCACCTGAGATTCTTCTTGTGCCCTTAAATTGAGAGCAGCCACACAAAAGGCTGATTGGGCCTATCTGAGAGAGTGAGGGGCAGAACAGTGGGGAGAGTAAGGTGGCACCTCAGAGTGCATCTTCCATTGACAGGTGAGAAGTGGCAGGGACTAATAACTGCTTTTAAAATCTCTCCTTTGTCTTTTTCCATTTAATTTTGCCATTCAGGCAAAACAAGCAGAGTGGTGTTCAAACAACTGCTTTGCTTGGATCTAGTTAAAGATGCTTGCTAACACTTACTGCTGGGTCCAAGGCTCACTGGAAGTCTTGTAGCTAGACAAACTTTCAATATCCTTGTGCTTCACAAGCTATCATCTTTGCTAACGTGCTTGAAAACCCTGTGGCAAGTTTTGTGTCAGAAATAATAATGAAAAGATAGCTTCCGTGAGCATCAGAAGTTATGTAGGCAGATTAGCTTCTGTATGTGAGTATGCTTTGTATTTTTTGGGGTGGCTTCATAAGAAGCCTTTTTGTGTGAAGTCCCAATTCAGTGAGATGCTTTGCAACCTCAAGAGTTAGCTGAATTTGGATAGAATGCAGGGACATCTAGGATTTCTTTAGATCAGATGATGGGAAAATAACACAGAATGGTTTGGGCTGGAAGGGACCTTTTAAAGATCACCTAGTTCACCCCACCCTGCTCTGGGCAGGGACATCTTCCCCTAGATCAGGTTGCTCAAAGCCTGGTCCAACCTGACCTTGAGTATTTCCAATGATGTCGCATCCATGACTTCTCTGGGCAACCTGTGCCAGTGTCCCACCACCTCCACTGTAAAAAAAAAAAAAAAAAAAAACAACAAAAAAAAACCAACAAGAAACTACCTCTTCCTTATGTCCAATCTAAACCTACCTTCTTTCAGTTTAAAACCATTGTTCCTTGTCCTGTCACTACAGAGCCTGGTAAAAAGTCTCTCTCTGTCTTTCTTACAAGCCCTCTTTAAGGATTGAAAGGTGGATTGAATTAGTTGAAAACACCTGTTTCCCACACCTTTTAATAGCCAGTTCTCTTCTGGTTGCTGTCTAATGAAGATAGGGCCTAAAATGGTAGCCCAAAGATGGCCACACATTCTTCAAATTTCAGTCAGTGAAGTATTTAAAAAAAAAAAAAGGAAAAAAAACCCCAACAAAACCCCAAACTGTGCAGTATTTGACAGGAAGCCAGTGTAACTCCCTTGAAACTGGAGTGGCATGCCTGAGTCAGTGAAGTATGAGCTAAGAATCTGGCAGAAGCCTTTTGCACAAAGGAAGGCTGAGAGAGTCTCTCAGGAAGCCTGTACGCTGCTAAATGTGGCATGTTTGAACATGAGACTGACATCATTGTGAGTTCATAGTAGTGAAAGAACAAAGTATCAGCCACAAATTAGACTGACCTAATTTTTAAGTCACTTCTAAAAACTTAATAGCACAGTGTGTTGCCTGTGCAAGCTGTTTATTTCTATCCCAACCTCTGACTACTTAATTTAAACTACAAGTTAACCCTCTAAACTGTCGAAGGAGTTGTTCAGGAAGGTGTGTGTGTGTGTGTTCAAGGGGTGCTGCAGACTTCCTTCCTTGGCTCTTTTTCCACTCTGACCTCAATCTTCACATAAAGGAAGTGATTAAGGACCACCCATCATATACCTTTATCCTTCAGGATCAGTTTCCTGGAGGTAGAAACCTCAGGACTGCATACCAAAACCTAGCTCATTCCTATGGGCTGCTCACATGCAGACTGGAAGTCTGTCTGAAAATGAACAGAACGCTTGCCAGCGGTATCAGAGGAATTTATATATAATCAGTAAGTTAATATAAAACTAATCAATATCATTTATTGATGTATCCATGTTTGTTGACAAATAGCTGGTGCTTCTTCCATTGCTGAATAGCTAGGAAACACAAGAATCTTGCAGTTGTCAGATGATATACTTCTTTCCAAGTATTTTAGTTGGCTCCGCGTGCACTGAAGTTGATCCATTCTGTTGATATATTACTTCAGTTACTGCAGAAGGATATTGAACACTCCTGGCTTGCAATTACTTTAACAACAATCAGTGCCTTTCTGGTTGCTTTTTAAAGGACTGCGTAAAACAGAGCACCTCTACAAATTCTGGAGAAATATAAAATCTTGTTTATAGATTTGTATGGAGTTGTGTATACGTGTAAGCACACTTCAAACAGGATAATACAAATGTGGCTTAAGGGAATACGTTTTGTTTCTCTTTGCTATTCAGAATCCTGTTAGAAGCCCAGCAAGGTTGCTACGAAACATTTCTTGTTGACCCTGGCGTTTGATTAAGGCACATATCAGATAATAACAGAATTTATTCCCTCAGTTTGGCATTGCACACTTTTGCCCGTCAAAATTTAAAAAATCCTGGCCCCTTTTAATTCTTGCAAACTAGATGTAGTGGCAGTCACACTTTGTCAGTTGTTTTTAAGGAAGATTAATATATTTTGTGATTATGTCACTCTTCCTCTATTTAAATGGTAATGTTTATAGTGATGTAAGGGGCACAGCTGAGGAACAGAAGTCACCCTCTGCTCTCTCCTTCTGTTGGAAAGATACATATGGCTTCTCTTTTCAGCAATGTAGTTACCATGTTAGAAATGTGGCTTTGGCACCGGTGCAGGTCTTGTGTAACATGACTGAAATTCAAAGAAACACTTGGGATCCTTTGGGAAAGGTGTACCAGGGCCGTTACCTGGAACATAGCTAAGTGCGATACCATAACTTCTACTTTTGTTCCTGAACTGAGGCCCTGTTGGAACAGTCTTGTCAATTAAATTAAAATTTCAAAGCAATTGTAATAAGCAGGCCATGAGAATTACCTTTGTGAGTACAAATTAGGTATGAAGACATGTTCTGTTCCCAGTGTGCGAGCTATCAGGAGTCTTACAGAGTTTTACATCATGGTGAGAGATTTGGTCCCAATTGCCTGGATCTAGTAGTTAATTTATTTTCTGGGCCTAATCTGCAATTCAGCAGTCGCTCCATGTCATAACCCAGGCCCCTTCCTACTCTGCACAGCCCAGAATGGGAGACCTCTTAACAGGAGTGTTGCAACTGTTTAATTTCTGGGAACACCTAACAACTTGAATTATTCCACCACATTAATTGGAAGCCATTCCTGTACACCATATACCTCTGTTTCCTTCTCTGCCTGCACCTCAAGATAGCTGGGCTGTGCCAGCTCACTGTTTTCTACCATCTATTCTGTTTTCTTGCCATATAAATGTAATTTAAGGAGAAACCAAATTAAACTTAAGCTCAGTCCTACTCGGTAAAGCAGTTACGTATGTGCAATGTTGATGTTTTATTGGGCCCAGCATGACTTCTGAAGATGCTTCTGTGTGCCTTTACCACTATGTCACGTACGCTTCTCACAATATTAATTTTGTTTTGAGAATGCAGAGGGATTTTTAAATGAAGTTGACAACAGATCTAATTAACACTTATTTTTTTTAACTTTGAGATGTTTCTCTGTACAGCTGACAGGACATGCATGCAGTGCAGGGCAGTGTTGTATTTTCAGACACAAGCAGGAAGAAACAAAGTATTAATGTTGACAGTTTAAAAAAAAATAAAAAATTAAAAGAAATTCCTTCAAACTTTCTCATGCCCTTATGTGAAGGGGTTGAATGTGCATGTTGCCTTCCGGGAGAACTGGTGTCATTTCCTCAAATGGGTGAAAGACCAGAAAATTTTAACCCACAGTGTACCATACTGTGGAAGCAGTTCACACATCTCTTGCTCTTAAGGGAGATTGACTCACTGTGATGTTTAGTCATTCAATTTCATTTTAAGAGAAGAGTCATTAAAAAGTCTGTTGCAAGAAATTCACCCCTGCCTTGCCCAGAAGCTATTCTGATTTATTTCCCTAATAAAATTACCATCATTATCCTCTGCCTTTAATCTGTCCTGGTTCTTATACAAAGGCTTCAGATCCACCTTCTGTTTTCATCATACAGTGACCACAAAGCAGATCAGTTGCTTTTTTTTTTTTTTTTTAAAGTTTTGGCTCCTTATTTGCAGACCCATATTGTCTGAACATCTCCTCCTTAAAATCCTCACTAGGCAAAAGGCCTTAAACTTAAAGGCTAACCATTATCTGAAGACTGAGGTGCCATCTTCTTTCATGAGAAGCCTTTTAAAGAAGTAGCATGGACTGTTACAATTGCTGTGCTTGATGTTTATTTAGCACTATGCTTCAGAGCATTCCTCCTTTTAATGTGTTTCTCAGCAAAAAGATGGTCATGTAAATACAGAAGTCACTGTTCGTTGGTCTGCAGAGCTGCAGAACGTGGTCAGTCAATTTGAGATGTGCAGGTTATGTAGCAGATGGAAAAGGTGTTGTGAAAGGGGCTGCTGTGAAGCAGTCTTGCTCTACAAAGAGTCAGGATATGCTGGAATTCAACAGGTTGAGGATTTATAAAATAGTTCAACCCTTTAAGGGTTTCTCTTTTTGTGCTTCGTGTCTTTGAATCAGAAGCTGGTAGAGACAGGCAGGAGTGGACTTTGGTCATTTAATTGTGACAACTGGCAATCTTCACTGTTGGTGTACAGGATGCAAATCGCACTGGTTGTGTGTTTTGTAAGGAGAGGCAGCTGTACTCTGGTTTTAATTCGATTTGTGAATTCTTACGTTACTTGCTGTGTCTGGGTTGGACCTCATTAGACTCAGATTACATAGATAAATTAATTTTATAACATTATAAATTGTATGCCAGATACTTCATACAAGGTTAGATTTTCAGGAAAGGATAGGATTAAACTTCAGGAAAGGAGAGGTAGATACTGAGGTCCACAGAAGGATGCTGTCACGCTTGACTGTTTGGTCTCTCCCTAGCTTCTAGCTTGCTTGGCGGACCACAGCTCTGTAGCTGTGGGAGGAACGCTCTGTGTGACCCGACTGGTTGAGTTCGTTTAGCTGCAGTTTAGGGAAGGCTCTGAGCAAGAGGGGAGGAAAAAAAAGGCTTACATTTCTAATTCTGGAAAATAGAAAAAGGTATTTAAATAAGGCCTGGAGGACTTCTTATTTGCCAGAAGTGAGTAGAAAGGCAAGTTTATATCCTTTTGTAATTCACCGTAATTGAAAGGATGTACGCTTCTTTTCCTAAAGTCAGCAGAAAAATCCTGGCCTCGTAATGATGAAAGACTTTTTAAAAACTTTATCCTAATCATAGATAGCTGAAGTTTCCACTTTAAACTTGGGTGGCTCATCCGTATTTCACTTAATAGTAATATGGTATCCTCTCTCCCCCTCCCCCTTCTTACCACCAAGGCTAAAAAGGAGGAGGGGAGATATAAAATGTTTCCGAAAATTACAGGAAATGTCTGTTCCTTTAACAGCATTGCCAGGGAATTTCCAAATGTGCTAAATACTTATGGTTGAACTTGCAGCAGCTCAGTCTTCAATCATGAGCGGATTCTGTTCTAAAAATGTGACACCTCCTTCCAGTAAACTGTGTGGAAATTAAGTATATGCTTTGTTTCTCCTGTGCTCTTAAACAGAATTAATTGCGCCCCATGGTGAAATGAGGGCTCTTGGGGGCTGCTTTAAACTCCTGATTTACTTCTATTCATTAAAGTGGGAAAAATAGTATATAGTTTCCTGAAGTGGTAGCTAGCATATTTGTAAGGACTTCAGAGAGGCACGGATGGCAGGTACTAGTGAATGTGAAGACTACCCGGCAGTTTTCAGAGAGACTTCAGAAACTGCATGTGAAGCACTAAGGAAGAGAAAGGGAGATGCTTTTTGTCCCACTACTTTGTTTTCCTGGACTGTCACAAGGATGTCTCTGATCATCGGCTCCCATCTCTAGGCAGAGCAAAAATCAGTGTTAAGCACTAGGTTAGTTTTAATTTCCAGGGATGAGATAAGGGTGCAGCTAAAACTACATGTCCTGGTTTCACTGGGACAATTACAAGCTAGCCACGGTGTGCAGACCATTAGCAGTTTGGAGCCAGCCGGGGCAGCTGACCTGAGTTGGCTACAGGTGTATCCCATCCCATAAATGTCATGCTCAGTATAAAGGGGGAAGTTTCCTGAGGACAGAGGGTCTCCTACTTAAGCTCCTCCCTACACGTCTCCTGACCTTGCTCCTTGTCCTGAGGAAAGCCTTCCCATTTGCTGGGCTGAGTATAACTTTTACTTTATACAGGCATTGGTATTCGTTTTGCTGTTTAATTAAATCTGTTTTCTTTTCAAACCCTGAGTCTTCTCTCCTCTTCCCGATTACCCTTCTTGGCTGGGGAGTGGTCACTGGGTGGTTTAGCCCTGGTATGGGCTAAATGTAGACACTACAAGGAGTAGGATGAGCTTTCTCTTTGTTCCTTGTTGCCTTCTGCTGGGCTTCTGATGCTGGACTAAGAGAAGGAGCAAGGGACATCTGTAGAGCCTCCTCCTGGGGCTTGAAAGGGTGTCTGCCAGCTGTATCAGGCAGAGGGAGAAATGGACCAGGCGCTATCTTCAGCAGATCTTCTTGTCCCCCTCTCTGCCCTGCTGTTCTCATGTAGTATACGTATGCTAATGATGGGCAAGTGAGAGGATCTCCAGTCTGGGACCTCCTGAGGACAAACAAGCAGATCCCAGTCAAGGTGTCTGTCCTAGTGAGGGGTAGCAAACTTTGAAATTATCTGTCTGAAGGGCTCTAGCACCATGTTCTACTGTTGGTATTTGCAAGGATTTTAGAGCCATTAGCTGAAAACAGAGAGGCAATTTTGTAGCTTCTTTCCTTGTGAGGTGACGTGGGTTTTGAATCAGTCCACTGGGTGTTGTAACATGCTCAGGCCTCTGCTGCAGTGGCTCTTCATGGTTGGTGTATCGTTTACTATGTGGTTCGGAGCCACTCCTGGATTTCATAATAAGGCAGTACTTGGCAATAACTTATTATCGTGGGTTTTGTTACACTGATTAAGCAGAGCTGTCGTCTCTTGATAGTGATGATTTGAATCTTGTTTTTAGCTGCTCAGGAAACAGTTTGGAATTGACACTAATGTTGTTTTGTTTTGTTTTTTACTTCCTCATGTAAAGGTTATAATTTAATTTGTTCATGTAGGAACAGCAAGGTGCTTTGTGTAGAAGTTGTACAGGTATGACTGCATGTAATAATTGGTGACATCAGTGTTCCAGTTTCCAGTGGTGATGTTTTTTTAGCATGTGGGGAAGTAAGATTAATTATCCAAGATGTTCTGTTTTGCTAGCCTTTGTCCATGTGAAATATAGCTGTAATCAGACTTACTTATGGCAGTCCCCTATATTAATAGGTACTGAACAAGAGTTTATGACTTTGCTTGAGTTCATGCAAATGCATCACCCGTGAATGCTTGTTATAGACTAGTTTTCTAGCAGGGAGATGTGCCAAATTGTTTGGGAGGCTACTGCTGGGATTTTTGTTTGTTCGTTGTTGGTGTTTGTGTGTTGTTTTTTTTCCTCTCCAACCTTTTTTCTAAGATAGTGGAGAGATTTGCCATGTTTTGGTTTTTCTTTTCTTTTAGGAAGTCAGTATAACTCAAGTTATACAGTTACATAAACTTATACATAACAATATAAATTTTAACATCAGTCTGGAGAAGAGAAGGCTGAGGGGAGACCTTATTGCTTTCTACATCTATCTGAAAGGAGGTTGTAGAGCGGTAGGTGTTGGTCTCTTCTCCCAAGTAACTAGCGATGGGATGAGAGGAAACACCCTCAGGTTGCACCAGGGGAGGTTTAGACTGGATATTAGGAAAAATTTCTTCATTGAAATTGTGGTCAAGCACTGAAACAGGCTGTCCAGGGAAGTGGTGGAGTCACCATCCCTGGGGGCATTCAAAAAAACGTGTAGACTTGGCACTTCAGGACATGGTTTAGTGGTTGCAGTAGTGTTGGGTTGATGGTTGGACTTGAATATCTTAGAGGTCTTTTCCAACCTTAATGATTCTATAACTTTCTATTTCAGACCCTTTCCATGTAAACGAATGCTAGCATTTATAAGTCTCTTATCGCCTAGATTTTCATAGGTTTGGGGAGTTTTAGAGCAAATGACTGCACTGAAAGTATAAGATCAGTGTTCTGTTTTTTTGGGGGGTGGGGTTTTTGTTTGTTTTTCATGTAATAAGGATTTTTTTTTTTTAATTTTCCTGTTTAGGTATTTCTCCCTGCTGGCCTCTCTATATGGACCACCCTCTCTCCTGTTCAGCTCATTTAGATTTTTGACTAGAATATAGGTGAGTAATTGCTTTTGACATGAAACAATAATGAATTCATGTAAAAGTACTCCAGAATTTTTAATTGCTTTGACTTGGAAGTTATACAGGGAGAATAATCTTTTAAAAATCCTCTGATGCTTTTCCTGGTTGCCTAGTGTCCCAGGCAATAGGAAACAAAATATTTTATGCATTATATTATTTGTTTGGAGTGGATTGGATAAGCTTCCATTCTGAGCGTCACAGAACTATATGCTGTAAACCTGCAATGAGGATGTATTTTGAAAATGAAAGAGCTTCTTCCTTGTATGGGTGAAGAAGGGAGTCCCCAGATAAAGTCTCTGAGCTGTTCACTAGAGTAATGTAACATATCAACAGCATGTTCTAACATTTCCCATGAGCTTTCATTTTATCAGTCAGGTTTTCCTGCCATAATACCTAATAAACGTTTCTTATTCCGCAGTGAATGTTAAAGGCTGGCTTCTTGGTAAATGCAAGTGATGGTAATCTGGCCTATTGCTTAGGGTTGGTGATGGTGCATGACTAATATTTGCAAGAACATCGTGCATTTTTGAGAGCTAAATTGAGAGGTCAGGAAAAGGTGGTGTTTTGGTAATTTTGGTTTTTTGGTTTTCTTTTGGTAGTAAGCATGTTGTATTATTTCAAATACCACAATTTGTATGAAAAGCAGTATCCTACTGTTGTCTAAATGGAAGGTATCTATATCTGTCTTAGAGTGCTGGTGGTAAAAATGTCACTGAGCAGTAGGTATGGAAATAGAGTGAGCTTAAATATCTAAACTGTAGATCTTTTATGCAGCTTATTCATGGGAAATTGATTTCCTTTCTGACTCTCTCCCTCCATGTTCCAGTTTTCAGACTGGTGAGCTCAAATGAAGTGACTTTTCTTTAGGACTAGTAATCAAAACTGAGTAATTAGTCAAGAAGGACAAAGGATAATAGAATACTGAGCAGAAAAATTCTTCTCCCTAGTTTTTTTTGCAGTGGATTATACTTACCTTTCTCATACATGTACAGCATGTAATTTAAAATGCACATGGCTGCTCCTTGTACAAGGAAGAGAAAATGAACACTATCTGTTTTGACTTCATATATAGATCTAAAGTACAGATGCGCTGAAAGTAGGAGAAGAGGGAGCAGCCATTCTGATCATACAGATAAGCAAAGGAAAGCAGAGTAAAATTCTTAAAACTGCTTCTCTTTAACAAATATGGTACATAAATGATGTTTAAAATTTTTTTTTAATCTTTGTGCGTCTACTTGAGTGACTTCCTTGCTGCTCTCCACTCTCTCACCAAAGTGGAGCATGTACAGGAGGGTGGGGGAAAGTCTGTGATCTTCCACCCCCAACCAATGTGAGGAAATGATGTGCTTATGAGATGATGACACTTGCTTGAGTCATCTGAGTAGCCAAAAGACACTCTCATTCCCATCAGTTGAGGAATGTGAGCCCTTGCTAACAGAGCTCTTCTTTTAAATCACAAGCATTTGTAATCTCACTCCTGTGTGGCCAGCACAACACCAGGCAAGACATAGGCTTCTTTGTAACCTCAGTTACATTTTTGTTTGCTTGTTTTCCCAGACTTTACACTGGATTATACATTTGACCTCTGGAATTTATTGGCTTGCTTGCTGAATTCAGACGTGTTGCCATTCCTCACTTTCACTTAAATCTTATTTCCCTTGTGCTCCTTACTCAAGGATTGGACCTCTCTCTCCTTGGTGATCACTCAGTCTCTAGTAGTGTAGGTTACAAACATCTGTCCACAACCACTTTGATTTCCATCTTTCTGAGACTAGTGAAGGAACGCTGTGGCTGTCATAGGTGTTGGTGGGGAAGAACATCTTGCAGGAGTGGGAATTCACTCTGCAATCCCTAGATCAGGGGTTCATCTCTGATGCAGGAGTTTGTGTGGGCTTGTTTGTTGAGTATCATATGTGACTTTTGCTGATGGTATTGGCACCGGCTGTTGAACCACTGGCAGCTCCCAGGTCAGTGGCACTGAAGCCAAATACTCCTTTGAAAACAGCTGATGTGGCATGTGTCCTACAGTGTAGGATCTCCTACCTCTGTGTTTGATTCAGGTTTTGGGTTTCTTTTTTATGCCGGTGCCCTTTCTGAGAGATGTGAAATGGAATTCGGCTGTAGGGGAGGATAGTGGTTTTCTCATATGTGCATGTGTTTGCCTCTAGAAAGTAGAAAAATACATTATTTTAAAAAAATAAGCTCTTCCGGGTTTCTCAGGCTGAGTATTAAAAAGATGTCCTTCAGGACCTTCTAATGTTCAGATGCTATAAAGTTACTTTGGCGTTTTGCCACGCAGCAGTGACATATGTGGGAGAATTGCTGTAGGCACCTGACGAAGCAGGTATTAGTGATGCTGGGAACAACATTGCTGAGTGTTTATGACACCAAGGTTCAACTTCAAGGTTATCTTCTTATGTGAAGTAGAAGTCTTACAGAGATTGTAGCAGGGCTTCTAGAAACTCTTTGCTAGTTCTTTAAACAAGGTAGAATTAGAGCATTGCTCTGAGTGTTTTAAAAAATACATTCTTGCTATGTCTGTCTCTTTTAAAATAGTTGCTATCGTGTGAGTCAAAGCCTGAGATAACACAAAGAAGCATCCTGCTATGATGTAACAGAATTGCTTTGGAGTTGAAGTGGTAGAAGTAGAAATTAGGAGTACATGCAAAATGTGAGTTTGAAGAATCACAGACACAATGTTGTGCCAGGTTTCCAGTCATGTGGCTGCCTGCTTCGCTCCACCTGAGCCGTTTGGGATGGGGACGGGAATCCCTCAGGCAAAGAGAGGTCCTGTAGTTCTGTAGCAGCATTACATGTACGTATTAGAGATCCACTGTTGTTTTTATGAGAGACAGTAGGGTTTTTGTTGTTCTGATTCTTCAAATAATATGGAGAAACCGTAAAGATACCGGGCAAGTGTGGAACAGATCTTTTTAGTTTTACAGTGTTAAAAGATTAATTTTTCTCTTTTAAAAGAAGAGGTAACAAGCAGTGCCACATGTTGCACTCCATCTACGAGGTGGAAGAAGCCATGCAGTATTACCAGTGTGTACGTGAGTGACTTCATGCAGTATTCTCATAGCTTGATTACAAATCACTTTTCCATAATCCTGATTTCGGTGTAGAACATCCGGTGACTAAGATGGTTTCCTAGCTTGAAGATCAGCAACCTAATGACCAGTTGAGGGCACAGCATTACATTGCATCATTTTATGAGACACTATGGTGTCAATACATACCATTGTGATCTAAGTCACAAGTAGCAAAGCAGAAAAAGAACAGTCAAGAAATTGAATTTTAGCGTTTTATAAGCTATGATTAGAAATGAAATGGGTATTTCAACACCTCATAGTAGCTGAATGGTAAGAACAGTCACCAGGAAGGGGAGAAGTGCTCTAGTGTTTACCTAAATCAGGTGACTGCCAGTTTCTCTTGTCCAGATGGATCCTAAGAAAGAGTCCCAAGGGCTGATAGTACCAGAAACAGAAAGAATTAAAGCAAAAACCTATAGCTGATTAAAAATGTTGTTCCTTCCCTGCCCAATGGAGCTGTCAACAGGTAACAATAACAACCTGTTAACAACAAAAACAACTTGTTACCTCAAGTTATTGTGACTGAAATTGTATTTTGACATGAGTGATAATGATAAACGTATTACTTTCAAGCCATGGGCTGAATGCTTTCAGAAGCTTAACACAGCTATGTGTTAATGTAATAGTGTATTTTAAAGGATTAAAAGGATTCTTAACTGGTAGCCCACTTGCCTTATGTTCTTAACATATTCTTTACTCACTCACCATATATAGAATCATAGACTCATAGAATGTGTTAGGTTGGAAGGGGTCTCTAAAGGCCATCTAGTCCAAAACCCCTACAATAAGCAGGGACATCTCTAACTTGGTCAGGGTTGCTCAGAGCCCCATCAAGCCGGACCTTGAATGTCCCCAGGGATGGGGCCTCCACCACCTCTCTGGGCAACCTGTTCCAGTGCTCAACCACCCTCATATTAAAAAACTTCTTCCTAATGTCTAACCTAAATCTGTCCTTTTCTAGCTTAAAACCATTACCCCATGTCCTGTCCCTATAGACCCTCGAGAACAGATCTCCCCCTGCATTCTTATAGGCCCCTTTCAGGTATTGGAGGGTTGCTATAAGGTCCCCCTGGAGCCTTCTCTTCTCCAGGCTGAACAGCCCAAACTCTCTTAGCCTGTCTTTGTAGGAGAGGTGCTCCAGCTCTCTGATCATTTTTGTGGCTCTCCTCAAACTTCTGTCATAAGAGTGAAGGATGAGACAGCAAGCAGTGAGCATTTAGAAGATGACATATACCCAAACTGAAAGTTGCAAATTAAAGATTGCATTTTTCTAACAGACTCCATTTCAGAGTTCTGTAGTTTCTCAGCTGCTTTATTTTCCTGTTTTTACTCGGACTTTAAGTCAGCAATTTACCCATCAAAACAAACTCGTCTAGTTCACGAATAAACTGTCTAGCTCACAAAGAAACTAGAGCCAATTCCCACTAGAGCCAGTGGAAAAGTTTTCATTGAGTTCAGTGAGTTTGGTATCTGGCAGCCTTTGATATGAATAAAAGAGAACCAAAATTTGTGACAGGACACATTAAGAGAAATAATAATAATTAAAAAAAGCAGAATACTTTTTTCTCTCTGGAAAAAAATGGATACAACTATGAAGTTTCACTCCCCGCCTTACATAATGGCATAGTCTTTTGATACCTTCCCGAGGTGGTATGTTGTGACTACACTTTGAGAGGGAACACACCTGCCAACCAGTTCGTAAAGACTGGGTTTGTTGCTTTGGGTTTTTTTTTAATGTTTAATTAAGGCTTGGTATAGTAATTTTTCCAATAATTTTTGTAGTGTAGAGCAATATGCATTTCACTGCTATATGCTTCCATTTATCTGGGCAAGCTCAAAAGCACTGGGTCTATAGCACTAGAGATGGAGCAAATATAAGATCTCATTTTGTCAACATGATGGCTGTTTATGTGAAAACTGGTGTTTATACTGCTACATGAAACTCTCGTGAAATAAGTTTCTTTCATTTTTCTTCTTAGGGTTGTTAAAGTAGAGTTTGTACTTTTTTTCTGAATTAAATGTATTTAAGATTGTGTATATGTATATTTGTATAATATATCTAATGAGTAAAACATCTGCTGACCTGGGATTTCCCATTGCTAAACACAACTGACCTGTTGCTATGATGGGACTTTTAATAAACTATGAATAAATTGGTTTGAATTCATTACTTCCCATGCAATTTAAGATAAATAACAAACATTTCAAATGGGAGCATCAAGTCAACACTAAGTAACATCTAACTTTTCCAGCTGAACCTGTTAAAATGAGGATGTGAAATTATTTTTTTGAATATGTAAAATCTTCATCCCCATATGACCTGTATGTGCATTAAGAACCCAGAAAAATGTATCCTCCTAACTTGCTTCTGTTTACAAATGTTTCACATCCTCAAGAGTGTCACTCAATTGGGCTTTTATTTTATCTGACCACTTCAGTTTTGTGACAGATGTGTTACTTTGCTTTGTTCCAGCCAGCAGAAGGCAGTGGTAGAAAGCCTGCTTGGGTCACAGGCTGGGTGGCATGGGCCAGAGCTGACATAAGAGTCACTTGAAGACACACTTTGTCTTGTGCAAGAGGTGTTGCATAGTTCTGCTAACCTAAAATCGCATCCCCAAACAGGAAAAGGGAATGCGATGGTGTGAGACAAGTGAACTGGAGAAATATGGTTGCTTGCTGAGCCAGCTTTGCCCTGCACTGATTTGAGACCAGATTGCTCATTTCCAAACAGTTGGCCGTACTAACGAGGTGAGGAACTCTGTCAGGCCTGTCCTGTAATATGCAGGATCTAACCTGTAAGCTCTGCCATCTTGGCTGAAGAAGTCATCCCCCCTTTCCCCCCCCACAGCTGTCCTGTCTTGCTGGAGTTGATTCCTGAGGCAACTGAACGTTTGGCTTGTGTTTCCTCTGGAGTGGTTGTTTGCAGCCTTACCTAGACAGCTGTTTCTGTAAATATCCATGATCTCACTAAGAGATCCAGGTTTTGACCTGTGGGGGCAAAGCAAGTTGACTCATGTTTTCTGTTGCATCTATGGCTGTGGCACTATATGCACTAAAATGCAGCTAAATCCCTTATGGACAATGCCCTGTGGTGGCTTCTTTCTGAGTGTTCCTACAGGGACTTGTTCCATCAAAGAGTATTTTGGGAGTCTCTGCAAAGCCTGAGAACAACTGTGAGGCAGTAATACAAATAGGTAGTAAAACACATCAGATGTTTTTGTTGCTCTGATGCTGCTTCCATTTTGGTTCAAATGCTGTCAGGATCCAATTTTTACAAAAGTATAGTTTGCTTCAGATGTTACTTAGTATGTGTGAAAAGTGTAATGAACCTCATGTCACTGTCCTACCTGCTCCAGAAGGGCCAGAGACAGTGCTCGCTGCTTTACCTTACAGTAGTGTATTCACAAGGCCTCTGTTCTGTGTCCAGCAATTAGTTCAAATAAAATGCTTGTGTTCTGATGTAGCATCTTGTTCTTACAGTTTCTCTTCAACCACGTTCTTAAAGGAGAGAGGGGGATGTAAGTTTTGTCCTTTCTTTTGTACACTTTCAGTTCCCTGACTTGCAGCGCTGGTTTGTGAAATACTTTCCAAGGCATTAAACTTTAAAAATGTATCTTAACGAATTTTACAACTTCTTACTAAGTGTTGAAGTGCTGAAATGCATTTAATTAGTTTTGCTATTGAAAGGAAGACCGTGATTTAGGGCACTATCTCTTAATTATATTCTAACAAAGTCTTGTGAAGAGGCAGAGCTAGTGGCAACAAAAGTCTGCAATTAAGACAGGGTATGTTGCCTGAAATACAAGATAATTGTTGAGGCAAGATCGTTGGAACAGATTCAGAGACTGTAGTTGTGAATGCTCTCTCTAGGTGTTTGGCATATGCGGCGGAGAGGGGAACTTCTCAGGAGTGTATTTATTGTCTGGTACAGACCACCATGCAGTTAGCCTCAGAGTTGAATGTTTTATTCTGCAAACTTTCATGGCCTCATCTGATTTGTGTTATTTCTTTTTTTCATCTTCTCCCTCTTACAGGCTCTTAGTCCGGCATAAAGCTGATGGGTTGGAGCAAAGGTAAAGAATGATGTAATGCAGCGGCAGCCAGAAAGCATCTTTTGTTTGAATTGTGAAATGGCTACTCCATAGTCATCTCCCAATGAATCAGATGTGAGGGGCTGCTTTGTGGAATGAACCCTTTGTAACGGCACATCAACTGGAAGCAGGAGGAGACATTCAGTTGAAGAGCTCTTTCTGAAAATGGGTTTAACTTTTCTTTTGCCAGTCACTACCAGCATGACCTCATACACTTCTGGTACAATGGTGTGGCTAAGCCTTTGAGTACACAGCCATTACATCATTGCAGCAAATTAGAGAGGGAGGTGGTGAAAGAGGCCTTATTGTTGTCATGGCCGATGAGATGATCAGGACTCAACTCATTGTCGCCGAGAAGTTGGTGGCTTTGCTGGAGAGTGGTACAGAAAAATTGCTGCTGATTGATAGCCGCCCCTTTGTGGAATACAATACGTCCCACATCTTGGATGCCATCAACATCAACTGCTCCAAGCTTATGAAGCGGAGGCTGCAGCAGGACAAAGTTTTGATTACAGAGCTCATCCAGCATTCAGCAAAACACAAGGTAGGGGTCATTTTCCTCTTATTCCTTCTATTTGTTTAAAGGAGTGCTTGGAAAGCAACTTGCAATAATTTGTATTTAGGTATTTCATTTTTTAAGAAAAAACAACTAGGAGACTTAATTTTGCTGAGCTCTCATCTGATCGAAGAGGCTCTTGGTTACTACTGAGTTTATCTTTGAGATTCGTTGTAGCCTGCTCTCCCCTAAGTGACAGAATAATTGGGAGGGATTTTGAAATTACTCAGAATGCATTCAGGGTTCTTGTATGTCTTGCGGAGCACAGTCCCTAAAATGTATGCAATTAAGGCAGGAAACATTCTCCTTCTAAACTCTGAAGGATTCTTTGGGGTCTGTGGTGGTGGGGATTGCTTAGCAAGTGGTCATACAGCTTGCAAAGAAAACTGTAGCTCTGTCAATCCTGGCTCCTACTTGTTGTTTAAAATGCTTTGTGTGAGTAGTTTGATGGGTTCTGATTGTTGGGGTTTTTTTTGGTTTTGTTTTAAGTAGTGTTGTTATGAAAAGAAAGTAGCAAAGCTGTTTAAACTTAACGTGTATCTATGTGTGGGGTTCTTGACTGATTGTTTTTTTCTTTTTTTAATCCATTGGTACTTGTTTCAAATGTTTTGGGTACAAAACTAATCTATTACATTCTTGCTTTGACATGTTAAAACCTGAAGATTTAAAAAGAATTACCTAAAACTTTTTATACATAAAGTTGTATAGTTGACTAAAATGTGTGTGGCTTTAGGCAGTTTTAAGGTTTCTTTGCTGTTTACATACAAAAAACCCAGAAGCAGAAACTGAGGTAAGACCTTCTTTTAAAAAGCCTAGTTTTTAAACAAACCAACCAACCTAGCTGAAGGTAAAGCATTTTACAAGTGAAATAAAGTTAACTAATGGTAGAAATTTGCAGAGTGTGCTTCAATGTGGAGTAAATGATCACTTTACAAACCCTCAAAGGAACTTAATCTCATCAGATACATAAGAAATCTGTATCTCTGAACTGCTGCAATAGCTGTCAAGGGTTAGGGCTGGGCTGGCCACTAGACAAATGACAGTTTCCCCTCTATTAACCCCTCTCCCTTCCTGGATGGGGAATAGAAAGGGAATAAAGGAGAGAGACTTACAGACTGAAAAGAAAACTGAACAGCTTTAATGAAAATAATAACAATAAAATGAAATATAGACAAAACCAGTATTGAATCCAACCCCCCTGATGGTAGTTATATCACCATCACCACTGATGCTGTGGAGCAGGCACTGGAGAAGTCCCAGGCTGGGCTCAGCAGCCTGAATTTAGGAGAACTGAATTCAGGAGCTGGATTCTGGAACTAGATTCAGGAACACACGGATCCAGACTGAAGGCAGAAGGACAGAGTCCTCCTTGGATGCTGCTCATTGAAGAAGAGAGCTTGACCCCCATGATCCCTCAGCTTTATACTGAATATGACATTTGGGATGGAATCCCTCGTTGGTTAGTTTAGGGTCACCTGTCTTGGCCCCTCCTCCCTGCAGGTGTGGCCTCTTATTTGCTGTGCCCCAGCGTGGTACACAAGATGTAGCAGAGACCTTGGTCTCCATAGGAGCGAGTATAAGCAAGAGCCTTTCTGCACACTGATCCTTGATAGTAAATATCAAGTGTTATCACTTCTAGAATAGCCATTGTCTGCAAAAGTATGCTGGTAACTTCAGAAAGTTCAGTTACTTAAAAGAGACTCAGCTGAAAAGTAAAATCACTGGACAGAGTTAGTTCTGTTCTAACTCAAACCAGGACAATAGCAAATATGTGGGAACCCTGATGCAGGTGATAAAATGGTGCTTTTAATCATCTTCCTCCTTCCTATCTTATTCTGAATTACTTCTGTTTCAGATTGAAATAGATTGCAAGCAGGAAGTGGTGGTGTATGACCAAAGCTCTAAAGATGTGACCTCTCTCTCATCTGACTGCTTTCTTACTGTGCTCCTGGGCAAACTGGAGAAGAATTTCAGCTCTGTGTATCTGCTTTCAGGTATGATATACCAAGAAAAAAAGAGAAACACTTGAATAAGGAGAAGAAAGAAAATGCTATCGTTATAGCAGATGTGTACACGGTTTTGCAATGGTGCTGGTATAGACTTCAATTGTAGCATAGCTTTTTCTGTAGTTCTTTATGCATTTGGTGATGCTCATAATACATACAATGCTTAGAAATTGCATTTTACAGGGGATATATTACACCATTAGTGCTCTGTAAATGGAAATTGATTTTTAGATGCATGTATATGCTATTTTACAGTCAAAAATAGTAAAAGAAAGATGCTTCCCTGGTCTCTGAAGTATTGTTCATCCTAGGAGGAAACGAGGCTTTTCCTTGTTGATTGGTAATTACTACAATAAGAAAGAGTTATGGAAACCTTGGATGACTTTTTTAAAGTTTGGCTACTTAAGTGGTAGTACTTTACTCAGTCCCCCCCCCCCCCCCCCC